>CM068374.1:306033142-306633142 GCA_034769895.1 Magicicada septendecula | reverse complement strand
AAACATAAAAAATATGCTATTAATATCAATAACCAGAAGAAGAATTGAAGGAAATTCAGATGAAAAAGGAAAAAGTTACACCATAACTAGTAATAAACATATTTAAGGAAGAAATTTGTGTTAGTGGTTGAAATCACAAGCAGAATGATCACTGTTGCACACCACTGTATAAACATTATCCCGATTAGCGCTTTCAAGCTTCACAGCTCATCGTCAGATCGGATCCTGTTCCCATCTGACGATGAGCTGTGAAGCTTGAAAGCGCTAATCGGGATAATTTTTATATAGTGGTGTGCAACAGTGATCATTCTGCTTGTAATAAACATATTAAGAGAGTTTCCAACCATGATAAAAATTGGTATATCAGCCGAGCTAAAAAGTTAGAAGAATAAATAATGAGAATAATAAATACTAAGAAAAATAAATGAGATAGAAAATGTGAGAAAATCTGAGAAACAACGAAGTGAAGTACCCAAAGATATTTTTATTAGTCGATAATTAGACTATTCTATATATATATAATTTTTATTTGATGACTGTCTGTAGATAATTCCAGCAGCATTATGTTTTGAGCAGAGATGAATTGCCTCTGATCTCAATGAGAAGTGTAGTATGGCCAGCAGAGTAAGTAGCCAACAGTGCCTCTCTAAACTGTTCCAACTCACGTATTAGGGAATGTTAGGGAATCAATATCCCATGGATAAAACACAAAGTTAAGAAAAGGAAATATGATAATAATAATAAATCTCAGAAAACACTAACTATCCAGAATTAATAATTCACAATAAATTATCTACATGTAATCTATTAGATGTACATTCTAGTGAACTTATGATTTGTATAATTTAATTAATATAGTACCATAGCTTTCAGTTGTTTCTGTCCCATATTTAAATTCGCGCGTATCGAACCGAGGAAGTGGTAACGCAGTGCGCACGCTTGGTCAATTGCTTTTCTAAGATCCCACTCCATGTGGCGCCCTCGGCATCAGTGTCGGTTACCGGTATTGTGCACTGTTAGACTGATTCTCTGCATTCCTATAGTTACCACTACCAATACCAGTAGTTTACCGTCTGTGACAGTAGTTCCATACGAACTAGTAAGGAAGACATTTCATGGTAAATATTTAGAATTAAACTTGTTTTCATTAAAAAAAAATATACTTTGTAGCAGTGGCGTGCCAAGGGGGGGGCGGTCCGCCCCGGGGACCATGGGAGGGGGGCGTAAAAGTGGAGAATAAAAAAAATTACATTACTGAAATTGGAAGTTTATATCAAACATTATTTTTGTGATTTGTGTATAACATTTTATGATCCTGACTGATATGATCTCATAATGATTGATTTGAAGAATACTGCATGCTAGGCCAGGCCGCCCAGGCTGCGTGAATGAAGTCCATGGCGCATGCGCGTATGGAATGATTCATCCTCAACAGCGCTGCCTTCCGGTTGCCCCTCCAACACCTGCCACTGTCACTCCTACTCCACACCTGCAATGTTTTTCTTTGTTTGGTCAAGTGTCAAGGGCCTTGTTTACAGTCAATGTGACAATGTGATTGTTGGTTTTTTAATAAGTTGACGCTGGTTTTCGGGACTTCCTTGCTCCTGATAATAACTTCTACAAGGTAATAACCTCGTATTTAAGGTAAAACATTAAACTATACTTAACTAAATACTTGTTTTCGGTCAGTTTTTTAATGATAAAAATACGTAATACGACGAAACTACGGTAGGAATGTAAAATTTTATACATTTAAACACATAATAAGAGTTGAGATTTTATGTTTGTTTATTAATTTAAAAATATCGATAAACAATTAAATCATGAGTCGCATTTCAGTTAGCAGATTGTGTTCTAGTTAAAGACATTGTTTCCAGAAAATACGTACACCGCTCAGAGTCCTTTGTATTCCATGAACTCTAACATTTGGAACTGTTTTTCTTCAGAATACTTTTGTGAAACCCGTTCTCCTTCCATTTATACAAATCTAAATTTTCCTCAGTTGTTATTTTTCTTTGGACCTTTACGTTGTGTTTTAAATTTTTACGACTGTTTATAAAATGTCGGACAAAATAATACGAGTGGTTGAGTCATGGTCATGACAATAGAAAAGAAGATAAAAATAAACGAGGGAAAAGTTTACATAATGTGTCAAAATCGAGAGGTTCGAAGGGTATCAACCTAAAATTATTAAAAATTGTGCAACAACGTGAGTGATATAGGTATAAAACTTAACCCTGGAATAAGGATTATATGTTTAATCATTTTTGTTTGCCAAAGAAATGAAACAGTAACCAGTAGTTGCTTTCACTGTGACAAGTTTTTTTTGTTTCAGGAACTAGAAATGAAGCGCCATCGTCCTAGTGGGGCTGAAGGAAGGAAAATTAAAAAGAAAAGAGAAGAAGAAGCAAAATCTATGTCCGGTGCGCTGTTAAAATTTATACAGCCTACAAAAAATCCTGGTTCAAGCAAATGTGACGAAGAAGAAGAAGTGTCGAATGATATAGAAACGACATCAGAACGTTCACAAGAAGATAATGAAGGGAAAGGCAAAGAAGATTTGAATGCAGAAGTTTTTAACGATGTTGAGTTAGAAAATATTACTAAAGAAAGTTGCGAAATAAAAGATGATCTAGTAATAACAAAGGAAAGTGATAAAGAGAGAAAAATAGAAGAAGTAAAAGAAAATATCTTAGAATCTTTAGAAGAAAAACACCAAGATGTTAAAAATTGTGATGGTGATAAAATTAACTTTTACTCGGATATTGGTGATTGGCCCTTTCCTCTGCCCGATGATCTTAGAATAGAGTTTTTAAAACGAGGAAGCGAATCTTTTCAGAATAAAGATGGCCCTTTCAATGAGGTTCAAAGACAAGGAGAAAAAACCAAAGGAGAAAGCCGCCAGTTGACAACAAATTGGTTTTATAAATATCTTCCAGCCGGTGAAAGGATCCTTAGAAAATGGATGATTTATTCTCCAACCAAAAAAATGCTTTTTTGTTTCTGTTGCAGGCTTTTCTCAACCAACTTCAAAGAATCTGGAACATCAAAGTTTGTTTCTGGGTTTGACAAGTGGTGGAAATTAAATCCTAAAGTTCCTCACTATGAATATTCAGAAGAGCATTTAACCTCTCTTGAAAAATGGAAAACACTGGCAGCCCAATTGAAGTCCAAAAGTACTGTTGATGCTTTATATCAGCAAGACCAGGACCTATAGAGAAAAACATGGAGAGACGTTTTACACCGTCTCATAGATATAAACTTATTTTTGTAAAAGCAGAATCTCCCCTTTCGTGGACATAGAGAAAGTGAAGTTTCTGATAACGGGGGCAACTTTCTTGAATTGGTTGATCTTCTGTACCACTACGACCCAGTTTTAAAGGAACATTTGGTTCGAATACAACAGTCTTCTGGTCCATCAAAAAAAGTGTTGACCACTTACTTATCTGCTAAGACACAAAATGAGTTTATTAGTATTTTGGGGGCAACCGTCAAAAACAAAATTTAGAAGACATAAAAAATGCTAAATATTTTGGAATTCTTTTTGATCCAACACCTGATGTATCGCACAGTGATCAAATGTCCGAAGTTATAAGATATGTGCACATTGAAATGGGTAAAGTTGAAATAAGAGAATCCTTTTTAGGATTTTTCTCTCTTAGTGGAAAAAAGGCACATGATATTACACAAGAAATTTTGGAAACTATAGAACAAGATGGAATAGACATACAAATGTGTCGTAGTCAAGGCTATGACAATGCATCTACGATGGCGGGTGTGCATACTGGCGTTCAGGCAAGAATTTTAGGAATAAATCCAAAAGCTCTATTCGTTCCTTGCGCCAATCACTCTCTAAATTTGTGTGGTGTTCACGCATTTGCGACAATTCCTTCTAGCATTACATTTTTTGGAACCCTAGAAAGTATTTACAATTTTTTTCAGTCTCTACCCATAGATGGGATGTGTTGCTTGAGGTCGTAGGAGCCTCAGTGAAAAGATTGTGTGAGACAAGGTGGAGCGCACACCATGATGCTGTAAAATCTGTAATGGTGAATTTTCCAAATACTGTACAAGCCGTGGAAAAGTTATGCGACCCATCAGAAAATATTGACATTGACACAAGAAGTAAAGGTGGAATTTTATTGAAGACCATTTGTGACTTTTCCTTTTTATCATACCTTTTTTTGTGGGTACATGTACTAGAAGAGCTCAATCATGCACAAAAGTACCTGCAGATAGAAGGAATCACCCTTGACAAATCGTTAAAGAAAATGCAAATTTTAAAGCTCTTTTTTGATGAAAGCCGTGGTGAGCTCCCTGACAATGCTTTGCTTTTTGCAGAGCAGACCTGTGAAGAACTTAACATTCCTGTGCAGAGAGCTGGGCGACGGAAATTTAAAATAGTCATGCCAGGACAAAAGGCCAAGGATGTGGGCTTAACACTTCATGAAGAGCTCAAAAGAAGCATGCTTGGATGCATGGACAGGTTCACTCAGGAACTTAAAACAAGAATGAAGTCCATGGAAACTATTTGCAGCACGTTTTCCATCATTGAACCCCATAACCTGATTACAGCAACAGACGATACTCTTAGAGAATTAGTCACAATTCTCTCTGAAAAAATGGATGAACTTGAAGAAGAAGCTGAGAAGACATCTGCATGGTGTGAGCATAACTGAAGACACGTCAAAAAAGTGGTCTTCGCTACAAATGCTCCAGTTTGTTGTCGACCTAGATTTTCAAGAATCTGTACCAAATATTTTCTTAGCGCTAACGTTTTTTTTGACCGCATGTGTTTCAATTTCTTTTTGTGAAAGAAGTTTTTCAAAATTAAAATTAATAAAAAGCTATTTAAGATCAACAATGAGCCAAACAAGACTAAATAGTTTAGCAATTTTACCTATTGAAAAATCAGTGACAAAAACAATTGACTTCAATGATGTGATTAACAAGTTTGCCGAGGCTAAAGTACGCAAAGTAAGGATTTAAAACTGCTATTGCTAGGCACAACTTTTTTTATTTATGGTAATTCAAAATATGAATTTACATTCGAGTATTTTCATGGCTTGTTATAAAAGGTTGATTTCAAAATTTGTTTGAATAATTTTGATGTTTAAGCTTTGGTTGTGCTATCTACATTATTTTTCAAGTCATTTCAATTGTACTGTTATTTTTTACCATACTTTAGGAAGTCGAAATATGAATAATGAATTTATTTTTTAACTTCTAGGTAGTTTTTATGTAGAAAAGCTTAACTGTGTAATAATTATTATATTTGTATAATTTTACGATGTAGGGTACTCTTATTTGTAATGTATATTGCATTTTGTAATGTAAAATTTAAAACAATAAATAATTAAAAAAAAAAGTTAAAATGTAATGTGAAAATATTACTTTACCATAAATTCACTGTTATCAGAGGTTTACAAAAAAAATATCTACTCCCATTTTTAGTTAGGGCTGGAGGAGTATTCTAAACCCCTAAAATGGGGGCGTAAAGAGCTACCGCACACTGGAAACTTTTTGTCGGCCGACTGTTTTGTCGCCAAGGCAAAGGCACACATTCTTTATGTGAGTGTGCACACTGTAAGGGCGACCGCGCACTGGTGACTTTTTGTCACGTAACTGTTTTGTCACCATCATCAAATCTGAATGTTCTTATGTAGCTGCGCGCACGAAGCGACGTGACAGCAACGTGACTTTTTGGTTCCGTCGGCCGGTGACTTGTGGGTGACGAAACTGTCACCGCGTCTTGGGTTTGCAATGAGTGCGCGCGCACTGGTAACTTTTTGTCACCGGGGTGGTCAGTGTTGCCTCCCCGCCAGTGCTTTGTGACACATAGTGGTGAACGGCAAACCGTGTTTTCGGAAAATGGCGGCCACAACACCTAGAGATGAAGATATAAACAATGAAATTTGAATACAGGAAATAGAAATGAGACCAGCACTCTACAATAAATCTCTAAAAGAGTATTCCGATATTAATATAAAAGCCAGATTATGGGAAGAAGTGTACATGAAAGTGTTCATTAACAGTTGGGGGAACCTTTCACCAGAACAGAAAACAGAAGCAGGTATGTATTCATTATTATTATCATATATCATTTATTAATTATATAGTAATCATATATTATTTTCTCATATAGACACAATCATTTTTCTCATGTCTTTAAGTATTCTCGTATTCTTGTGCGCATAATGAACATTGAACTTCAACTGAATTGAACTTATATATAATTTGTTCATTCTTACTTTGCGTAACATGTAAACTCAAACACGTGGTTGAGACAAATCCCATTGGTTACTGTCACTAGACTTGATAGCAAAGTAATTCATTGTGTGCATGCGCACCATTCATGTACAGTATAGTACTATCAAGTTTCAGAGAATAGATTAGGTACCAAGTTTGTATATCTGTCGGCACTGCATCTCGCAACGCCCGTAATTACAACAACCAATAAGACTTTGCCTCCACCACTTGTCTGAAATGACAGATAGGGCAAACTAGCAGTGAACACACAGTAACATTAATTGAATATAACTTTAACAGAACTGAAATTACAAATATGCATGTTACATTGCGAAATAGGATGAAATCAAACTTTATCGTACTGCCATGGAACAGATCCTTGGGGGGGGGGGGAAGTGAAGTATGTTGCAAAATAATTCCGTACATTTGTCGCAGATACAAGCCTCGTCTCTGGCCTAGTTGAAACACTCTCTAGCAGACACTCATATGCTGCTTCCGTAAAATTAATTCCATTTTTCCTCCGTACGAAATTGTGTAGCACACAACAGGCCATGACAATCTTATTACAAAACTCAAGCTTGACATCGATGGGTCTATGGAAAATGCGCCACTTGTTGGCTAATATGCCGAAAGTGCATTCAACCAAACGACGAGCCGTTGAGTGTCTGTAATTATAAATTTTCTTTAAAGGGGTCAGAGATTTTCTAGCAAATGGACGTAGTATATGCCTTGACAAACCAAATGCTTCATCAGCGACTAAACAAAAAGGCATTTTTTTGCCATCTGGTTCATTTGGTATAGTACGGTCGTCTGGTATTTTTAGTAGATTTATGTTGTAGCCTTCTACCCATATTCGAATTACTGAAGATAGTGGAGTCACTTGCTGCACCATTCGCGCCAACGTCAATGTACACGAATTGATAATCGGCATCAACCCATGCCATTAAGACTACCGAGAAGTACTTTTTGTAATTAAAACACTCTGAACCACTATTGCGAGGCTGAATGATTCGTATATGCTTACCATCCACAGCACCTATAATGATCGGGAAGTGTGCACGTGTATAAAATTGGTCAGCAATTTTAAGCCAGTCGTCTCCACTTTTTTCAGGCACGGTGATAACTAGTATTTATGACGAGTGGGAAGGAGTAAGATCATCAGTGGGAAGGAGTTTCACCGATGGAAATTTTGGATAATCCATTTCACAAGTAAATCTTTATGTTATTACTGTTATAATAACTCTACTGTCCTGACTCTTTTCAAAGAAGTCCCCCTTTGAGAATTTAGATTGATTATCATGGTAATTTTAAATAGAGCTATTCATCTGAGGCAAAATGAACGCATTAGTGTAAGATTAATAAGTTGATTGTCTATGTTTATGTATGTTCATTGTGTTATGTGTGTGTGTGTGAGTGTGTGTGTGTGTGTTGTGTGTGTGTGTGTGTGTGTGTGTGTGTGTGTGTGTGTGTGTGTGTGTGTGTGTGTGTGTGATTTCAGTGAACGACGTAATGAATTCATATTGTAATTTCATTCTTATATATATGTGTTTTCTTTTATGAATGTAGTTACAGGACATAATTTATATCCATATATTGGAAGTTTCTTTATTTGAATAATGTTAAATAAATAAGTGTTTATTTACTAAGTATTCATGCGTTCATTATTGTCAATTTTACCTTGTAACAGACATTAACGTCAATTGAATGATTTGTAGTAAATTTTTTATATCGTTTTTTATATAACTATCAGAGTCTCATTGCAGTAATTATGCTAATCATTAATGAAAATAGTCACTAACATCAAAGTAATTAATATATCACGTAAATTCAATTAATTTGACATAAATTAACCTAATTGGATAATTACATAATTAAATTCCATAAATTAGCATAATTGCATATTATAACGTATATGAGATATACACAGGTCATACTGATACTATCGCATACTGTATGTTGAACTGAATCGTAATATCGGAAACGTAGAGTAGTACCAATAACAATAATAATAATAATAAAACATAATGAATAGTTTTATTCTTCATCTAAATCACTGAAACGAATTCAGTATTTACATAAAATTGATTCTAAATGACATACGTGTTCATCTGAAATTTCATAGGCCTACATTATTCTGTTACAGGAAAGTTGTTACAAAGAAGATGGAAAAATATTAGGGCTTGTTTCTGTAGAGAACTACGAGAGCAAAAATCTACTAAATCAGGACAAGCTGCCACAAAGCGCCGGAAATATTTGTATTACGATCAACTTCTGTTTCTTCTGCCATCCATGGAAGTTCGCGAAACATGTGGAAATGCTACAACAATTGGAAGCGATAAGGAAGACATAGCAGGAGAAGAAGTAGAGATATCAGAAACGGCTGATCTACCAACAGCTCGAGGCACGAACAGGGCACGTCGTATGAACAAGAAAAAGAGTTACGAAGAAAGCCTTTTAGAAATTCTTCGAGAAAAAAAGGAGCCCGCTATAGAAACTAATGATCAAGACACACATTTTGCGCTATCCCTTGTCCCTATGTTGAAAGCACTACCTCAACATCAGAAGTTGGATGTACAAATCCAGATTCTACACATCTTCAAAAATATAAACAAGTCCCAACCGACAAGACAAATTTTCGCTTCACACCAACAATATCACCAACCTTGGCCGTCTGCAATGCAGTTTAATATACCAACTGGTAATTCTTTCGCTTCACACCAACAATATTACCAACCTGGGCCGTCTGCAGTTCAGTTTAATAGAACAGCTGGAAATTCTTTCGCTTCCGATACTTTCCCCGATCAGCATCCCTTGAAGTTGGTACTCTATGTCACTGAACCTACTTCAGCACGGATTACAAATCCACCATCTGTTTCTCTGGCACTCGCGCCTAGTCCACAATGCTCTTCGTACACCACCCTAACATCACCTCAAGATTCCAATAGTGTACACTCATACGTTGCCAATTTTTCTGTCAGTTCTGATGAATCAGACAATCTATACGATGTATGCGCTCAAAAAAACGCCTGATGAATTTAAATAAAAGAAAGAAAAGAACGTTTTTTTAATTTTTGTGTGTTTTTCAACTCGTTTGTATTTTTCAGTTCTTTTAATGAATATGAGAAAAAGCATGGAATTTTTTAAATTTTGTATTTTTTGTTTTTCTTCTATTATTATTGTAATACAAATCTTGTTCTAGTGAAAAACTATTATTCTGAAAACTGAAAATGTAAACTTTAAATCTGTACAATTATACTTAATTATAATTTTATAATTAATATCTTACTATTAAATTAGTAGCTAGCTACATAATATCTAATTTGTTTTATTATAACTTACCTTATTGTCACAGCGAGCCTCTCTTCCGGTGGAATCGACAATCGCATATTTGTATCTTGGTGGGTAATAGCAGGTCTCAAAATGTGTACCAATTCGTCGAAAGCCTCCACACTCATGCGGAAATGTCCGAAAAATTTTTCCGGATAGGATCGCAAATCTTCAAACATCAATTTAAATTTTCCTTTCAGCAATCTTTCACTCCACATTGGATGAACCCAGTACCGCTTTTTTTTCTGATTTTTCCTATGCCGTATCACCAGTGCACATAGGACGGCTGTCTCCCGGAAATCTATATCAATGCATCGACTCGTTCGCTGTTGAAACTAAACTGCTAGGAAGCTACGAAGAAACAGTGAGTGACAGGTGACAGTCGCTCATCGTGTGCGGACTCTTCAAGCCGAAGTGACAGGAGGGTGACAGTGACAAAACAGTTGCGTGACAAAAAAGTTACCAGTGCGCGGCCGGCCTAAGACACGACAGGATGAGATGTTAATTAACTAGCTTAAATTTATTTTAATATAATATAATAGATTGACTTCCACATACCTGGAAGGTTTCGTTTTGTTTCGGGCCAGGATCCTTTCGTACGAACGCTAGATACAAACATGTGTTTCATGGGTTCTCGAAATAATTAACTCTACACATCGTTAAGAAGAGAATTATTAATTTTAATGCTCAATTGTTGAAATTACTGTTTGACAAATAGATTTACATGGAGTTACCTATTGTGCAACTCGTGCGTCTTGTACAAGAACTTACCAACTATCTCTTACCTTCTTTTCTAAAGCACAAACACAATTATACAACACAAACACAAACCAGCCCAGCTTTGCTCGCTCTCACATTCATTCCAAATTATTTTGCCCTTAACATTTTATAATTTAAACCCCAGACCCCCAAACACCGACCACGCGGTAGCCGCACACACGCATTGTTTAGTTACACTGTCTTTATAGTCCAAAAGAAGAAAAAAAAACTCTTGATTACTGCCCCCTAGGTGGATTGACCGCGGTCACTTAACACTTTGCGATAATTACAACTTTTTTTCTGGTAATTTACAAACTTTTTATGGCGAGCCTACTTTGATTGTACCGGCGTCGGTGGCTTCAACTGGTAGACTGACAACGATAATGTAACAGGTACCGCTATTGTGATCTCATAGTTGTATGGAAGTCACGGCCTTATCCTTCGTCGCCGAAGTTTCGCTCCATGCCATGCATGTAGTTTTTTAGGTTAACATGGTCAATGATTTCAATTAGGCACAGGCTGCCGTCATGGTAGGAACCGGACGTAAACAGCACTTCCTGCCGCTCAAAAGCACATTGCTGAATTTTACTCGTCCCAGGGCATCCTGTTTTGTGGCTGGATGCGTCACTCGAGCTTGTGGTGGTACAGTCGCGTCTGTGTGCTGCTACACAAGTACAGATTTCTGAGAAGTTTGAAGGGGGTAAATGTTTCGCTCGCCGCGTTACACAATAACAACTGCGTCTTACTGCTTTGTTTCACTGTTTCCCAACATCGTTCTGTTACACGGAAAATAACGTTGCACAATAATTTTCATAACTTCTGACAAGCCCGCCCAAAATGAAAGAAATAAAAAATATAAATGCCCCATACTGTAAAAAATTAAAAACACCCAAAATTGACCCGCTACAATACCCCCTCGATGAGAATTCTGCTGTTCACAACAGAAGAAATCTCATCGATAACCCCGAAGAGGACCGGTGAGGAACTGGTGCCAACAACCCCCTGGTTCTTAATCTCATGGGTACACTACCCCCCTGGCTTGGTGCCTATGGACTCATCTGAACGAGATCACTGGACTTCTCCGTAAGAGATCCCAACACCGAGAAATCGAACAGACTCGCACCTCGCCTTCTAACATGCTACCCCCAAAAATCCTCAATCCCTGGCTCCGATTATGCCAGATCCTCAGCCGATATGGATCCCCTTTTATGAAAGCTGGGCTGTCTTTTGCAAATACTGGGCTCACACACTCACATTACATGTTGACTTGCACATAGTAAAACTGAAAAATTCTCTTTTAAGACTTATAAAAAATTTAAAAAATTCAAAATAATATTTTATCAAAAAAAATTCTCTTCATTATTTTTTTGTTTCTTTTAAAATGACTTAAATTAAGCGTTTCTTCTACTTGAACAAATCCTCAACCTAACATGTCTTAGTCTAACGATACAGTGCAGTACAAGAAATCCGTAAACTAAACATGGTAAATACACACATAATAAAATAATCATTACTCAAAATTATTTACCCGCTGGCAGGCGAAAAATCATTTTTTTTTTTTTTTTTTACAACTCTTGACTTTACATTATTTTCAATTCTATCAAGATTCTGTCACTAGTTTATAAAATGAAAATTTTATATCTTTATTAAAAATCTCTCTCTGTATTCATAATCTTGCTTTAATCTACTGTGGGTGATATAAATTATTTATTCTCATTGACTGTACTAGATCTGTATACATATATAATCTTTCTCCCTATGGCTCTAATATTAATCAACTTCTACTAACATGACACCCATCTCTACCAAAATATCTATCCCAAAACACTCTAAACCCCAACTTATCATTTAACTCAAAACGCCACCTTCTACATATAAAAATACTCTCTCTGACTCTTTGTACATAGGATGTGTGTTTCCCTACCCAAAGCTCAATTCCCTTATTTGGCGGCCTGGATTCTACCTAAGGCGGCCCCTCCTCACTAAAATCTATACCAATTCCCGTCCCAACATATTTTGTTGCGAACTCCTACATAACACTACCCTCTAATACAAAATTACCATCCCCAAAAATCTCAATCTCATTACCTTACTACAAATACAACAAAATAACCTCATTAATTATAAACATAAATATATCATTCAGAACTCTACAATTATTCTCCATTACTACTGTGTCACATCAATACTTCACAAAACTACATTACTTCAAAACAATATTACATTATATCATCTCTACTATTTCAACTTCCCTTGGAATTCAATTTGGACAGATCTATATGCCCCACAAAATATTTATCACACAGAAAAAACTATCGCTCATTATCTTTCACAAATTGTTACTTTATTTCTCATTGTAGCGAATTATTTTTTCCCATTACTTTGAAACATCTGTAATACATTACAACATTACACTGAACATTGATTACTTGAAACATTTATAACTAATATACCAGTGACATGGTATTGCTGATCAGCTGAACTCCCTAACACAATGGATACCTTTCAAAATTGAACAAATTACATGGAATATACATATTTATTTATCATTACTCCTCACCTTCTTGTTTCCCTTTTCTCTGATTCTGATCATTTTGTTACCCGCCTGCCAGACAATTTAATATTGGCTTAGAAAAAAAATATACATATAATGAAAACGCATATTTTATCAACACCTATATCTAACTTACAAAAATAAAATAATACACTTAAAATTATGGCCTGGATAACTTGTATTGAAAATATGAGCATCTAGTTATTTGAGCAGAGCGCAAACATTTTTATTGGATCAAACTTTGAATGAAAAAATGTTATGTTAGAAAATGTACATTCATGACTCCTTTGCGTCACCTCCCAGCCACACACACTATTTCAAATTATGTAAGACTGTGGCGCCTTTTCGCTTCCACAAAGACTGTATATTTTGGAGCAGGTTTTACCTCTCCGTGTCTTTGCTTCCGCTATTAAGTTTTAAACGTTACGAACATCATCATGTTCTTGTTATAATTATACACCCTTAAAACGGGTCTACCACCTGTCTTGCTACCCCAAAGCGGGCAGAGTGGCAGCCGCTGTTCCATAGTTCCGGAGATTTCCCCTAGTTGTCTCCCCCCATTGAATTTCAAATCTGTACCAATTTCAAGTCAGCTATGGTCAAGGGACTTGATATGACCATAGCTGGCCGCTAGCCAAAACCACGATTAGTGCTGGTAAGGCAGTAATCGCCCGAAAAGTCGGGGAAATCTAAACTTCATTTGACTGCCTGTTACACATCAATCTCGTTATGTGCGACACGGTCATTTGGCAGTGTGTAAACTTTAATTTACACGGATAAGGTGTGCCGCACATTTATCGCCATCTTGGCCTCCGATGGGGGTAACACTCACTGTTACCCCCAACCCATTCCGCTATTAGCGAGAGCACAGGCCACCCCCGCAATAGCCACTTACTAACTAATTATAAACATTTATACACTAAAACTTTCAACCTTTGCAGTTCCACACTCCATTGTTCTATCACTTCATTGAGCACCAATCTACCCCCCAAAATCATCCCCACTTCTTGTATTGATACCAAGTTTTATTTTGTTACACATCTTTTCAAAACGTTCCCATACTCACTGATACTAAAACTTGACAATTATTTGGTCACTTAATTCTACAATTTATTTACATTTAAAATTATATACATCCAAAAACGTTTTTTTTTTTTTTTTTTAAACTTATTATTAAATCGGCGATTATGGACGCACCTGAAACGGGGGTGTTCTGCTATGAGTCACAGTTTTGATGACAATTCAGATCTGCTTTGTGAAATTACTCCCCCCTTTACTTCCTACTGTTCTCTCTCCGATTCTCATTTCTCCAGACCCACCGTCTGAATTTCCATCAAATGTGACTCCCAGCAAAACTCTTCATTTCGGTGTAAGCAAAACTATTGCCAATGGCTCAATTTTAAATTTGCCAGTGACACTAAAATTATTGAAATTTGTATGCACTGCCTTGCATTTAGGTGTAGCCTCCTTTATATATAACACTCTGCGGCAGTGCAGGCACGTGACAGGTACATCAAAACTGATGCACCTGGAGTGTATAAAAATTTAATTCGTCACGTACCTTTTTGGGGTCCCCCTCCCCGTTCAAATATGTGTGGTTAAATTTCTAATTTGTACCAATTTTGGTGGAGCCGGACCATCGTTGCTTTCACCGCCCGAAGGAAGATCTGCCAACCATGGCCCGCCTCCGAGTTCCGAATTCCACGGCCAGGACTGGTAAGATCGTGACCGCCCGAAAATGGGGGAGGAGCCCTTCTATAAACAGAAAAAAAAACAATTTATATGACATTCATACATTTACTATTTACTAAAATCCTTAAGCCGACCAAAATAATTTCAAATTTGTAGCGTTGTGCGTACCCACTATCTCCCTAGTCTCTCTATTCTGTAACACATACGAATTTTTCATTTTTATTTCTACTATCTCGTACGGCCCCTCGTACAATAAGAAAAACTTCTTGATCTCCTTGTCTTGTGCACTTGATAAGTCATGTCGTCGTACCAATACCAGCTGTCCAACCTCATACTGCGTCCACTTACCTTTTATATCATGTCTCTGTTTTCTCCTTTCTCCCTTCGTCAACAGACTTTCATTCGCTAGTCTCAGTTTAACATCGTGACAAATAGTGTTGGTCTCCGGTGGATATGCGATTAATTGTTCCAGAATCCTCTGTGGGCGCTTCCCTCTTATTAACTCATAAGGCGTGAATCCTGTCGACTCGTGGGTGGTGCAGTTAAGCCAATTTTCAATTTTCTGCACATAGAGTGGCCACTCGCTATGTTTGGCGTGGCAGTATGTCCGGAAAATCCTGCCCAACTCCCTCATGACTCTCTCCGCCTGATTGGACTGTGGATGATACACTGCGGTGTGATTTGGGATGATACCTTCCCATCCGAGAGTCTGGCGCCATCTCCCGCTGATGAACTGCGGCCC
This sequence comes from Magicicada septendecula, assembly GCA_034769895.1. Taxonomy (NCBI): domain Eukaryota; kingdom Metazoa; phylum Arthropoda; class Insecta; order Hemiptera; family Cicadidae; genus Magicicada; species Magicicada septendecula. The sequence continues at coordinate 306,617,819 of CM068374.1, read as the reverse complement.
ATGGTCGGATAATATCAACTTCGGCTTTCCCACGTTGATCATGTAGTTGCGTGTGATCTTCTCGCTCAGCACCTTACTTGTGGCTCGCTTCACGCTATACAATCTTACATACTTGGAAAAAGTGTCAAGTACAACAAAAATATGCATCACTCCACCCCTACCTTTTGGCAATGGGCCATACAAATCTACAGCTACTAGATCGAATGGTTTTTCTACTTTAATATAATTCAGTTCTCCTTCTAACCTATAATTTACAACTTTAGATTTCTGACATATCTCGCAAACTCTAAGTATTCTTCGTACGCGTTTCTCCATATTCTTAAATAGACAAGATTCCTTTAACACATTCACACACTTCCGTGCCCCAAAATGCCCGTATCTAAGGTGACAATCCCACACTATTTTCTCTATCAAACCTTCAGGTATAACTAACCTCCAATCTCTCTCTCTCCCCTCTACTTTTTTAAACAAACTCCCTTTAAACACTTGAAAATAGTTTTTATACCCCAATTCATCTACATCTGATTCTACACTAGTAATTATCTTGTTTAACTTATTATCAACTCTTTGCATTGCATTGACTTCTTCAAGTCTTCCCCAAAAAGTTTATCTTCCCGGGATAGTCTATAAATCTCTATCTCTTTAATATCTCTACCTGTTCTATTTCTCTCTGTGTCTACTCGTGATAGTGTGTCTGGCACCTTGTTCTCTACACCCTTAATGTGTTCCCAAGAAAAATTATACTCTTGAAGAGCTAACACCCACCTGGTTATCCGGCTGTGTGTGAGCTTGCAAGTATTCAGGAACGACAGCGCTTTATGGTCCGTCCTGATGATGGTTCTATTACCCAGCAGATACGTACGGAACTTCTTCACGGCGAACCCTATACTGAGGAGCTCCTTCTCGGTGGTAGTGTAATTACGTTCTGCGGCTAGCAACGTCCGGCTGGCGAAGGCAATGGTTTTATGTTCCTTCGCCTCGTCCTCTTGGTATAATTCTGCTCCAAGTGCTATATTGCTTGCGTCTGTCTGTAAATAGAATTTTTCATTAAAATTAGGATGATTCATTAGAATCATGTCAGCGAACTTATTTTTTATTTCGTTGAATGCTGCTCTTTCGTTATCTCCCCACCTCCATTGCTTATTCTTTTGCAGCACTGCACTGAGTCGGGCCGTCGTCTGGGCGTAGTTCCGCTGGAACTTCCTGTAAAAATTACAAAGACCAAGAAAACTTTGCAGTTGCTTTATATTTTTAGGCTCCGGGAACGTCATGATGGATTCTACTTTATCCGGGTTGGCACGTATCCCTGTAGGTGTTATGATGAAACCCAAAAAATGTATCTCAGTTTGCAAAAATTTTGATTTGTCCCAATTCACTGTCAAACCTCCCTGATATAACTTCTCCAATACATATTCCAAATGCTCTACATGCTCCTCAAATGTTCTGGAAGTTATCTAGATATCATCAACGTATATGGTTAGAAAATCTAAGTTATGTGGTTGCAAAATTTCGTCAAGACACTTGATAAAACTGGCTACACTGGTGTTCAATCCAAACGGTAGTCTCTTAAATTGATAATTCTTTCCATTGAATAAAAAAGCTGTATATTTTCTACTATTTGCTGCTAATGGAACTTGCCAATACCCGGCGGTTAGGTCTAAAGAGGTCATATATTGTACGCCGCTAAACTTCTGAAAAATCTCTTCAATAGCTTCGGGTGACTCCCCGATCACTCAAATAATCAATAATTATTTGATTGATTTTGCGGGCATCTAAACATAACCTAACTCTACCATCTTTTTTAATCACTACTACTAAGGGGTTAGAATATGGTGACACAGATCGCTCAATTATATCTCCCTCTAACATTTTCTCTAACTCAAGCTGAACCGCTCTTCTCTTCGCATAGGGCACCGGATAACTTCTTTGCACATAGGGTACGTGTTCCCTTACCTTTAACTCGCATTCATAGTTTCTTGCCCTCCCTGGTATATCGGCAAACACTTCTCTAAAATTCTCTACTACCCGCCACAACGATTCACGTTGAGAACTCCCTATTTCACCACCCTCACTACAAAATTTAAGTGCTCTCTCATTCCATAAGTGATCTACATTCTCCTCATACTCTATTTTACTCTCACGGCATACATTCATACTAACTTCCATTTCTTGTTTATTACTACGATTATGTATCACTCTTACCCCTGAAATTCTTACCGCATCTAACACCCGCTCAAAATTAACTCGAACTGATTCTGCCTCATTTTGCAATACTAACACCCGTTTATGAAAATCAATCACCGCCTTATGTTTAATCAGAAAATCATTTCCCAGTATAACCTCAAGATTTAATCCCCGTACGACTAGAAATGTATTGTCGTACCCTATCCCGTTAATTATCATGTTCAATTGTACTTGTTTCGTGACTCTCTTACTTCTAACTCCCGTAATACCTACAATCGTCACCCCCGCTACTGGTAAAGATGGAATATTTTTATTTATTTCTCTTAATTCATCTAAAACATGTTCAGAAATAACAGAGATTTCGCTACCTGTATCGATTAAAGTTTTAATCTCCTTACCTTCTATGTTGACTTTCACCTCAGTCAATCCATTCTCCCGTCTCCCTGCTTCGAAGTCTTCCTCCTCCAATAATTCCTCAGATAAATCTGTGATCACCACGTTGTTTCGGTATCTATCATCCATTTGGACCCCAGAAACTTCCGGCGACAACGGTCGGGTCCGGTGTTCCATTGTCCCTCTTAGTTTCCCGCCGAGGTGCTCGCCACTGCATGGTTGTATCCTCGTTCGTGCTGGTTTCCTCGCGGTTCATGAGTTTGGCCTCTCGGCGCTCCTCCTTGGCCCTCTCCCCTTCGTTGGTATGCATGCTGGTTCTGTGCAGGTTGTGGTCCCTGTCGCTGACCCGGTCTCTCTCTCCTGCATCTAAAACAAAAATTTTGTGTCGCATAATTCTCCTGTGAACATGCTGGACAAGTCCATTTTGGTCCTCGGTTATTTTGTTCTCGTCTGGGAAATGCCGGTCCATTTGTAGGTCCCCTCGGCGGTCCCTGATTACCTCCATTATTTCCATTCTGCTGGTTCTGACGGCGACTCAATTCTTGGTCCCGGATATTCTGAAACACATCTAAAATATTTTCTAATTCGCTAATATTAGCTACCTCCCTTGTCATAAGTGTTATCTGTACTTCCCTCGGCAAATGCTTGCTGATATGCCTCACGAAGGATCTAAATGGCAATGGCGGTTCTAAGTACTTCGCCTCGTTAAATATTTTCATCACATACCCTGTTATATTATTATTGGGTCCCCCGAAATTCCCTGTTCCCATGATTCTACTTCGTAACACTTCTTGATCTTCTTCAGACCAATATTTATTTATAAATGCGGACTCAAAACTTTCAAAACACCCCCATTCCGTTTTATGTACCTCGGCCCATATCTCCGAACTACCTTTAAAGCATTTTAAAATTTTTAATAATTGGACTTCCCAGTTATTAGTACTGAACTTATTGAACTCTCTCACTCTACTTTGAACTGCATAGGGTGTACTCTTTTGTTATCACAACTGAATGTTTCCAACTCAACTTCACTGCTTACGTCACGAGTCATAATTACTCGCTCGGTAATAGTGTTTACTTGTTGGCTGATGGCCATGCTCAATTCATTTTTAACATTCATTAATTTAAGGTTATTCTCACATTCAAGGTCACTTATTGTATCATGTATGGTCTTAAATTCAATCTTACAGTTATTATCAATTTCTCTTACTTTACTATTATTATTTTCAATCTGACTCATAACATAATCAATCTTACCTTCAGTATTGGTGTTACATTCACTTATTTGTTTCTCAAAAATTGTATTCATTATGCTATATTGCTCCGTGATCTGTTTCTCTACTTTATTAGTTATATTATTGGTAATATCAGAAACACGGCACTCTAATTGCTCATTTATGGACTCAGACAATTGTGATTTCATACTTTCACAACGTTCATCAATATGTTTGTCTAGTACCCTACTCAGATTATCGAATTGTACATTAATACTCTGCTGAAACTGAGTATTCTGGTCTTTAATTTCTTTAAAATTAATCTCGTTTTGAATATTTTGCTGTTCGCATTTTATTTTCTGTTCATTAAAATCATTAGTTAATTGGTCTAATTTATAGTTAAAATCACTTTTCATCTTATTTAAAATTATTTCATTGTTATCAAAGCGTTTATCATTATCATCAAAACGACTATTTAACATGTCAAATTTATTGTCCATTTCATCAAACTGATCATTCTGTATATCAAATTTTACGTTAATATCCTTAGACATATTTCTCACGTCACTGGACATGGTTCTCATGTCACTAGACATGGTTCTCATGAAATTAAATAAATCGTTCACTGACAACTCTGTAGCTTTATTTGTTACGGGAGTTGATATCGCTCCTGGTGAGCTAAATACAGATGCTTCTGCGTTATACTCATTTATTGACGTTACTTCTGTTTGAATACCGGAGTCAGCATTTACTTGACTCTCGGTCTGATTGTCAGATAAGCCGACTTCACTGTTATCTGCCATTTCTTATTTTATACTTGATATTTGTGTATAAATAAAATATAATCAATAAAATGTATTATATAACCAATTTTTCGTTAACAACGCACTTTTGTTTTATTCCGCTAACCCCAAAAACATGTTTGTATCTTTACTGTAGGTACGGTCTTTAATATTTTAATTAATAAACTGTCCCTGTATCGGAAGCCATTGAGATGTTAAATAACTCGCTTAAATCTATTTTAATATAATATAATAGATTGACTTCCACATAGCTGGAAGGTTTCGTTTTGTTTCGGGCCAGGATCCTTTCGTACGAACGCTAGATACAAACATGTGTTTCATGGGTTCTCGAAATAATTAACTCTACACATCGTTAAGAAGAGAATTATTAATTTTAATGCTCAATTGTTGAAATTACTGTTTGACAAATAGATTTACATGGAGTTACCTATTGTGCAACTCGTGCGTCTTGTACAAGAACTTACCAACTATCTCTTACCTTCTTTTCTAAAGCACAAACACAATTATACAACACAAACACAAACCAGCCCAGCTTTGCTCGCTCTCACATTCATTCCAAATTATTTTGCCCTTAACATTTTATAATTTAAACCCCAGGCCCCCAAACACCGACCACGCGGTAGCCGCACACACGCATTGTTTAGCTACACTGTCTTTATAGTCCAAAAGAAGAAAAAAAACTCTTGATTACTGCCCCCTAGGTGGATTGACCGCGGTCACTTAACCCTTTGCGATAATTACAACTTTTTTTCTGGTAATTTACAAACTTTTTATGGCGAGCCTACTTTGATTGTACCGGCGTCGGTGGCTTCAACTGGTAGACTGACAACGATAATGTAACAGGTACCGCTATTGTGATCTCATAGTTGTATGGAAGTCACGGCCTTATCCTTCGTCGCCGAAGTTTCGCTCCATGCCATGCATGTAGTTTTTTAGGTTAACATGGTCAATGATTTCAATTAGGCACAGGCTGCCGTCATGGTAGGAACCGGACGTAAACAGCACTTCCTGCCGCTCAAAAGCACATTGCTGAATTTTACTCGTCCCAGGGCATCCTGTTTTGTGGCTGGATGCGTCACTCGAGCTTGTGGTGGTACAGTCGCGTCTGTGTGCTGCTACACAAGTACAGATTTCTGAGAAGTTTGAAGGGGGTAAATGTTTCGCTCGCCGCGTTACACAATAACAACTGCGTCTTACTGCTTTGTTTCACTGTTTCCCAACATCGTTCTGTTACACGGAAAATAACGTTGCACAATAATTTTCATAACTTCTGACAAGCCCGCCCAAAATGAAAGAAATAAAAAATATAAATGCCCCATACTGTAAAAAATTAAAAACACCCAAAATTGACCCGCTACAAGGAGCGCGACAGAATTGTCCTCGAGCTCAGGCGACACCCGCCGACATTTTTGTCCGCCGACTGTTGTGCGTCCTTGAAAAATACATTGATGTAGATGGGCCTACCGCACACCGAGGGCAAAACTGTCTCCCGCCATCAGTCAATGCCAGGATTGTGTTGTACCCAATCGCGTTGTGCTGTCTAAATTTGTTCTCAAATATATTATTATTACGACAATTGAATTTGAAAATTTTAATTATTTGGTGTAATTTTTTAATGATGGAAGGCACAGAAAGATTAATAGAGGAGGCAGGGCCGTATTTACAGGGGGGCTTGACGGGCTATAGCCCGGGGCGGCAAATTTTAATAATTCAGGTACCATAAGCGGCAGAATACCGCACAGTACTTGAGTAGAAAGTTATCTTGGGAGTTGGGATGTCAACTCCACATGTACAACGCTTTGTCAGTGGTAAAGCTAGAATGGAATGATCTCACTTGCTGTCAGACGCTTGCGCGAGGGCGTAGAGAGCAGCTGATCATGAGCGAACTATTTTAGAGCTCGGGGCGCTGGGATCGCACAATCTGTCAAGTGTCAGTGCAGACTGCAGTGTTCAGGCCCGGATTACCCATAAGGCCAACCTAGGCCCTGGCCTTGGGCGTAAGCCGAAAAGGGCGCAGATCACGGACAAAAAAATGTAAAGTTTTTAATAATCCAATAGTGGAAAAAACAAGAGCTCGGCGATGGGGAAGGAAGTGCTATTAAGCGTGAGCGGATTGCGCCCTGCCTGCAGAGCAGAAATGACTCACGGAAAGACAGACAGGCCATCCCCCTCCCTCTCTCCTCACCAGTCGCCGCGACACGAGGGCACTGGGACATTACTCATTACTCAGTAGTTGTCACTTGTCTTGTCTATTGTGTTGTGAAGTGTTGACGTCTTCTGCTTGCTTGTTGTTGATTTGTGTGGACAGTACTGTATTGTCAACTGTGATTAGTTTGTTAAACAAATGCCGGAACTTTTCCTTCCATTGGGATGTATTGAGCTAACTACATACAACTAAGGTAAGTTTTATAATATGATAATGCAGTTATTGCAGTAATATTAATATTATAAATAATATGCAAAAAATTGGTGTTATGTTAATGTATGTATCATATTTTTTTTTACTATTACGATTTTTTATATACAGTACGAGTACACGGAGACAAAAAAATGGGAAGCTCCTTATGTTTTAAAAGAAAAATTCCCATATTTTTATTGTATGTGCAGTGTAAGTTTGCCTTACTCGTGTTTTCTATTTTGTATATGTATATTTTTCTACGGTTTTCGCTAGATTTTTTGTAATAAATATTGGAATATTTATTATCAAGAAATATACATATATACTACGCTCTATGTTTGATTATTTTCAAACTCTTATTGGAATTTTTGCTTCCAAAGTATATCTATATTTCAAATACGCTTCGCTTAAATAATTTTTAAGCTCGTATTGGACTTTTTGTCGTCAGTGTATAGTTCAAATATTTCCAAACCTCGTATTGGACTTTTTGTAGTTCAAGGTTTGAATACAAAAGATTTCTTCTACCGAACTCGGGCATCGGCATCTAAGTCCAATACCTACCTACATATACGTAAACACGCGGATTCTAAGAATATTCGTATATATGCGAACCAAACGAAAATTTATCACTTGTGAGAAAGAGAGAATACGTGGCTACTTAAGATTTTAAATTTGTTAAAAATATTATGTGCAATATTTATAGTAATTATTAAAACGAATTCAAAGAATTCGTTTATAATATATTTAATGCTAGTTATTCATTCGATTTTGGGGAATTTCAGATTTTTTAACGGTGTGACCATTTCGAGTAAAATATGTAGAATTAGTCTACTCTCATATGAACATTTTACTGCACTTCTTTTAACGTTTTTTTTTACATATCGATTAATAGAATTTTTCTATATATATTTTTTTTTTTTAATATTCTGCTGAGACAAAATTAGAAACGTCGTATTTTATCCGTCGGTAAATATGCTCGCTGATATATCATATGACCGCCGCGGCTTTACCTTCTACAGTAAGTTATTGACATATATATATATATCAAAACGTCCCATACGGGTTTGGAATGACGTCAAGACCACATTGGAAATATCTATACACGTTACAAACGGAAATCTTTTGAAAGTAATTTTGGATTTTTGAAGATTTACTTTCTTAAAATTAGGAAATAACTAAATATGTTTTATTAAATATTTAAAACTTTTTTTCCTATACTATATTGGAATTTTTGAAATACATTTCGATCAGTTTGTTTTATAAGTTTAGGATAAATCAATGGAAAGTCGATTTGACTCCGCACATACAATAATGTATTGGACTTTTGAATCTATTTTTTTCTCCGTGTACGTAAGAAAGTAAAAGTCTGCAACGAAACGGTTTATAAATTTTTCGGTTTTCTTTTCAGATTTTGAAATGAGCCAATAAAAAAAACGCCCATCTGGGGCTGAGTTCAGAAAGAGAGTTAAATTAAACTCAGAAGAGGACAAGAAGTACAGTGGAGCCTTGAAAAATTGGCTGTCACAGCAAGATGAAAATGATAAAACCAAAACGGATGATGACCCTTTATCTTTAGACTGCAGTACTAGTACTAGTAGCACCCAGTGGCGGCTCGTCCATAAGAGCACAAGAGCACGTGAACCCCCTTTAAAAATAATTATACGATATAAATTATACATCTTTATTGACGCAGTACTAAAATGGCTAATCTTCAGTAAGTTTAAAAGAGCGGACAATGAAAAACAGCATAGAGCGCGCCAAGTGAGGTTAAGTGTAATGACGCGCTTGGCTAGGAGCGGACTGAATCAAGGCCACACTATACTTCAGTAGTATAGTGTGGTCTTGACTGAATGCGCCGCTCTCGATGCTGTACACACGGGATATGCGACAGACGAGCGAGTCCATTTGCTCGCGGAAGGGGGGGAAACATGTTTACAAGCGGCTTAACGGAGAATACCGATGAGCTGACTCTGACACAGCTCAGCTCAGTAGTTGCACGGCTGTAGTTGACGGTGGACGCTTCTTACCTTGGCGCGCGCGCGCGTTACATTTGTGTTTTGCAGTTTCGATTATTTTTTAGTGATAAAGTTTTAGTTGAAATTACAGTTTATCTATTATAGTTTAGCTAGTGAACTGTTGTTTTTATTTACTGTACAATAATGGAAAGTACCTGTAAGTACTCAGTTAGTAATTTAAACGAAGTAGCGTTTGGCAATTTACCCATAGAAGTTAAAATAGTAATAAAAGAGAGTGGTAGGCCAACGCCCCGACTTAATATAAGTCAAACATCGCCATCAAAATCTAGAACTTTTAAAAGAGAATTTAAAGAAGAGCTATACGAAAAAATTCCTTGGCTTTGTGGTTGTGAACAAACAAACAAAATATTTTGTTTTCCTTGTTTGTTATTTTCCCGTGAAAAGGGCGATCCTGCTTGGGTGAAAAACGGCGTTTGTGACTTAGCTCATTTGAAACAAAAAAATTAAAAAACACGAAAGTTCTCATGGACACATAAGTGCTACATTGGATTTTAATTTGCTGGGAAAGGTTGACGTTCGTCAGCAGCTTGACAGTGCTTATCGACAAAATATTAAAAGCACAATGAACAAGTGACTAAAAATAGGTATGTCCTTTCTAAGCTTATAGACTGTATTAAATTTTGCGGTGCATTTGAGTTGGCCCTTCGAGGTCATTGTGAGGATGACGATTCCTTAAATCCTGGCATATTTAAAGGGCTTGTAAACTTTTCTGCAGAACTTGACTCATCTTTGAAAGAACACTTGAGTACCGCTACTGTCTTTAAAGGTACCTCGAAAGAAATTCAAAATGAATTGTTAGATTGTATGCTTTTGTATGTCAAGAAAACATAATAGAAGAAATAAAAACTGCACAGATGGTTCTTTGATTGCGGACGAAACATCAGACATCTCGTCTGTATTTCAGTTATAGTTTTCCGCTATGGTTTAGCTAATGGCCAACCAGTTGAAAGATTTTGGAAATTTGATAACCCTGAAGGGCACAACGCAGAATCTATAGCCAAACGTATTTGTACCAGTTTAGATTATGTTGTGCAAAATCCAGAAAAACTCGTATCTCAAAGCTATGACGGTGCGAATGTAATGAGTGGGCACCATGCTGGCGTGCAGACCATAGTGCAACAAACCTATAAACATGCTTTTTTCGTTCACTGTTACGCTCATCAGTTGAACTTGATTGTAGCTCAAGCAACAAGCCAAAACCAAGATGTCAGAATTTTTTTTCGGACTTAAGTGATATAACAAATTTTTTTTCGAATTTCCCTCAGAGAGTGGCTGTTTTGGACAAGATAGTTGGCAAACGAATACCTCGGGCGTCAGCTACAAGGTGGAATTTTAAGAGCAGAACTGTTAATACTGTTTTTGAGTACAGAGAGGAATTAATTGAATGTATGGAGGAAATCCAATCAACCTCTAAGCAACCAACCACCATAATTAAAGCTGGTGCTCTAGCTCGTCTCCTTAGAGATAATAAGTTTATATTTTGGCTTTCTATTTTTCACAGATTAATGCCACATGTGGATATTTTGTACAACCAATTACAGCTAACTTACACTGATGCTGTGAAAACTAAAGCCAATGTTGACCACTTCGTCAAAGCCATTGATAAGGAAAGAGCTAACATGGACAAAGTGACAGAGCTGGTTAATCAGTACCCAGAAAATGCACCTAAACGATCGAGGCGTGAAGAAGATTTTTACTTAAGTAGAACAGTGGCTGCCAAGGAAACCTGTGACATTACAACGCAAATAAAAACAAGATTTTCATTCACAACATCTTGCTCAGCTGTATCTCTTTTTGAATCACAAAAGTTTGACGAGTTTGAACAGAAATTCCCAGAGAAATTGCTTGAAGATACAGTAAATGTGTATTCATTTCTTGAAAAAATCGCCTTAAGACAGAGATTGAAATCATTTACAAAAGAACTGATTTCAGAAACATGCGTGGTGCTGTTAGTCTTTTACAGTTTTTTATTGAAAACAACTTATTGTCATCATTTTCTAAAAGTTATAAACTGTTATTAATTATTGCAACAATACCAATTACGACTGCTGAAGCTGAAAGGTGTTTTTCAACCCTAAAACGGATAAAGACATATTTACGGTCTACGATGTGTCAAGAGAGGCTTACAGCTTTAGCCATGCTTGCAATCGAGAAGGAAATGATTTCTAACATCCATAATTTCAATGAAAGAGTTATTGATGTTTTTGTGCCAAGAAAAGATAGAAGATGGACTTTGTTTACAAAAACTGTACTTAAAGAAAATATTTGTGTAAGCTACCATCCAAGTAAATTTGTGTAAGTAAATACTAGACCTTACCATCATATGCAGCAGCTTTGATTATTTTCCTTTTTCTGTGTGTTTAATAATCTAATCTAATAATTGAGAGCATGAGGCCTCACGACTAACTATCTAAATATTTAACACTTAAAACAAGCTTTCTGTTTTCCGTTTATTTTACTACTTTAAAATTAAATGAAAATGATTGTTTTAGTAAAAAAGAACAATTAGCATATTATAACAAGTATGATCAATAAAGTAATCCTTTATTATTAAGTTGTGAAATAGTTAAAGTACAGTAATATCTATAATAACATTTCGTTTCAAAATTAATACATTACATCAAGGTATAGCAGCGCCTAAATTATATGAATATTGCAAGCAACACACAAGTGTTTGGCACAGTGTATCTCAAAAACTGCAAATTATTAATTGTGAACCCCCTGTAGATGTACTCACGAGCCGCCACTGGTAGCACCTCTGCTATCTCCGCACCAGCACCACAGTCTGAGTCAGACACAAGATGTTTTCATTTTGAACCAGAACCACTGCCACTGCAATGCACGGAAAGCCCTTCCACTAGCATAGATGAACAAAAACAACTTGAAAAAAGTTTTGAATCTGAAACGTTTTGTTTTGGTCCTGATCCAGCGAACTGGGTAGTAAATAATGAATTACGTGATTACGTATCCAAAAATGGGTTAGTTCAAAATAAAGATGCAGATTTATCACAAACAAAGAAGCTGTATGGGAACCGTTTTTGGTGTTTTAATATAAATAACTTTAATAGGAAGGTGGCAAATGGGGAAAAACAAAACAGAGCATGGTTGGTGTACTCTGAGACTAAATTGCAGTTTTTTGTGGTCCTTGCCGCCTTTTCCATTCAGAAACACGATCTGAATCATCTTTTGTGAAAGAAGGATTTAGTGACTGGAAAAATGTGTCGTCGAGGCTCAAAGAACATGAAAACTCGGTTTCCCACAAAAACAATACATTAACTTTAAAAGAAAGAGGAGAGAAATTGGGTAAAGTTGATTCCCAAGTCACTGAAATGATTGATCAAGAAATAAGTTACTGGAAAATGTTATTGCAAAGCGTTGTCGTTGTTATAAAGGCATTAGCTTCTCCTGCATTACCGTTTCGAGGGTCAAAAGAGGTATTTGGTTCCAACTCAAATGGAAACTACATGATGATGCTTGAAGTTCTTGCTGAATTTGACCCTTTTTTGGCTGACCACATTAGAAAATATGGAAATCCTGGAAAAGGGAAAATTTCCTATCTCTCATCCACTATATGCGATGAATTTATTGAACTGCTTGGGAAACAAGTATTGACCTATATTTTAGGTGAGGCTAAAAGCTCCCAATACTTTTCAGTTGTTGTGGATTCTACTCCGGACATTTCTCATGTAGATCAATTATCATTTGTAATACGCTACGTAAAACAAAGTGGAGAGCCTGTTGAGAGATTTCTTAAGTTTTTGCCAAATGTTGGACACAAGGCTCTTGATATGTTTACCGCTGTTATTGAGACTCTGCAGCTTTTCGGATTGGACCTACTAAAGTGCCGCGGGCAATCTTACGACAACGCGTCAAACATGTCTGGGATATATTCTGGCCTAAAGGCTAGAATTCTTGAAGTCAGTCCACTTGCATCATATGTCCCGTGTGCAGCTCACTCTCTAAACTTAGTTGGCACTCGCGCAGTAGACTCCTGCATTGAAGCTGTACTATTCTTTACTCTGCTTCAAGAACTGTACAACTTTTTTTCGAGCTCAACACATAGATGGGCGGTATTAAATCAGTACAAGAACACAAGATTAACGACCAAAAGCCTTTCCACTACAAGATGGTCTGCTAGGCATGACGCTTTAAGAGCCTTGCAAGAAGAATGGCCTGCAATCATCAGAGCTCTCGAAGCGTTGGAAAGCGACCCAGATGAAAAATCTGGTACCCGAGCAGAAGCTAGAGGACTGATCAGTAGATTAAAGCGGTTCGAAACAGCATTAATGGCTCAGTTATGGGGTACCATTCTTTTTAGACTACATAAGGTAAACAAATATGTTCAGAATGAAGACATTGATGTAACGGCCGTGGTAGAAGTTTTTAAGTCACTTATACAGTTCTTTGAAGAGCTTAGAGAGCAGTTTGATGTGTATGAAAACAAAGCTCTCGATGTTTGTGAAAATGAAATGTATGATTATGAATGTGACAAGAGACGCAAGACAACCAGAAAACTTCAAGCTGACGAGTCCCGAGATGGCAAAGTTTGCTTTTCTGGGAGAGACGACTTCAGAGTAAATACATTCCTGCCCATAGTTGACAAGGTTTGAGAAGAAATCACAAGGAGAATGACTGCCTATGAGAAGTTTACTGAAAAGTTTGGTGCCATCATAAAACTGTGGAATCTGACGACACCACAACTTGAAGCTGAGACTAAAAAACTTGTTACAGTTTTTGAGGATTATTTGGAACCATCGATTTTTGAGGAACTTGTTCATCTCAAATCACACTTCCTAGCCAACAAAATTGAAAATAAAAATCCGCTGTCTCTTTACAAATGGCTCAAAGAAAATGACCTACAAGAAATTTATCCAAATGTAGAAATCTTGCTGAGGATGTTTCTTTGTACGCCAGTGACGAACGCATCAGCCGAGAGGTAAGTTGGTAATACAAACAGCCGAATCTTAATCAAACAATTCAAATCCAAATTTAGTTAACGTAAAATGACAATGCTAATGCTTTTATCTATTAAAATTACTGGCATCGTAATAATTTTGACTGGAGTCTAGTTTGTTTAGCTTGTTGTGACAACAGTTTTTTTATGTACGCGTCAACTACCACCAGTTACTCTAAATTACTTATAACTTACTCTATTTGTTATAAGACTTTATTTACAAGTATTAATTAATTGTTTTTTGTGTTTCTTTGTATAAATGGTTTTTAAAAGGTTTTGAACTTAGTTTTCTTTTACTTAAGGTCATTTTCCTGTTTGAAAAGAATCAAACACTATCACAGGTCTACGATGCAACAAACGAGGCTTAACTCTCTTGCTCTTCTGTGCATCGAAGCTGAAGTAACGAAAACCATAGACTTCGTCACTACTATTGAGTCATTTGCGTGGGCCAAGGCACGGAAGAAGAAATTTTAAAATTGTATAGAAACTGCACTGTGTTTATATTTGTGTTTTGAAAATACTGAGAGAATGTTAATCAACATGTAATGTATTTTACCACTGTACATAAGATTTTTGGTGACTGCTATGCTAATGCTGATTAAACCATTTTACTGTATTTAAGAACGGATGTGTTACTGTGCAAGTATTGTTATTATTTAACCTTCCTTATTAACTTCAAATTAGTTTTTAGTATTAACCTAAGACTGAGAATCCAAAACAAACAACATACAAACAATTTGTTTCTTTCTAAAATCAAATAATCAGGGTTTCGATTTTAGAAGGCGAAAGAAGGAGGTTAGGAGCAGGTTTACTTTTGGTTGTGGGGGGAGGTATGTGGTTGCGATAGAGGTCGGGATAGGTGGGGAGTAACCTCAAAGTTTGGCCTAGGGCGTAAATAGGTGTTAATCCGGGCCTGGCAGTGTTGAGTGTTAGTGTTAGTTGAATGTCGTTGATTTATGGGCAAATCTTCAGCAATTAGTCTCATCTTACTTTTTCTTTTGTTTCTTGTGTAAAATAATATTGTAGTATTACTTGGAAGTGGTCACCAAACATAAGGTAGGTCTAGGATTTTAATATAATGTCTAGTTAATCTTAATAATATTACAAAGCTGAAAGTTTGTGAGTTTGTTTGTTGCAGTGTGTGCAAAGAGTCCAGCTAATACGCTTAATACATATTTATTATACCCTACACCTAGGGTATTATATAGCTTTGTCCATACGTTTGTAACACCCAAAAGGAAGGGTTTCCGGTATGACAATGTATATATATTCTGACTCAGGATCAAAAACTGAGTTGATTAAGCCATGTCCGTCCGTCCGCCCGTGGACACAACTCCTCCGAAACTACAAGAGCTAGAGACATGAAATTTGGTATGAAGGTAGCCCTTATTTGAGGGAATTACTGCCACGCCTCATTTTGAGGATTATTTGAAAATCGATTTTCTTAGATAACTCGAGAAAAAATTGAGTTATAAAGCTGGTTTTCGCTACATGCATAAATTTTAGAAATACAAATCTTCTGACCAAGTTTAAGCTGGCCACGCCCATTCTTTATGTTTGTTTTGATTTTGAAATTTATCATTTGTTTTTTTCATGTTGACAGAATGATTTAACCCTCCGTCGGTCGCGCCGCGGAGTGAGACTCCGCAATGAGGGAATTTAAGTTTTCTGACGTTGGTAGTGCTGCCGCGACCTTGAGCGACCTAGAAGCTTCCCCTTTCACATGGACTCGCCCACCCTGCTACCTTTTATCCATTTCTAGTGTGCTGGTTGCTGTCATTAAGTAAGGAATATAACTGCGGAATGACACTCCACGCGCGATCTGCAGTGTTTTAGTTGTTTTATATATTGCGGAGTTTGGCTCCGCGCGTGACATTTTATGTTTTGAATAAATGTAGTTATTTAATTATTTATTTATTTATTTACTTATAATTTACTATTTATTTGTTTAAATAATGTGTATTAAAAGCGTACACACATATATATTTGCATGTAACGTACATTAACCACTTAAAACACTGATAAAGAGAAGAAATCATCTAACCGGAGTGAGACCCTGCGCGCGACCTACCGTGTTCTAATGGACCGCGCGACCGACGGAGGGTTAAACTAATGAACAATTTTTCTTCCAGAAAACTTGATTTAAAAAAATATTTCTTGCTTCCAATTAAAAAATATATTTTTTGTAATAAAAAAAATTCATCCGTAACTCATCGTTAATTTTGCCTTTTTTCCAGACAAAATGAGCGATGGAAGAAAACGGTTGAGTGGAGCTGAATACAAAAAAATTGGCGGAATTGAAAGCGAAAAAAGAACGTAAAGTTATTGAAAAGACTCAAAAAATTTCATCTTTTTTCAAAAAGCCTGATAATTGTACTTGTGAATGTAAATTATCAACAAGTCTCATAAATGAACTTGAAACTGGCGAAACAAGCAACAGTGTCAGCAAGAAAACTAATGCAACAGAAAACTCATTTCTGTCTCCAGATGATAACTGCCAGGTAGAAGAGGTTATCGAAATAAGCCCCAATCTGGACACAGACCAGCTGAAAGAGATTAGTCAGCCCTCAAACGAATTTGATGTAACCAACTTCGTTAATACTCCTTTAGTTAACGTGGAAGTTATTAAAGACCCAGCTTTGTGGAAAGTCAACAATGTAACACGTGACTATGTTTGTAAGCATGGCGTTGAACAGGATATCAATAACCTTAATTTTGAGGCCTCAAAACGGCTTATTGGAGAACAATACCGTTACCTTTCTCCAGCCTTTTTCAAAACTAAACTAGTTAATGGACAAGAAATAAAAAGGTCATACTTGATATACTCAGAAAGTACAGGAAAGCTCTTTTGTGTTCCTTGTCAACTATTTGGGGGCACAACAATACTAGCAAAAGAAGGACTTGATGACTGGAAGCATGGAGACAGTCTAAAACAACATGAAAACTCTTCAGAACATAAATCTTGTATGTTGGCGATGAAGACTAGAGCACGCTCCTCTGGAAGTGGAAACGTTTCTTTACAGCTTTATAGCCAAGTAGAAGATGAAAACTGTATTGGCGAAATGTCTTAAAGAGAGTTGTTGCAGTGACCCAATCGTTAACATCTGCTGGATTGCCTTTAAGAGGAGACACTGAACATTTTGGTCCAACTAACAGCAACAGCGGAAATTTTATCATGTGCCTTGAACTGGTCGCAAAGTTTGACCCATTCTTAGCTGAGCACATTGCCAGATATGGAAATCCTGGACAAGGCTATACTTCATATTTTTCTTCAACTACATATCAACAGTATGTCCAACTTATGGCAGATAAGGTGACAAATAGAATAGTCCAAGAAGTCAAGACTGCAAAGTATTACTCAGTTGTTGTTGATTCTAGTCCCGACATTTCTCATGTTGACGAGTTAGCTATCATCATTAGATATGTTCAACAAAGTGGAATTCCAGTTGAAAGGATTCTTTGCTTCATTCCCAACGTTGGACATGGATCAGCAGCGCTTTTTGAAGCTGTCTTGGATGTGCTATCGAAGTATAACATAGACATTCAGAACAGCAGTGGTCAATCGTATGATAATGCATCCAACATGTCTGGGGCATACAGCGGTCTGCAGGCTCGAATTCGTGAAGTCTGCCCTGAGGCTATATATACACCATGTTCTGCTCATTCACTTAACTTGGTCGGGAAGCACGCAGCTGAGTGTTGCCAAGAGAGCACACATTATTTTGAACTTCTGCAAGGTTTGTACGTGTTTTTTTCCAGTTCGACCAAACGATGGGAAGTTCTCCAGAAGGAGCTAAACAGAAAAGAAAATCTCAGTTTAAAGAGCTTATCAAACACTCGTTGGTCTGCACGCGACGACGCCTGCAAAAGCCTTAACAAAGATTGGAAAGAAGAATGTGAGGCTGTCAAGGTCATTGCCAATGACGAAACTGAAAAGACTGTAACAAGAAATGAAGCTTCTGGATATCTAGAAAAACTGAGTCTGTTAGAAACTGCGTTTCTTTCAGTGTTGTGGGGTGACGTGTTGGATAGGTTCAACATCGCAAGCAAAACTCTTCAGGGCACTAATGTTAACATACATAGCCATTACAAATGTTTACAACTCCCTTTGTAGATATGTATCAAGCCTTACATCTGATTTTGATATGTATGAAAACAGAGCACTTGTTAAGTCTGTAGTTTGTGAGTATGAGGACACTTCTAATAAAAGAAAGAAGAAAATAAAATTTCAGGCAGGTGAAACCAGAGATCATGAAGTTGTGCTCAGCGGTAGAACAAAGTTTAAAACTGATACTTATCTTGTCATTATTGACAGACTGATCGCCGAGATGACGAAGCGAAAGCACGTATATGATGAGTTGTGTGCGAGGTTTGAGTTGCTCACTTCAGGGATAGATTGGCAACGAGAAAAAATAACTGAAAGTGCTAGAAAACTTTGCAGTGTGTACAAGAGGGATTTGCCTGATTGTGAAACTTTTACCAACGAGTGTGTCCACTTCTTTGGGTTTCTGAAGAGTGCAGACAAAGAACCTCCCCAGTCGTTCGTTGAACTTGTCCAGCTGGTTTACGACATGGGACTTCACGAGTTGTACCCGTACATAGATATCGCGTTAAGGCTTTTTTTGACAACACCGGCTTCAAACTGTTCGGCGGAGAGATCATTTTCTGTGATCAAAAGGGTAAACAACTATCTCCGTTCATCACAATCACACGAGCGTCTCAACTCGATGGCCGTGTTAACAATAGAGTCTTCAATCACCAAACAGCTAAACTACGATGATCTAATACACTCTTTTGCTCAAAGTAAATCACGTAGACAGAAATGCTAATGTGTTAGTAACCCTATCGCTACCATATACCTTTGTCTTGTATATTTTTCATTTATGCACACGAAAGTTATTAAACTAAAACTTTTTCAAAAATTGCTGTACCGTTTTATTATAAACATTACTTATATTTAAGTAAACATTGTTAAAGTTGACAAGTTGTAGTAGAACATGTATGTAGAGAAGAAGACTATAAAAAACAGATCGGGTACGTAAAAAGATAGGAATGTGTGTTTGGAAGGGCCTGTGGGAGGGGTGGGGAGAATTTTTTGGCCAGCTCAGGCTCAAGAAAGGGGCGGCAAAAACTGGATAGCCCGCAAGCGGCCAAAACGTAAACCCGGCTCTGAGAGGAGGCGGAAAAGAGACCCGCGATTTACGATAAAAATTTAAAAGAATACTCAAACATCAATGTTAAAAAACAAATGTGGGATGAAGTTTGCGCTATAGTTATACCAAACTGGAGTGATTTGGATGGATTCAATAAAACAACAGCTGGTAAGTTTTATACAATATTTATTTCTTATTCTTTAATTTTCATAATTTTTACAAGAAATAAATTCGAAGGGTACAGGGGAAAAGTGGGTTCCCAACTTTTTTCAAATTTCAGATGGCTATATCTTCTAATGGAGAATTTCAAGTAGTTTAAAATAAAGTAGACAGTTTGGAGAATAAAGGCAGTTTGTTTTCATCTCCTCCATGCCCTTGGAGATTGCCGTTCAGCCAGTAAAGGAGACGTCACGTTGGACACAGCCGGCGTCAGAATAGAAAACGCAACTACGAAGAATCACTTCTTGAATTGTTAAAAGAGAAAAAAACTTGAGACACTACTGAAGCCGATGAAGACGTCAATTTTGCCTTATCATTAGTACCGATACTACGATCCCTTGATGACGCCACAAAAATAGACGCAAAAATACAAATCCTATTTATTGAAATCTTTAAAATTGGGAGTAAACACTCAGTTACCACATTTTCCCCCTTTTAATATGAACCAAAGTTACGATATCAACGGACA
The DNA here is from genome assembly GCA_034769895.1 of Magicicada septendecula. Lineage (NCBI taxonomy): Eukaryota > Metazoa > Arthropoda > Insecta > Hemiptera > Cicadidae > Magicicada > Magicicada septendecula. Next base: position 306,597,996 of record CM068374.1, on the reverse strand, counting down.
ACCCCAAATGTATTCGCCATATCAAGCTGGGATGTCCGGGTATAATACAGGTCTGCAAAACTTCCAAAATACAACTACATCGAGTTCACACACCGGACACGCAAACAGAGAACGACAAACGACAGCTTCTACTCGATTACATACCTATTATACTTCACCTAATAGTAGTGAAAGCATACTGACACTCGTACATAATTTCACGGAAGAATCCAGTGATTCTTTTGTAAATTTGTAATCAAAATATGAGTATAAAAGATTCTTACTATTGCATTGATTTGATAAGTTGTAAATTTAATTTTAACAACTCGTCAAAAGTTGTTACATTCATTCTAAAGTATGAAAAAAACTTTTCTGAATGCTCCCGCAAGTCTTTATACAGTGTATAGAATTTTCCTTTCGTTAATCTCGAACTATAAATAGGATGCACCCAGTACTGTCTTCTTTTTTTCTTTCGAAAACGAATTAATAAAGCAACAGTAGCAGCGGTTTCCACAAAATCCATTGCGAGACTGTCGCCGGTGTGCGCAGGATGGCGAGAAAACTGTTTTTTTGTCTTTCTACTGTCGCGCCGCGCCGCAGACAAGCGAAAGACAGTCTGCCGACTGTCTTGCCCTCAGTGTGCGGCACTACTAAGAGAAGTGGACCGCCCCGGGCGCACGAAGACCTTGGCACGCTACTGCTTTGCAGACAAGAATGTGCGGCGCAGTACTCGTTTGTTAGGTTAGTTTACTCCACGTGCTGCTTACACCATTGTGTGTGTAAACAAAATAATCGGAGAACTGTTTCCGTTTAAGCGCTTTTATATAGAGGAATAATGTTAAAAAAAAATTATATATGGTAGTTCATAAAATGTTATGTGAAAGCAAACGATCACGGAAAAAATCCGTACGGTTTTTGCTGTGCGGACGAAACCGATGTGTGTGAAACTAGACGTATATTTATGCATGTTCTAAACACCTTCACTTCACGGGATTTGTGATAACATCTGATTCTCTGTTTCCCTAGCGCTACTCAGAATTTCAAAGCGGACTCGTCCATACAAAAACTGGGTTTTGCGCATTGCTATTAGCTTTTTATATTATTATACATTTATCCCTACTTACGATATCTATGGAATCACTCCTGCTCATGATCCGATATCTACTCAGTTGCATTTTTTTTTTAATAAAAATAACTCATTGAGATTAAAATGTTGAACCCTCATACTATGATCTTGCTCAGCGCAACTTTCTTTGTATCTTAGCCTACAAAACGCAAAAATATCTTACAAATGCTAATTAAAGAAACGATATTATAAATTTATTGAATGCCTTTGTTTCATAGCCTACATATTTTTACTCGAAAGTGAAAGCCCAGTCATAACTTCATAATTCACTTTTAAATATGTAACTATGATTGATAACTTATTTATCATACCGGTTTTCAGGCAGATCGTTCAGAACGAAAGGGCCAGGGTGCCAAAAAGCGGCTGCCTACTCAAGCAACGCTAAATGATTTTTTTCCCGAAACGGCCAAAAGATGATGATATACCTCTCAGCTCGATCCAGACTCAGATGGAAGAACGTAAGGCAATTCACAATATTTCGGATTCACTAGCTCCAACCACGTCAGCTACTAGAATTTACGACAACTCAACAGTTAATTAAGAGATTAGCGGAGTGTGTTATGGTTATGATATAGGAAATTTTATTGGTAAAATGCTTGATGATCTTACAAAGGAACAGCTTATACTCAACCACTGGAGACCTCCCAGAGATTACATTTTTCCTTGCTCTTTAGTGAAAAAAAAAACGGAAAAGAAAGTTACAGGCGACCTTCTCACGATTTGTTTAACAAATTTGAACGGTTAGTTTTCTCTGAAGTTCGGAAAGGACTTTTTTGTGTTTATTGTGCCCTTTTCTCAACTTCACAAGCCGGTGGAATGCAGTTTAAAAATCTTGTTACTCAACCTGTGACTGACTTCAAACATCTGCTAGGAAAAGATGGGACTTAAGCACACACGTTCACAATCTGTATCACTTAACTGCAGTGGAAAATGGAAAGGAGTTTCTTAAACGACACAATACTCCTTCTCTGCAAATTGACTCCCAACTGAACAAAAAATACCAGGATGAAGTGCAGGAAAATAGGAAAAAACTAATTTCCGTTTTGAAATGTATTGTATTTCTTGGAATACAAAACATCCATTTAAGGGGACACAGAGATTATGGAGATTTAGGGAAAACGCTGAATTCTACAGTTGAACATGCAAACGATGGAAACTTCCGTGAGCTGGTTCGTTTCAGAGTTGAGGCTGGTGACAAAGTCCTCCCCAGTCACCTTGAGTCTGCATCTGGTAATGCATGTACCAGCAAGACCATCCAAGCAAGACCGTACAAAATGAACTGATTAATTGCTGTCCAGAGGAGATTAAAAATACTATAATTGAAAGGGTTTTGGAGGCTAAAGTGTTCAGTATTATTTTTGACGAAACCACTGATAACTCACATCAGTCACAAATGACATTTGCAATACGCTGTGTACACAATGGTAATGTTTATGAAGATTTTATTGAATTTCTTAATCCTCGTAGTGAAAAAATCCCTGATAACTCTGAATGTCCATATCAGTTAGTGAAGGATAGCCCATTAACTGGTAAAATCTTAGGGAATCTAACTCTTCAGGTTATGGAAAAACACAGTTTACAAAAAACCAACTGCATTGGTGTGACTACAGATGGCTGCAGTACGATGGTGTCTGAGGTTAAGGGAGCTGTATCCCTTATCGTCTTACAAGAATGTCCTAATGCAGTGCAATGTTATTGCCATAACCATGCCCTGAATCTTTCAGTTTCTAAAACCTCAAAAGTCTCTCATGTAACTAGGTGCATAGGAATCATAAAATCCATCATAGCATTTTTCACTGCTTCATCAAAGCGCAACATTGCATTGACAGAGACTGTGGGAAGACAGCTAATAGGCCTTTGCGATTGTGAACCAATTACAATACAACAACAGGATATACCCCTAGTGAGCTTCAAACCGGAAAAATGCCAGGACGTATCTGGGAAGGATACATCAAACGAACAGCGACGCAGAATGTTCCAATACCCAATGAAATAAAAAAAAATAGAAGCCAGACGCCGCATTAAAAGTTGTGAAGAAAAGCGTACAGAACAATTTAATGCTGAGCATAAACTAGTGAGTTTTAAAACTGGCGAAAAGGTACTCTTGCGTGCCCTGAATGTAGGACGCAGGGAAGACAACACGGCAGCTAAGTTTTTTAGGCTGTATAATGGTCCTTACGTGCTATCCGAACAGGTGGGAAAAATACGTTCATCTTAACTAACCCCAATACAAACCGGATAATTGGCAAATTTCACGCTTCATCACTAAGGAAATATTATGTTAAAACTGATTAAGGGATTATACCAGGATATAGGGTGAATGAATGTGTTATATCAAAGTAAAATGTCTTAGTAAGAATACATGCTCATGTTGGATAAGTCTGTGAATGAACGGTTGTATACAATAGCATAGTGAATGACGTCAGAAGTGTATGCTTATCTGTGTTTGGATTGAAAACGCCACCCACGTGCATGTGTTTATGTTTACCTGTCAAAGTTAACCACGTGTATATGTTTATGTTTATCTGTCAAGATGACATTTATGGAAGGCGAGTATTAGAAATTGTTTATTTAGTTTGGGTTTGGATTATTAGGTTAATGTTTTATTATTTTATTCTTAGAACTTGGACATTGGAAGAAGAAGAAAAAATCACGTGGTGGGGGTTAATCCTGCGATAGAACACAGGATCATGATAAGCAATGAACTATGTATTATGCATGGATGACGGACATTCTCCTGTTTAAATTTGTCTTTTGTTCAAATTGGTTTTTTAGTTATAAATTTTGTATTGTAGTACCGATAAGAAATTAGAATAGGTCAAACTCTTAACAATTTTATTTGTTATTTTCTGTGTAATGTGTTTGTGAATGTGTACGCGGGTGCGCGAGTTATTAACGTTTTTCTATAGTGTCCGTTACAATTATCCGTTTGACATGAGATAAAGTTAAATATTAGATGCAATTTCCCTGTTTTTTTATGATCTTCAAATAACTGTGAAATATGAATTTTGTTATATGAAAACTTTATATGAAACTCACTCAAGCGTGATGTAATAAAATCCCTGATAATTATCTATGCAGGCTTATGCCTATTCCATGCAAAATATGCGGGCCGTGTGCATTTATCATGTGACTGGTAACTGGCCTATTAGAACGCAGCAAATTCATTGAAACTTGTCTGTTGCCATGTGCAGATCAAAGTTAGTTCATCTTGAGCCTCCGTTTAGAAAACGTGCGGTTTGCGTTCAAGAAGTTTCTCTTGCGTGAACCTGTAAACGGTGCGGAAGGTGTACTCAAAACTTAAAACTCTGTGTGAGTTTGTCTACAGATCCAAGTAATTCAGTTGTCATAATATAATTGTGAAATTTTTTGTTGTATCCGTGTTAGTTCAAGATTTCCTCATAGGGAGTTCTATCGACCGCGATAGAACTGGTTGACGCGAGGACACTTGAAGACAAGCCGGAAGGTGTGTGCTTATACGCCGCTTTTCAGTAATACCCACGTTACACCTTGAGAGTCATAACTGTTTAAAACAATATAAAAACATTCTTAAACTTTTAACAACCAATATTCAGTGCTGTCGCAGCGAGGCCGTGTCGCCGTTCGACGAGCAGGTTCAGCGTGTTGCAGCAGGACAACAGCCCAGCAGAGTCAACGAGGGAAGGACACGCATGATCTACGCATCGCCGTCAGCCATCTCGCCACATCATATTGGATCATCATCATTCAAGTAAAAATTACAGATCTGAACTTTATATGAACACTTTTCAAACAATATTCAGAATTCATTTAATTTGTGTATGTCTAAAATATATCGTATGAACCAGTAGTAATTTGGTGTGCAATAAATTATAATTAATACCTCCAATATAGACTTATTGATTTATAAAACACACACATATTAATCCTATGCGCAAAAATTAATTCAATTGTGTTGTCGCAATATATATATTATGATAGAAAATCGATGTAAAAGATAGCCTATATTTTAAGAAAGAGTGTCTTCTATATGTATAACAAATTTCATCCTAATCGAATCTGTAGTTAATTAATGAGTGATAAAAAGACAAACAGAAAGAGGGACAGACTGACAAAAATTTTTTAAATGGTCAATATAGTATGAGTGGGTCATAAAAATAATATTTAACACAAAATTTGATACATAATCACAATGTACAGACAGAGTCTACAGATTTATGTAGTAATTAATTAATAATTTATATATATATACAGTACAATACATATTGCACATATTACTTACCAATGACGTAAAATTAACGAAAAAAGGCACTGATACTACATCACTGACGCTCATCGCATAATTCTCGATGAAGTAGGTTAAGTATAATTCTCGACAATTAATTATTCCTACTGCACATAGGCCTACTGATTATTCAAATGTCGAAGAGTATGGTTTGTCAGAATCAACGTGTACTATAATATAATCAATGTTAAAAATATAATCAAACAATGAATTATTGTATTGTTTATATGAATTCCATACGCTGATAAGAATTCCATATCCCTATTAAAATGTAAATATTCAAATGGACTAACTGATATCAATATACTTATGTATACACTATTTGTATTATTCTATACGAATAAACATTTAATCTAATTGTGTTACTGCATGATTGTAAATATCTACTAAATTATCAAATTTTGATTATATGTATCGAGGAAACATGAATGATGGATCTATTGCTTCGCACTTTCTGGATATTCATAACTTACAATATAAGAATATTATTAATATAGATGTACCATTAGCAATTTACCAACTCGACAGTTACCACAACAATCATATACAAATATTCGTGATCGAAACCGCGGGTTTAAAAAAATGAGTTTTTTGCAATAAATTCGGTTCTTTTTAACCTATCGTTATCAAATAAAGTGGAAAACCTTTCGTTGGGTACCTGCTATCAGAGTGCAAAGTTTCACTGGAATCGGTTCAGTAGATTCTGAGATTACCGCGGACAAACGTAGACCCCCCTAGAGATTTATTAATATAGAAGATAGTATACCGTAGAAAAATTTATTTATATATATATATATATATATATTATAACGATTCATATTGTCGTCCTATCTGAGCGTTATATGAAAGTGTCAAACGGAGCGAGTATAGCGACGTAAGCAAGAGAGAGAGCGTATAATCGCAGCCATCTCTGTCTAACCTCGTTACTGCTACGACATATGCCGGTACAGACAGGAAATTTTACTCAATTGAATTTATGTGTTAAAACTGCAATATCTTTAAAACCAATAAATATACAGCAATTCTGAAAACAGCAAGTGTTCAGCAATTACAGCTCTGAGCCAAAGTATCAACCAATATAATTAACATTTACAGGAGATATACAGAAGAAGAACGCCAAGCGAAATAACTCGAGAATTAGGCTAGGTACGAATTAGGTGTTTTCACTCACACACAGATAAAGACCTAAGCAACAATATTCTGTGGTCAGATCTTTGAAAACACGTTTGCAAATACCTGTAATCAAACGATTTGCAAACAAAGGTAGTACGATTTTAGCCAGTAATTCTGTGCCGTCTTAGACCTGTCAAGGGGCATTTGCTCGACCTGTCCGATACTGTTTCAACTGGAAAAACGCATGATTTATTTGGAACAACCAATCAGAATCCTGCATTTAGAACAGACGCCAACTCTGAAGGAGGGTAGCGTTACTCTTCGTTCGGATCTTCAATGCGCTAGACGTGTGTAAATTACGTGCTTAATTTCACAAACACGCAAAGTTTCATTTAAGTAAAAAGTTCAAGAAGTAGTCCTCAGTTGCAGAGGAACTAGTACAGTTCGACAACAACTCTCGCTGCGTAAAACCACATTAATTAATTAAATAATTAATTAATAATCAATTGTGAAGTGACTGGTGCAACAGAGAGCTACAGCATCTGTAATTGCCCAGATCATCGTTCAACAGGATTGGTCAACATCATTTCTTCTGTGCTGAACCATCAAAAGGAGGATCTCTACGGATTCCTATCTACGGTCGACGCATCAAACAGTAAGAAATAGATTCATTGATCAATGAAATAAATAATAAACAAAAAATAAATAAAAAATAAACAATTTCAAAAGACACTAAGTAACTTCACACTTTGTATTTAATTAGTAAGATTAGTTATAACATAGTATAGGAGTGTTGAATGGAAAGCGAGGTGTAGTATTGAACGTGCAAATTATTGCAGACCTGTTCTTTAGCACTGGTTTGGGAGATATAAATTTTCTTAATTAAACCAGATAAGAGCAATAGGTCGTTTGGACGTTTTAATCTTCACTTTTCACGCACACTCATTAATTATAAGAGTTAGGGTAGCAATAAGTCCTACAATTAGCATTTTTCAAGAAGTTAACAAAATAATTAAAACGGTAATTAAACAAACTTCAACAAAAATTTTAATTGTTATTTGTAACGTTCCCCTTGAATTCCACATTCACTGAACGAATCCTGAGAAACTGTGTCTCTATGCTCTGAGCTAAGCTGAAACCGTGTCATTTATATCTGGGATTTGTTCTGGCGCCCAGGTAAAGTAAAATCACGGGTAAGTAACGTTTTAACTATCATTAAATATATTATATAAGTGTGTTAGATAAAAAGACGCGTTGTAATATATATATATATATATATTGTAACAGAATTTACAACGTTAGTGATTACTTAAGGTGTTATTATTATTATAGTAGTTGATTATTAATAAAATTTAATGAGTGTTCACGTTTAAAGGTTTGTGACGTATTACTGTATGTGACGCGCACATTTAAAAATTATCTTGCTGACTTTTTGCGTAGACCTCTCGTCGTGAGTGATGCAGAACGAATGATTCTTTCGCCAAAGCGTCTCTTTCTCGTCTGGTCATTTTAAGCTATTTGATTGGTTCAAAAGGTCAAACTCTCAACCCCAAAACACTTTGGTCAAATAAAACTTTTAATTTTTTACAATTCTAAGCGTGGGTTCGAGATTATGTGTGACGTATGCATGGATACTCAAAATTATTGAAAAGCTTATAATTGTCATAACTTTCTTATCTTTTGTCGTATCGTCGGTTGGGTAGTGGCATTAAATCGCGGACACTTGTGGCTTTATTTTAAGTCTAAACAAGCACTAAATCCATTCATTATTATTTCACTTGGCCATCTCAAAAACTCATATGGTGATTCTTAATATAAATAAGTCTGTTTCACCATATTTCGTTATAATTGCACTGTAATACTTATTACTAAACATCTCGAGTCCATTTCTCCTTCATGTTAGTACAAAAAATAGTTATATTTACAGTTTAAACAATATCTGGTAATGGCGTCCATACCGACCATGTTCGATTGTTTATATTTACATGTAACGCTATTATTCCTTATCCTATTACATATGTTTGACATCCTAACACTAATATGTACATTTATTTATATTTGTTCACATTTTATTTTGCTAAAAATGTTATTTTTTACATACTTATAGTATGATCAAAATACTTCCTGTTCTCATTTCTCTATTTTGTCACTTTTTTAATTATTTTATTACACAAGGGATACAATGTTAGTAATTAAAATAGTGTACATTTGTTGTACCTTGTTGGTTCAATGTATTTATTAACTTTTCGTTATCTGAAAGTTCTCTAAGTTATAGTATAGTGTTTATTTACATCTGGTTTTACAATTGTAGTTAGTTAGTTTATAATATTTCCATTATTAAACTACTAGTATTACATTTGTGAGGTGTTCTCATAGCAGTATTAGACATTTCTCTAACTACTGGTAACATTTGTCACAATCTTTTGATAAGTTTTGATAATGCCTTTTGACTAACTATCTTGTCACATTGGGGTTCTGTTCATTTGGCTTTATGATATCATATTCAATCTGATTCATTTGCTGTGTCCTTCAGTACACATGGCATTTATTGGTTTGCATTATTATTCATAACTAGTCTTTGTTTGAAACAATTGTGGATAGTTGCTTGGTTTAACTAATGTACATGATTTTATGTTATAGGTTCACTTTCTGTGAGGTTATGTGTCAGTTGTCTGACAACAATGTGCAACATATTTTTATGCAGTGTTTGACTCAACTATTTCCATCTCATTATGGCATTCTACTACAATGGTTTAATTATTAAGTTATACACATTTTTACACTATTTGTTGAAACAATAACACAGGTATTCTTAGTCGAATAATATTACATTTCTTGGTGGGTTGCACCTAGTTTTTGGTACATTGATTGTTTATTCCTAACAAACTAGCTTATTTGCTACTATTTGTTCTGGAATTTATTTATCTTTTGTCCTGTCTTGCTATGGCATTCAGGCACATTTCATTTTAAGGCTTACAAAGCTTTTATTATTAGTCCCTATGGACAATTAATTTACTGTTCTGTCTCATATTTCTTTTGGTGGTCTTAATGATTATCTATGTTGTGTTACAATCTTGATTAAACTTGTCACACTGTGCCGAGTCTAGTATAGAATCGGCGCATGTCCAGTATATAACGTCCGGTAAACGTTAAACGCAGTACTAATTTAAAGCTGTTTAATTAGTGCTGCACTCCAGCAGTGAAGATAAGCACTATTCAGAGTGCTCTAGAGAGCGTTTGATCGGTGCTGCACTCTAGTGCCCGCCTCTGTAGGCAAGCGAGGAGGCCGGAAACGATATCAAAAAGGTTTGTCTCGAAGAAATGGTCGCCTAGATCGGCAGCTTATTTTCCTACTCCGGACAGATGAAGAAATTTGTAAAACCATCCTACCACCTATGACAGGCTAAGATCTAAATCGACTGCGGTAAGTCTCGCCAATACTTTCATAGTTATGTATTTAATGTTTTACTAAAGAAAGACTTGTTTAATAGGCCCCAGTATGTGGATTTCTGATAACCTTTAAAAACCTCATGGCATTGTGCAATAAGTAATTTCAAGGTAATATTTTTAAAACACAGTAAAACTATATTAAATTCACGTGTCCGAACTACGGCACTAAAAGTCAGGGAAATATAAATACAAAAGTATTAGTTTAAATAGTGCAAACATGGATGTAAGCAGATTCCTATTACGTTACCTCATGGTTATTGTACAATGTGTAATTCAGTGTAAGTTGCATACAACTTTTACTAGTAATGACAGTAAAACTTTATTCATATCAGGAAGCTTACTGAGGCACCAATTGAGAGTAATATAATGGCCAAATGGTATTAATTTATATAGTAAAGATGATGTAATCAGATTTAACCTATCTCGACCACGTGGTACAAAATATTCAGGCTATGTATAAAGCTTATTAAAAATGTAACAAGCCATAATTAGCTATCAAAAATTCAATCATGGTAACCCGCATGGGTGGAGTTATTATTATAAAATTTAACTGTACTAAATATTTTCAAATAGGGCCTGTTGGCCATATAACCTTGTCAAGTTTTATATTTAGGTAGCTCTAAAGCTATGTTAAGATTATATATGGGTTTTGGGGGTGTGCGAACTTTCTGTGGGCATTTTGTTGTGTACTCTGGCTGATATAATGTTGTGTAATTAGGGTCCCCCGAGCAAGTCGAGGAAAAAGCCCAACAACATAACCTGAACATGTAACACCAAGAACTTCTCTCTCACTTCATCTGCCGGAGGAATAGCCATGACGCCACACCAACACCTGTAATGTAGGCCACGAGATTGCCACCTCACCCCCATGGACAAAAATCAGGTGATCTCAACCCATTATATTATTTATACGTAGAGATGCACTCAATAAGACCCAGTGAACCAGTTCAATCAATCAACCACAACACTTCCAAGTTTTTAAACATTTTAATTGGATCCCCAATTAACGGGACAGTATAGTGCGAGAACTGGGTGTGAAATCATTTGTAAATTTTATTAATTTGTTGTAAAATTGTCAGCTGAGAGGCTGACATGTATCTTAGGCAGTTCAACATTCAAACGTATAATTCCCTCTTATTTCAGTATATGTGTTTCATTACAGCTTTTAAGGACATATTGAAACGAAGGATTTGTCCATATAAAAGCAAAGGTAATTCCTTAACGGTTTAGGTACACTTTTCTCAGGATCCATTTATTATTTAGCCATAAAATGTTTCCATCATGTTTCTAATATGCTACTATAGATACTGTACAAGAATTATTAATTTTGCTCAGCTATATTGTCTTCTACAACCTAAAGAATTTGTTGTTATTTCAGTTTTTGTATTTTCGTTGTAATATTATGTTTTAAAAATTAGTAACATTTTTATTTATGTATATATTTTAATAATTCTAGTACAGACCACGTATACATAAGTGATGTACAAGAGGTAAAAAAATTAAGAATATAACTGCAATAGTTTCTGATATATATGTACCTTTATTCACAAAAACAGTATTTTCGGAAAAACACAAAAACGTAAAAATTTTGTTTTTATTCTTGTTTTAAAATTTACCAGCAGAATACAACACTTCACTTTCATTTTCATTCTCTTCCCTTCTTCTTTTCTCATTCCTTCTGCGGGTTCTTGCCTTCTTTGTCATCATTTCTGCTTCTTTTTGCCTTTTTCATTCGGAGCTCATCAATTTTTCGTAGCGCACTCACAGTGTTTTTTCCTGGATCAATGGACAATTCTTTCAAAACCATTGCTCTTGCGGATGCACCTTCGTTGAAGGTTAGTACAGCATCAAAAACTCTTAGTTTTAATGTTCTTACTCCCACAAAAACATCTTTTGGAATTCTAGACCATATTACATGGTTTAGACTTTCATTCGGATTTTGTGTCTTTCTGTGCGTACATTTCTGCAGTAATCTTTCATCTGAGAGATCTCTGAAAATTGGTTTTATTGCTTCCATCACAGATTTTGGCAGAGAATGTTTATGAGAGTAAGTAGAGAATGTTTCATTTGTAAGTAGTGCTTTATTGTACCCACACCATGTTCCAGCATCTGTAGGGCACAAACCATGCTGGGGCGAGTCGTCAGTTGATAGCTTATAAAAATATATTGCCCTAATTGCCCTTTTCATTTTTTCACTATCACCAGTATTTCTACTTATTGCCAACCCATAGTAAGACTGAATTAGATCAATTTCAGAATCTGTAAGTCTACCTCTGCCGGAAAGTATTTTGCCATCGGAGAGTTTTTTATGTTGATTTTTCAGTCGCCTCAGTCTGGCCCCTACCCTTTTTTGTACATGGCCTATGCATTCAAGTTTTTCAATTTTTACATCATTTCCATATGGCATTTTATTGCTTATATTGTCAAAAGCTTTAGAATCCCCATCTCCTAAATATTTCACATATCGCACACCTCTTTTCTCAAAAGACCTCAGAAATAACTTTTCAACTCCAATAACTTCCATCCCACCACTTGAACCGCTATAGTTTCTTACACATTGTTCTTCATGCTTACCTTCAAACTTTTTATTCAAATTACATCCTTGGCAATATTTTGTTAAACACTCTACATCCATAACTTTGCCTGTCTCAAAAGATGTAGCAGTAAATACACCATTCAGGGCAGTATGGCCTCTTTTCTGCCACGTTCCATTAAATGCTGCGGTGATGTTAGTGCTTCCTGAATTCTCCCTTACAGCTTCATTAGCAGCCTTCATCATAGACATTTCACTCACAAAAGCAGTAGCACTCAATATCACATCAGAATGTTTCTTGAATGTAGTTGGTGGGGGTGGTAAATTCATTACTGAGCAGAGCGTTTTACCAGCTGATTGGCCTTTGCCTATACATCTAAGACCGTAGACAAATCTGGTATTTATATCATATAATCTATGTTTCCCAATTTTTGAAGTCATTGTTGATATGCTTTCATTACAATTTGAGCAATACACTGAAATGTTTGTTGCTAGTCCTTTTCTTTTTGTACTTTCTTCCTTTATACATACAATGTTTGAGCTTTTACAATGTTTACACACAACAAATGACTGGATAAGGTTAGACAGTAGTGATAAATCAACAATTATATTACATGAATCGGAATCTTCAAACATTTCATAACCATTTTCATCAAATACATATAACTGTTTCAGTTTAGATGAGTTTGACCTAACCTCACTCTTGTTCACATCCACATTTGTATCTTTTTCCGGCAGAATTGAACTTAGCACACTCCTACTGTTCGAATGACGATTACCTCTAAATACTCTTTTTGCAAACACTTTCCTTACTCTTGGCATTCTAAAAAAATATAAAACACTGCACAAAACAAAGCAACAACACACAGGGGAAGTCAAAATCTGTACTGAACAACAATACACTAACAGCTGACAGACTGCAGTCAGCTGACACTCAAGCTTCAATACATTCCACTTATTTGCCATAATAAACATAAATGTTGTTCACATATCCTAACATAATATCATAAACAGTTTGCAACTAAAAAAGAAGTGTCAGACGTTTATTACTAGCAAAATTTTTTATCGGGTTACGAAAAGGTTTGCAAAAATTAGATTGCAGGCTTACGTTAAAAAATTTATGACAAACAAAATATTAATGATAAGCTATAATAATTATATATTTTCTTGTTCAGAAAATAACAAACTTTAAGTAAAAAATATATTTGATAAAAAGATTTTTTTGAAAAATTTCATGACAATCTGTCCTTAAGTCATTCATTCAATTTGTAATTTCTCGGGTTCAATTTAGTGTTCATTTTATATATATATTTTCTCATTTTTAAATTCAGTTTGGTTCATATGGTATGGAAATTTCTGGGGTAGTTAAGTGGATTCACAAGTTTAATCCTGAATGGGTGCATGTCCACGCAGTGTTGAACAAGTGTTGAGACAGGTTGAATTATGCACCGACTGGCAAACGAACATGGTCTCTGGGCCAAAAGTATTTTTTTTAAAGGGTTATAAAATTCATGACATATTTCTATTTTTACAACTTAACAATGTTTCTAGATATATATATTCTATTAATTAATTATGATAACTGGGGGGGGGTGTTCATTGTTTTCTAAAATTTTATTTCTCACAGTATAAGAGCCCAGTGGGGCAGAATTTTATAATAGTATTAGGCACTTGGCCAAATATTAGAATTTATCATGTCCTGGGGACTACTGGAGTTGCATAAGCATAATCTAATACACATGTCATGTGTTATGCACAAATTAAGTATTGTAATCCTAACATGGATGTCCATAAAGAATTAATAATGTACCTCATGGGGGTAAGAAAAGGGCGTGGCAAGAGATCTCTATATAATTGTATTGTATTGTGGAACATGTGATGTATTGTATATGTGTGTGTATTTTGTGGGGTTATATATATTGTACATTTAGGTGTATTTTGGGGGGGGGAATTAGATATAGGGTTTTTAGAAAAGAAAGATGAAACATAGGGTTATATATCCTTTTAATTTTGATGACATTAATTTATTGTATCTCAATTAATTTTTGCTGAATATTTCTTCTAAGAAAGTAATTTATTTTAATTAACTTTAATAACAAGTATGTGGATTTGTCACTATTTAATTTTAATTAATTTGTTTGAGAATTTGTTATTCTAATTAATATTATCAAGATGTCGATAAAAATTATTACCATTAAGTTTCAATGGATCATTTTAAAGAGAACACAGAAAATAAATTTTATATTATTAATATTTTACAGGAAACTTTATTTAAAGAATAGTAATGGTTTTAAATTTTAATTCATTTTAAAGAGAGATAGCAAATATATTTTATATGTGTTAATAATATTTTCAGGTGACCTTGTTGAAAGAGTATAAATTATTTTAATTAACAATTTAAGGGAATAATAGATTCTGACTGTTGTGTTTATTGATTTTGTTATTAATATTGTTTTCAAAATGGAGATAGAATAATAAAAGGGATTTTATTAATTGTTTAATTTATGAGTTTTCATTGCAAGTCCCGTCTCACTGGATCCAGCGCATTTTTGGCTTCTCTAGGCTTTGGTCTAGTTCTAATTAACTTGTGGCCCCTCTTTTCAAAAAAAAAAAAAAAAAAATCTTTTTTTTTAACAGCCTAAGTTAAAGAGGGGTTACAACACTAATTGTCTGTGCATTTTAACTAGTTAATCTTGGATTCTTTCACTTATAATGGTTAATCATTTTTCTCCGTTATAAACATTTTCACTTGTATTGTTTGTGGTGTTTATTTGGGGTAAAATGGTTATCATATCACAGGTTGTTACACTTATATTAAGTTTTCACTGTTACTGTTCGTGATCACTCAATGATGCTAAACACTGGTTTCTTTGTCATTGATCTTTGAATAATCATTACACTTCTTCCGGTCACTATATTAATTTTAGTCCCTGGTATATCTTGTGAATGTTGATGTCTTGTACTGTTCATACATTATCTTCATTCTTCATGGTATGTTTCCTTTCCTCTTCTTCTTCTTTTCTTCTTCTGGTTAGTTGTTGCTCACTATCGGTGTTCTCCTGGGTTATACATTATTTGTGATAATCAATGTTCCCTTAGTCTTGTCATACTCTTCCATATTTTTATTCGTGGTTATGGTAGTCCTTGTTCCATATTATTTTATACTAATAAACAAATTCGTTTGTTTTATCATCATTGTGGTTTTACTTGATTCGTATCCTTTTTATTTTAGTAATTATTTTCGTCATATCCCCTCACTATTTTGGATCTGTTGTCTCCTTTTCATTTTAATAATTATTTTCGTCATGTCCCCTCACTATTTTGGATCTATTGGGCCTGGATTCTAACATATTATATTGGCTCGTTGTCATTTTCTCTCTTTTTATACTCGATGATATCCTTATTACTCTTCCTTCTTCTTTGTTGTGTTGATTCAATAATATTCGTTCGTAGATACACACTTTGTTTATATTCTCCTGTTCCTTCTTTTATGCACGTTGAAATATTTTCATGATATCCTTTTATTTGACGCATTAGATAGTTATCTTATGTAACTGCCAATTTGGTACGTTACATATGCCTTCCTATAAGAATTGATTAATTCTGAATTCGTATATTTATTTTTTTATTGAAGAATTCATCAATTGTTGTACATTTCCACGTCAACTCTTATGCTTTTTTATATATCCCTTCACTTTCTTCTATTTGAATCATAATTATTTCCTTTCTATGTAATTATCTCCCTTGTTTATTTAATTCCCTAACATAAGTTTAGCTGGGGCAGTTCAGAGTGGCTCACTTTGGCATACAACTCCACTGGCCATACTAACATCAATAAATACAGAGGCACATCATCTCTGTTAATAATATAAATGATTGCTGGAACATTTCATCAGTCAATTCATCTCAAATTAATTTAAAATATAAAGTGGTCGTTCTTTCGACAAATAATAAATATCCTTGGGATCATCTCACGCATCTGCGGTTTATACATTGTTATATTCTCTTCTTCTTGATTCAACTTAACTAAATTCTTCACATTTTACAGGGATAGTTTGTTTTCATTTCATCACTGGTATACTCTCATGATCATCTTCGTTAATATATTATTTTTTCATTCTTCTTTGTCATCAATTAATCTTTTCTCTCGGTATTACATTAAACGTCATTTCATAATCTTCTTCATTTTCATGATTCACTTCTTCGGGTTATATTTCATTTGGTATAGGCTCTCTTCTAGTGTCTGGCCTCGTGTTTGTGTGTCATCTATTATCTACATCAATGGTATTTATTTGCTTTCATTCCTCCAACTTCTTATTTTCTTCTCGTTCTGTATATCATCTAGTCCATCGTCTCCTCCTTTAGTAGTACGGGTAAGTTGTTAATAACTGGTTGACTTGGCTCTTGGAAATTATATTTTTTTATGCCGTGGATGGTGTGTGTCTTTCTCGTATATTGTTTATATTTCTAGTAGTACGGGTAAGTTGGTGTTTTACTGGTTGACTTGGCTCTTGGAATTTGCTATGCCAAAGATGTAAGGTGTCTTTCTCGTATATTTCTTCTTTTTATTAATAGTAGTACGGGTAAGTTGTTATTTACTGGTTAACTAGGCTCTAGGAAATCTTTATATTGCCATGGATGTTGTGGGTCTTTCTCGTATAGTTCTAGCTTTGAGTAGTACGGGTAATTACAATTTTCTTCATCCTTTACATAATTTCTTTAGATCACATTTTTATATTACAAAATTACAATATAGTCAACATTTATTCTCACAGTTATATTTTCACTTCTTACTTAGTATCAATAACAAATAGTCTTCATCGCAATATTTCACTCTTTCTTCATTATTTAATTTTCAATATACCGTTTCATGGAAGTTTGGTTGTAGTTGCCCTTTATTTTCCTTGTTACAGGGTCTTGTAATTCATAAGTGTTGTTCATGTTATTCTTGGTAACAGTATATGGGCCTGTGTATAGCAGTAACAATTTTTTAGCAATTCCTTCTATTGCACTTGGGAGTTCTCGATTTTTTAAGAGTACCTTGTCTCCCACTTCGTATGTTATGATCTTAGGTTGTGATTTCTGATATTTGAGCCTAAGTTTGTCAGCTCGTTCGACTGCATTGTTAAAGAATTTGGTTTTATTAAATTTAAATTCACTTTCTGGTGGAAATTTTATAATTTCTGTAATTTCCTGGGGTGGTCTTTGCTCAAACATAGCAGTATAGGGTGTTTCATCAGTTGATTGATGGCAAGCTAAGTTAATGAAATCTTCAGCTGGGGATAAATATTCTTCCCATCTTCTTTGTTGGGCGTGACAGTAGGTTCTTAAAATCCTTCCTACTTCTCTCAACACTCTCTCAGCAGGGTTGCTGTTAGGGTGATACACTGACGTTTTGTATGTTTTCACACCTTGATTGATTAGAGTATCTTGCCATCTTCGGCCTCGAAATTGCGTTCCGTGATCTGTGATTATTGACTGGGGTTTTCCTATCTCGGGTATATATCTTGATATTATAATGTCCAAAATTTTGTTGGTTGTTGCCCTGTTTATGGCATAAAGTTTCGTGAATTTCGTATAGTGATCAAATATTATCACCATATATTTGTATTGGTGTCTGCCACCACTACGTGGAAATGGTCCACAAATATCTACGAACACTTTCTCTAATTTTTCTGCCGAAGTAATGGGTATCATTACCCCTTCTCTCCTCTCATTGCTACATTTGACTAATTGACACAAATGACAATGCTGTATATATTTTCTTACCCTGCGGTTCATATCTTTGAAGTAGACATGTTCATGTAGTGCCTTGACTACTTTTACTGCTCCCATATGACCATAGCGCACATGGTAGTCAACTGCAATTTCTTTCTCGATAGTCTTTGGTATAACAACCTTCCACTGTTCACTAGATTGTTTGGTTTTAGTGAATAGTATATTGTTGTAGGTACAGTAATATTGCATGATTCTTTCATCGTGTTCTGCTAATCGTTGTATTATTTGTAAAATTTTAGGATCATTTCGCTGCTGAATCTGTATGTTAGCTAATATGTCGGCCAATTCAGATATGCTTTTTAAAATATGGTAAACCTTGGCGATGGTTTCTTTTTCTCCCTCGAAGGTTTGGGCCACTATGTTCACTCTGGACAACACGTCTGCAGCTATGTTGCTTTTCCCAGGGATGTATTCCCACTGTATGTTATATTCTTGGAGCGTTAGTGTCCATCTCGTCAGTCTGCCATGTTTTAATCTACAATTCTTCAGGAAAGATATTGACTTATGATCTGTGCGTACTGTAATAGGGTATCCTAAAATGTATGTTCTAAATTTTTCACATGCGAATACTATACTCAGAAGTTCTTTTTCAGTAGTGTGATAGTTGCGTTCACACTTGTTGAGTGTTCTGCTCGCAAAACTGATCACTTGATGGTTGCCTTCCTGGTCTTCCTGATACAATATTGATCCAAGGCTTACATCACTTGCATCGCAGTTCATATAAAAATGTTTGTTAAAATTCGGATGATGCAGCATTACAGTTGTAAGAAATTTTTCTTTTATTAGTTCAAAGGTTGTGTCCTGTTCAGGTCACCATCTCCACTTCTCCTTCGATGATAATTGTTGGGAAAACTTAGCTGTTAATTCTGAATAGTTGTGTTGGAATTTCCTATAGTAATTACAGATACCAAGAAACAATTGTAATTGTTTCTTGTTCTTAGGTACTGGGAAACGCTGTATCGCCTCCATCTTTTCTTGTGCTGGGGTTATGCCAGTTTCAGACAAGTTAAAGCCCAAGAATTGCACTTCCTTTGCTATTAGTTTGGATTTTTCTAGCTTTAGTGTTATATTATTTTCCTCTAGTTTACATAATACTTGTGCCACCCGGTTGCAGTGTTCCTCCCAATTATCTGAGGTAATCAATAAATCATCTACATATACATACTATAGTAAATTGCAGTGTACTTTGGCCTAAGATCTCGTCCATACATTTCACGAAAACTGCTACAGAATTTACAAGGCCGAAGGGTAACCTTTTAAATTGGTAGTTACGCCCTTCAAAAATAAAGGCCATAAATTTTCTGCTATTGGGGTGTAACTCCACCTGCCAATATCCACAAACTGTGTCCCATATACTGATATACCGTGTGCCATAAAATTTCTTTAAAATTCCGTCGATTTCTCCAGGCGACGTCCTGTCATTAATTATGGCTTTGTTTATCTCCCTTGCGTCCAGACAAATCCTCACTGCGCCATTTTTCTTTGGTACAGCTACAATAGGACTGGTGTACGGGGAGTTGCTTATTTCGATTATGTCATTTTCTATTAATCGCTGTATCTCTAGACTAACGGCTTCCTTCAGTGAAAATGCGATTGGGTACGATTTTCTTTTAAACTCAGTCTGATCATTAAATTTTATCTCACACTGAAAGTTTTTAATCTTGCCTGGTGTGTCAGAAAATACATGCCTATAACGATTATAAATTTGTATCAGTCTTTCTATTTGTTTGTCAGTTAACATGTGGTCAATGTTACTCGTTTGGAATTTTCTAATCTCAGCTATTTTCTCCATCCATAATGTATCTTCTAGATTATTGCGAACCTCTCTGTTGATGGACATCTTCTTCCTCTGGTCATGGCCTTCCCGTATGTAGTATATTATGTGTTCTGGGGGTGCCTTCCTATTTTCAATCAGAGCTGCTTTCCATTCAACTTCATTTGATTTTAATAATACTTTAGCTTTATCCATATCTATGATAGCTGCATATTTCCGCAGTATAACGCATCCAATTAATAGGGTAAATGGGAGCCCACTCGCTACCAAGAAAACCATCGGAATTGTTTCTCCGTTGCTAGACACTTCTAATTGTACCTGGTGTCGGATGGTTTTGTTCTGTCAACCCGTTGCTCCAATTAGGATGATGTTATTTATGGGTAGTTTTGGTATGATTGTTTTGTTTTCCAACTGTATACGATTTAATTCCATTTTGTCAATTAAGGATACGTTCGCTCCTGTGTCTATCATAGCTGTTGTATTGATTCCATTGACCTTGACTGATATGTATGCTATCTCGTTGTTGGCGGTGTCGCTGATGCTATCTTCCTTTTCTTCCATGAGGTCTTGTCTAATGTTTTTTAAGTAGTTATTTCGACGGATTTCGATCGATGCCAATTTGTTTGCCAATATGTCAGACCCAATAGTCCGGTTCAGTGAGGGTGTCGTCGTTCTTTTCACTGCCGGTGCCCAGTTAAAGGCAGGTCACCATTGTCTGGGTACCTGTCCGATGAGGTTGATGCGTTCGGTTCCTGGGACCCTGGCCCATTCCCATTGTGGTATACCTCTGTGTTTCTAGTAATTGGCCGGTTATCTTCACTGCTATTACTCCTGTTTGATCGGTAACCTGATTCTCGTTCCTCTCCGTCACTGTGACTTTGATGGTTATTGTTATTAGGGAAACTTCGTCGACCCTGGTAATATGGTCTCCTGCCTCCCCCTCTGCTGGCATGAGTGTAATGCACTCTTCTAAACTGGTTATTATTATTATTACCATTACTCTGCCTATACTGGTTATTTGGAGGTTGGTTATTAGAAGGTCGGTAGTAATTATTACTTTGTCGATAATTATTGTTCCCTTGATAGCCATTCGGCCTAGGATTGTTTATATTTCCTCGATCTGCATGGTTATTGCTGTTACCACCATCATTCTGTCTTGGTCCCTGGTGATTATTGAAACGTGGAGGGTTATTAAAATTTCTCCCATAATTATTGTTTGGATTAACGTTGCCGGGTCCACCCCGATCATATGTCTGTCCGGTACCCTGGCGGTTCCTCTGATAGTAACGCTCTCTCTCGTGGCTTTCTAATAGAGTACACATACCTTGTATGGTTTTGATCTGCGAGTTAAGTCTCCCCTGTGACACTCCTTGGCTAAAATGGTAGGCCAGTTTCGTCACTAAGCACTCCTCTGGTATGGCCGGTTCCAAATTTCTGGCTAAGCAGATCTTCCCTAAAAAGTAGGTTGTCATCGACTGTCTGCCATTTGGATCATACTTGGCGTTGGTGATGTCGTCTCTGATCATGTTTTGTGTGGAGTCGGACCAATATTTTAGCTTAAATGCCACCTTAAATGCAGCATAATTTTCTACTTCGTGCCAGGTTGCTGTCCACCAGTTGTCGAATACGTTCCGAAAAGATTCGTCCAACATTCCCTTTATCACTGACCAATGGTTTTCTCTGTTTCTGTTGAGTATCTCATCCACCCTCTCTAGGAATTCGAGTGGATTTTTAACATAGGTGCGGAAATCTATTTGTTCCCTTCCATCCAGGTGTGTTAATCCGGTTAATACATTTGGGAATGCTCGCAGGCGGTTCATTTCATCTCTGAGTTCACTGAATTCCCTCTGTTGTCGCTCAGTCAACTGATCTCGTTCGTTGTTCACCTGATGCTTGACCGCGTCTACTTTGGTTGAGATTTCTTCACACCTCTCCCCCAGTGTGGTTTGTGCGGCTATCATTTCCGTCTGTCTCCGTTCTATGACTCCTACCTGGTTGTTGTGGGTATCCTCAATATTGTCGATACGGTGGTTGATGTCTGTTTCGGTTCGTACTATTTTTTGTTTATTCATCTCACCTTCTCTCCGTATGTCGGACATCTCTTCATGGATTTCTGTTGCTAATACTGCAATCCTCTCCTCCGTCGCTTCTATGTTTTCTTCCAATTTTTTGTCAATTGCTTCTACTGTACTTTTGGCGATTTCTTCCGTTCTGTAATTATTGTCGGCCATTTGTTGCCATATTTTCTCATTATCATTCTTCATTGACTCAATGTCCTTATTGATTTTCTCATTTATTTCATCAATCTTTTTGTTGGTCTCATCAATCTTGATTCCTAATTCTGCAGATAGATTTTCTTTCATTATTTCCATCTTTTTCTCCAATAACTCTTCAGTCTTTTTCTGTCCGTCCTCCATCCTCCTATTGGTTTCATTTATTTTGTCATTTAAATCCTCCTTCAACAATTCTATGTTTTTATGGCTCTCCTTCTGGCCTTCTTCTATTTTCTGGTTTGTGGATTGACTGGTTTCATTTATTTTACTATTCAAGTCTTCCTTCAATGATTCTATACTCTTGTTTAAAGCCTCCTTTGTGGATTGACTGGTTTCATCCATCTTCTTATTCATTGTTTCTATCTTCTGGTCTGTGGATCGACTGTTCTCCTTTAATGATTCTATTGATTCTTCCGTTTTCTTCAATATTTTGAGCATTTCCTGCATAATATCTGTGCCTCCCGGTTGCTCTGGTTTTTCGGCTCGGCTTATTTCTGGTTGTGTTTCCTGCGGTATAACCTCTGGTTCATATTCCGGTTGCTGAACCTCCTCCGCCGGTTCAGGTCGTCTATCTTCAATTTCTAGCAATATTTCTTCAACATCCTCTGCCGATGTCGCTTCTTTCTCCTCCAACCTAGCCTCCCTCTCGGCCTCTGCCGCTCGTTTCTTCGATGTTGATCTCCTATACATCTTGTTATCTGTGTAATGTACTTGCTGTCTTGCTGTCGAATTAGGTTGAGAAATTATTTATTTAATTGATCAAACTGTTAGGTTTTTTCGTCCTAATTCGCGCTCAGACGTTGGGCGCCAAGTTGTAACAGCATTTACAACGTTGATTGTTATGTAATGGTGTTATCTTCGATCAATCCAGCCCCGTGATGGAGCGCCACGTTGTAACAGAATTTACAACGTTAGTGATTACTTAAGGTGTTATTATTATTATAGTAGTTGGTTATTAATAAAATTGAATGTGTTCACGTTTAAAGGTTTGTGGTTTAAAAGAGTAATTATCACTTCACTGTGTCAACCTCCCCACTTACCATACGTGGATGTCTTCAACATTCTCGATGGTGACTTCTTCTACTGTAAAAACACTTAACATACATACATGGATATTCCTTTTGAATATCACAAAGAATGCACATAAACAATAAAAATAAATTAAATGTTCAATTGTAATTCGAATGATATTAGTCATTCAAATACTACCGCCACCTTATGAGAGAACTGTTTATGAAAAAATTAAACTACTTCATCTATTGTATAGAAATCAAAACTCTGTTTCCACTGATAAATAAACTGGGGATTTATTGACAATTATTAAATTCAATAAACTCTTTTAAAAACAATTAATAATATCTTTTTACAAACAATAACAAATTTAAACAAATCCTGAGATCTCTGTATCTCAAGGTTGGTAACACTGTTGTAAGGTACAATGTTTTTGGTGAACGAGGTTAGGTTCACTTTATTCAATTATATTACCAAATTAGTGAGTTCTTTGAAGATACATGATACCAGATTACAAGATGTGACTTTAATTAACAATATTTAATTATCTATTACTATAAAAAAGAACAAAATCTAAATTTATAAAACTCGGTACCATAACCGATAATATCGTACTATCGTACGTTATGCAAAAGTATATAGCAGTTGTGGTCAACACGTGCTCTGAGATTTGCACTGTTAAAAATATTATTATTATTTATTCATTAATTAGCAGAACCATGTACTGGCAAGAGAAAAAATCTAGAGAAAAAAACTCTTGTTATAGCTTTCATTTCAGTAAAATTATTCAAGAACAGAATTGTTTCTTTGTGACAAAATTACATTCATCAGTTCTAGGTTAGTTTACCTAGTATACGTAAGTCATTATTTAGCATAAGTATGTTATTTATAAAATTCTTAATGGTATGATCACAAACATTCTATTTATAAATCATTTGACGTATAATTATCAGTTATTTAAAATATTTGCACAAGAAAATAATTATTTGTTAATTCAAAAAGTTTAGTCAAGTAAGCGACTATATACTATATACTGATGAGCGGTATCTAAGTTAATTCCGCCTTTCTCAATTATTCTTTAATTGTAAAATAATTATTTTTGAATTAATTATTGTGCTACACTTTATTTATTAAGCTCTGATAATTGTCCATCATGGTTTAAGCACTCAAGCGTTATGACTAGTGCAGTCCAAAACAATATCTTTCGTTCATCAACGAAAATTATTATTTTCATTAATTTCTTTAAAATAATTAAAGCATTGTACTCCCTGATTGAATACACAAAACATGACCCTTATTATACACTGGTCGTGTTATTTCACTGTTCACTTAATTCACTGGACACTCGGTAATATATTGTGGTGTATAGGTTAATGTATGTTTACGTATTACTGTATGTGACGCGCACATTTAAAAATTATCTTGCTGACTTTTTGCGTAGACCTCTCGTCGTGAGTGATGCAGAACGAATGATTCTTTCGCCAAAGCGTCTCTTTCTCGTCTGGTCATTTTAAGCTATTTGATTGGTTCAAAAGGTCAAACTCTCAACCCCAAAACACTTTGGTCAAATAAAACTTTTAATTTTTTACAATTCTAAGCGTGGGTTCGAGATTATGTGTGACGTATGCATGGATACTCAAAATTATTGAAAAGCTTATAATTGTCATAACTTTCTTATCTTTTGTCGTATCGTCGGTTGGGTAGTGGCATTAAATCGCGGACACTTGTGGCTTTATTTTAAGTCTAAACAAGCACTAAATCCATTCATTATTATTTCACTTGGCCATCTCAAAAACTCATATGGTGATTCTTAATATAAATAAGTCTGTTTCACCATATTTCGTTATAATTGCACTGTAATACTTATTACTAAACATCTCGAGTCCATTTCTCCTTCATGTTAGTACAAAAAATAGTTATATTTACAGTTTAAACAATATCTGGTAATGGCGTCCATACCGACCATGTTCGATTGTTTATATTTACATGTAACGCTATTATTCCTTATCCTATTACATATGTTTGACATCCTAACACTAATATGTACATTTATTTATATTTGTTCACATTTTATTTTGCTAAAAATGTTATTTTTTACATACTTATAGTATGATCAAAATACTTCCTGTTCTCATTTCTCTATTTTGTCACTTTTTTAATTATTTTATTACACAAGGGATACAATGTTAGTAATTAAAATAGTGTACATTTGTTGTACCTTGTTGGTTCAATGTATTTATTAACTTTTCGTTATCTGAAAGTTCTCTAAGTTATAGTATAGTGTTTATTTACATCTGGTTTTACAATTGTAGTTAGTTAGTTTATAATATTTCCATTATTAAACTACTAGTATTACATTTGTGAGGTGTTCTCATAGCAGTATTAGACATTTCTCTAACTACTGGTAACATTTGTCACAATCTTTTGATAAGTTTTGATAATGCCTTTTGACTAACTACCTTGTCACATTGGGGTTCTGTTCATTTGGCTTTATGATATCATATCCAATCTGATTCATTTGCTGTGTCCTTCAGTACACATGGCATTTATTGGTTTGCATTATTATTCATAACTAGTCTTTGTTTGAAACAATTGTGGATAGTTGCTTGGTTTAACTAATGTACATGATTTTATGTTATAGGTTCACTTTCTGTGAGGTTATGTGTCAGTTGTCTGACAACAATGTGCAACATATTTTTATGCAGTGTTTGACTCAACTATTTCCATCTCATTATGGCATTCTACTACAATGGTTTAATTATTAAGTTATACACATTTTTACACTATTTGTTGAAACAATAACACAGGTATTCTTAGTCTAATAATATTACATTTCTTGGTGGGTTGCACCTGGTTTTTGGTACATTGATTGTTTATACCTAACAAACTAGCTTATTTGCTACTATTTGTTCTGGAATTTATTTATCTTTTGTCCTGTCTTGCTATGGCATTCAGGCACATTTCATTTTAAGGCTTACAAAGCTTATATTATTAGCCCCTATGGACAATTAATTTACTGTTCTGTCTCATATTTCTTTTGGTGGTCTTAATGATTATCTATGTTGTGTTACAATCTTGATTAAACTTGTCACACTAATTGTCTGTGCATTTTAACTAGTTAATCTTGGATTCTTTCACTTATAATGGTTAATCATTTTTCTCCGTTATAAACATTTTCACTTGTATTGTTTGTGGTGTTTATTTGGGGTAAAATGGTTATCATATCACAGGTTGTTACACTTATATTAAGTTTTCACTGTTATTGTTCGTGATCACTCAATGATGCTAAACACTGGTTTCTTTGTCATTGATCTTCGAATAATCATTACACTTCTTCCGGTCACTATATTAATTTTAGTCCCTGGTATATCTTGTGAATGTTGATGTCTTGTACTGTTCATACATTATCTTCATTCTTTATGGTATGTTTCCTTTCCTCTTCTTCTTCTTCTGGTTAGTTGTTGCTCACTATCGGTGTTCTCCTGGGTTATACATTATTTGTGATAATCAATGTTCCCATAGTCTTGTCATACTCTTCCATATTTTTATTCGTGGTTATGGTAGTCGTATTCTTAGTCGAATAATATTACATTTCTTGGTGGGTTGCACCTAGTTTTTGGTACATTGATTGTTTATTCCTAACAAACTAGCTTATTTGCTACTATTTGTTCTGGAATTTATTTATCTTTTGTCCTGTCTTTTGCTATGGCATTCAGGCACATTTCATTTTAAGGCTTACAAAGCTTTTATTATTAGTCCCTATGGACAATTAATTTACTGTTCTGTCTCATATTTCTTTTGGTGGTCTTAATGATTATCTATGTTGTGTTACAATCTTGATTAAACTTGTCACACTGTGCCGAGTCTAGTATAGAATCGGCGCATGTCCAGTATATAACGTCCGGTAAACGTTAAACGCAGTACTAATTTAAAGCTGTTTAATTAGTGCTGCACTCCAGCAGTGAAGATAAGCACTATTCAGAGTGCTCTAGAGAGCGTTTGATCGGTGCTGCACTCTAGTGCCCGCCTCTGTAGGCAAGCGAGGAGGCCGGAAACGATATCAAAAAGGTTTGTCTCGAAGAAATGGTCGCCTAGATCGGCAGCTTATTTTCCTACTCCGGACAGATGAAGAAATTTGTAAAACCATCCTACCACCTATGACAGGCTAAGATCTAAATCGACTGCGGTAAGTCTCGCCAATACTTTCATAGTTATGTATTTAATGTTTTACTAAAGAAAGACTTGTTTAATAGGCCCCAGTATGTGGATTTCTGATAACCTTTAAAAACCTCATGGCATTGTGCAATAAGTAATTTCAAGGTAATATTTTTAAAACACAGTAAAACTATATTAAATTCACGTGTCCGAACTACGGCACTAAAAGTCAGGGAAATATAAATACAAAAGTATTAGTTTAAATAGTGCAAACATGGATGTAAGCAGATTCCTATTACGTTACCTCATGGTTATTGTACAATGTGTAATTCAGTGTAAGTTGCATACAACTTTTACTAGTAATGACAGTAAAACTTTATTCATATCAGGAAGCTTACTGAGGCACCAATTGAGAGTAATATAATGGCCAAATGGTATTAATTTATATAGTAAAGATGATGTAATCAGATTTAACCTATCTCGACCACGTGGTACAAAATATTCAGGCTATGTATAAAGCTTATTAAAAATGTAACAAGCCATAATTAGCTATCAAAAATTCAATCATGGTAACCCGCATGGGTGGAGTTATTATTATAAAATTTAACTGTACTAAATATTTTCAAATAGGGCCTGTTGGCCATATAACCTTGTCAAGTTTTATATTTAGGTAGCTCTAAAGCTATGTTAAGATTATATATGGGTTTTGGGGGTGTGCGAACTTTCTGTGGGCATTTTGTTGTGTACTCTGGCTGATATAATGTTGTGTAATTAGGGTCCCCCGAGCAAGTCGAGGAAAAAGCCCAACAACATAACCTGAACATGTAACACCAAGAACTTCTCTCTCACTTCATCTGCCGGAGGAATAGCCATGACGCCACACCAACACCTGTAATGTAGGCCACGAGATTGCCACCTCACCCCCATGGACAAAAATCAGGTGATCTCAACCCATTATATTATTTATACGTAGAGATGCACTCAATAAGACCCAGTGAACCAGTTCAATCAATCAACCACAACACTTCCAAGTTTTTAAACATTTTAATTGGATCCCCAATTAACGGGACAGTATAGTGCGAGAACTGGGTGTGAAATCATTTGTAAATTTTATTAATTTGTTGTAAAATTGTCAGCTGAGAGGCTGACATGTATCTTAGGCAGTTCAACATTCAAACGTATAATTCCCTCTTATTTCAGTATATGTGTTTCATTACAGCTTTTAAGGACATATTGAAACGAAGGATTTGTCCATATAAAAGCAAAGGTAATTCCTTAACGGTTTAGGTACACTTTTCTCAGGATCCATTTATTATTTAGCCATAAAATGTTTCCATCATGTTTCTAATATGCTACTATAGATACTGTACTAGAATTATTAATTTTGCTCAGCTATATTGTCTTCTACAACCTAAAGAATTTGTTGTTATTTCAGTTTTTGTATTTTCGTTGTAATATTATGTTTTAAAAATTAGTAACATTTTTATTTATGTATATATTTTAATAATTCTAGTACAGACCACGTATACATAAGTGATGTACAAGAGGTAAAAAAATTAAGAATATAACTGCAATAGTTTCTGATATATATGTACCTTTATTCACAAAAACAGTATTTTCGGAAAAACACAAAAACGTAAAAATTTTGTTTTTATTCTTGTTTTAAAATTTACCAGCAGAATACAACACTTCACTTTCATTTTCATTCTCTTCCCTTCTTCTTTTCTCATTCCTTCTGCGGGTTCTTGCCTTCTTTGTCATCATTTCTGCTTCTTTTTGCCTTTTTCATTCGGAGCTCATCAATTTTTCGTAGCGCACTCACAGTGTTTTTTCCTGGATCAATGGACAATTCTTTCAAAACCATTGCTCTTGCGGATGCACCTTCGTTGAAGGTTAGTACAGCATCAAAAACTCTTAGTTTTAATGTTCTTACTCCCACAAAAACATCTTTTGGAATTCTAGACCATATTACATGGTTTAGACTTTCATTCGGATTTTGTGTCTTTCCGTGCGTACATTTCTGCAGTAATCTTTCATCTGAGAGATCTCTGAAAATTGGTTTTATTGCTTCCATCACAGATTTTGGCAGAGAATGTTTATGAGAGTAAGTAGAGAATGTTTCATTTGTAAGTAGTGCTTTATTGTACCCACACCATGTTCCAGCATCTGTAGGGCACAAACCATGCTGGGGCGAGTCGTCAGTTGATAGCTTATAAAAATATATTGCCCTAATTGCCCTTTTCATTTTTTCACTATCACCAGTATTTCTACTTATTGCCAACCCATAGTAAGACTGAATTAGATCAATTTCAGAATCTGTAAGTCTACCTCTGCCGGAAAGTATTTTGCCATCGGAGAGTTTTTTATGTTGATTTTTCAGTCGCCTCAGTCTGGCCCCTACCCTTTTTTGTACATGGCCTATGCATTCAAGTTTTTCCATTTTTACATCATTTCCATATGGCATTTTATTGCTTATATTGTCAAAAGCTTTAGAATCCCCATCTCCTAAATATTTCACATATCGCACACCTCTTTTCTCAAAAGACCTCAGAAATAACTTTTCAACTCCAATAACTTCCATCCCACCACTTGAACCGCTATAGTTTCTTACACATTGTTCTTCATGCTTACCTTCAAACTTTTTATTCAAATTACATCCTTGGCAATATTTTGTTAAACACTCTACATCCATAACTTTGCCTGTCTCAAAAGATGTAGCAGTAAATACACCATTCAGGGCAGTATGGCCTCTTTTCTGCCACGTTCCATTAAATGCTGCGGTGATGTTAGTGCTTCCTGAATTCTCCCTTACAGCTTCATTAGCAGCCTTCATCATAGACATTTCACTCACAAAAGCAGTAGCACTCAATATCACATCAGAATGTTTCTTGAATGTAGTTGGTGGGGGTGGTAAATTCATTACTGAGCAGAGCGTTTTACCAGCTGATTGGCCTTTGCCTATACATCTAAGACCGTAGACAAATCTGGTATTTATATCATATAATCTATGTTTCCCAATTTTTGAAGTCATTGTTGATATGCTTTCATTACAATTTGAGCAATACACTGAAATGTTTGTTGCTAGTCCTTTTCTTTTTGTACTTTCTTCCTTTATACATACAATGTTTGAGCTTTTACAATGTTTACACACAACAAATGACTGGATAAGGTTAGACAGTAGTGATAAATCAACAATTATATTACATGAATCGGAATCTTCAAACATTTCATAACCATTTTCATCAAATACATATAACTGTTTCAGTTTAGATGAGTTTGACCTAACCTCACTCTTGTTCACATCCACATTTGTATCTTTTTCCGGCAGAATTGAACTTAGCACACTCCTACTGTTCGAATGACGATTTCCTCTAAATACTCTTTTTGCAAACACTTTCCTTACTTTTGGCATTCTAAAAAAATATAAAACACTGCACAAAACAAAGCAACAACACACAGGGGAAGTCAAAATCTGTACTGAACAACAATACACTAACAGCTGACAGACTGCAGTCAGCTGACACTCAAGCTTCAATACATTCCACTTATTTGCCATAATAAACATAAATGTTGTTCACATATCCTAACATAATATCATAAACAGTTTGCAACTAAAAAAGAAGTGTCAGACGTTTATTACTAGCAAAATTTTTTATCGGGTTACGAAAAGGTTTGCAAAAATTAGACTGCAGGCTTACGTTAAAAAATTTATGACAAACAAAATATTAATGATAAGCTATAATAATTATATATTTTCTTGTTCAGAAAATAACAAACTTTAAGTAAAAAATATATTTGATAAAAAGATTTTTTTGAAAAATTTCATGACAATCTGTCCTTAAGTCATTCAATCAATTTGTAATTTCTCGGGTTCAATTTAGTGTTCATTTTATATATATATATTTTCTCATTTTTAAATTCAGTTTGGTTCATATGGTATGGAAATTTCTGGGGTAGTTAAGTGGATTCACAAGTTTAATCCTGAATGGGTGCATGTCCACGCAGTGTTGAACAAGTGTTGAGACAGGTTGAATTATGCACCGACTGGCAAACGAACATGGTCTCTGGGCCAAAAGTATTTTTTTTAAAGGGTTATAAAATTCATGACATATTTCTATTTTTACAACTTAACAATGTTTCTAGATATTGTTCTATTAATTAATTATGATAACTGGGGGGGGGGTTCATTGTTTTCTAAAATTTTATTTCTCACAGTATAAGAGCCAAGTGGGGCAGAATTTTATAATAGTATTAGGCACTTGGCCAAATATTAGAATTTATCATGTCCTGGGGACTACTGGAGTTGCATAAGCATAATCTAATACACATGTCATGTGTTATGCACAAATTAAGTATTGTAATCCTAACATGGATGTCCATAAAGAATTAATAATGTACCTCATGGGGGTAAGAAAAGGGCGTGGCAAGAGATCTCTATATAATTGTATTGTATTGTGGAACATGTGATGTATTGTATATGTGTGTGTATTTTGTGGGGTTATATATATTGTACATTTAGGTGTATTTTGGGGGGGGGGGAATTAGATATAGGGTTTTTAGAAAAGAAAGATGAAACATAGGGTTATATATCCTTTTAATTTTGATGACATTAATTTATTGTATCTCAATTAATTTTTGCTGAATATTTCTTCTAAGAAAGTAATTTATTTTAATTAACTTTAATAACAAGTATGTGGATTTGTCACTATTTAATTTTAATTAATTTGTTTGAGAATTTGTTATTCTAATTAATATTATCAAGATGTCGATAAAAATTATCTCCATTAAGTTTCAATGGATCATTTTAAAGAGAACACAGAAAATAAATTTTATATTATTAATATTTTACAGGAAACTTTATTTAAAGAATAGTAATGGTTTTAAATTTTAATTCATTTTAAAGAGAGATAGCAAATATATTTTATATGTGTTAATAATATTTTCAGGTGACCTTGTTGAAAGAGTATAAATTACTTTAATTAACAATTTAAGGGAATAATAGATTCTGACTGTTGTGTTTATTGATTTTGTTATTAATATTGTTTTCAAAATGGAGATAGAATAATAAAAGGGATTTTATTAATTGTTTAATTTATGAGTTTTCATTGCAAGTCCCGTCTCACTGGATCCAGCGCATTTTTGGCTTCTCTAGGCTTTGGTCTAGTTCTAATTAACTTGTGGCCCCTCTTTTCAAAAAAAAAAAAAAATCTTTTTTTTTAACAGCCTAAGTTAAAGAGGGGTTACAACACTAATTGTCTGTGCATTTTAACTAGTTAATCTTGGATTCTTTCACTTATAATGGTTAATCATTTTTCTCCGTTATAAACATTTTCACTTGTATTGTTTGTGGTGTTTATTTGGGGTAAAATGGTTATCATATCACAGGTTGTTACACTTATATTAAGTTTTCACTGTTACTGTTCGTGATCACTCAATGATGCTAAACACTGGTTTCTTTGTCATTGATCTTCGAATAATCATTACACTTCTTCCGGTCACTATATTAATTTTAGTCCCTGGTATATCTTGTGAATGTTGATGTCTTGTACTGTTCATACATTATCTTCATTCTTCATGGTATGTTTCCTTTCCTCTTCTTCTTCTTTTCTTCTTCTGGTTAGTTGTTGCTCACTATCGGTGTTCTCCTGGGTTATACATTATTTGTGATAATCAATGTTCCCTTAGTCTTGTCATACTCTTCCATATTTTTATTCGTGGTTATGGTAGTCCTTGTTCCATATTATTTTATACTAATAAACAAATTCGTTTGTTTTATCATCATTGTGGTTTTACTTGATTCGTATCCTTTTTATTTTAGTAATTATTTTCGTCATATCCCCTCACTATTTTGGATCTGTTGTCTCCTTTTCATTTTAATAATTATTTTCGTCATGTCCCCTCACTATTTTGGATCTATTGGGCCTGGATTCTAACATATTATATTGGCTCGTTGTCATTTTCTCTCTTTTTATACTCGATGATATCCTTATTACTCTTCCTTCTTCTTTGTTGTGTTGATTCAATAATATTCGTTCGTAGATACACACTTTGTTTATATTCTCCTGTTCCTTCTTTTATGCACGTTGAAATATTTTCATGATATCCTTTTATTTGACGCATTAGATAGTTATCTTATGTAACTGCCAATTTGGTACGTTACATATGCCTTCCTATAAGAATTGATTAATTCTGAATTCGTATATTTATTTTTTTATTGAAGAATTCATCAATTGTTGTACATTTCCACGTCGACTCTTATGCTTTTTTATATATCCCTTCACTTTCTTCTATTTGAATCATAATTATTTCCTTTCTATGTAATTATCTCCCTTGTTTATTTAATTCCCTAACATAAGTTTAGCTGGGGCAGTTCAGAGTGGCTCACTTTGGCATACAACTCCACTGGCCATACTAACATCAATAAATACAGAGGCACATCATCTCTGTTAATAATATAAATGATTGCTGGAACATTTCATCAGTCAATTCATCTCAAATTAATTTAAAATATAAAGTGGTCGTTCTTTCGACAAATAATAAATATCCTTGGGATCATCTCACGCATCTGCGGTTTATACATTGTTATATTCTCTTCTTCTTGATTCAACTTAACTAAATTCTTCACATTTTACAGGGATAGTTTGTTTACATTTCATCACTGGTATACTCTCATGATCATCTTCGTTAATATATTATTTTTTCATTCTTCTTTGTCATCAATTAATCTTTTCTCTCGGTATTACATTAAACGTCATTTCATAATCTTCTTCATTTTCATGATTCACTTCTTCGGGTTATATTTCATTTGGTATAGGCTCTCTTCTAGTGTCTGGCCTCGTGTTTGTGTGTCATCTATTATCTACATCAATGGTATTTATTTGCTTTCATTCCTCCAACTTCTTATTTTCTTCTCGTTCTGTATATCATCTAGTCCATCGTCTCCTCCTTTAGTAGTACGGGTAAGTTGTTAATAACTGGTTGACTTGGCTCTTGGAAATTATATTTTTTTATGCCGTGGATGGTGTGTGTCTTTCTCGTATATTGTTTATATTTCTAGTAGTACGGGTAAGTTGGTGTTTTACTGGTTGACTTGGCTCTTGGAATTTGCTATGCCAAAGATGTAAGGTGTCTTTCTCGTATATTTCTTCTTTTTATTAATAGTAGTACGGGTAAGTTGTTATTTACTGGTTGACTAGGCTCTAGGAAATCTTTATATTGCCATGGATGTTGTGGGTCTTTCTCGTATAGTTCTAGCTTTGAGTAGTACGGGTAATTACAATTTTCTTCATCCTTTACATAATTTCTTTAGATCACATTTTTATATTACAAAATTACAATATAGTCAACATTTATTCTCACAGTTATATTTTCACTTCTTACTTAGTATCAATAACAAATAGTCTTCATCGCAATATTTCACTCTTTCTTCATTATTTAATTTTCAATATACCGTTTCATGGAAGTTTGGTTGTAGTTGCCCTTTATTTTCCTTGTTACAGGGTCTTGTAATTCATAAGTGTTGTTCATGTTATTCTTGGTAACAGTATATGGGCCTGTGTATAGCAGTAACAATTTTTTAGCAATTCCTTCTATTGCACTTGGGAGTTCTCGATTTTTTAAGAGTACCTTGTCTCCCACTTCGTATGTTATGATCTTAGGTTGTGATTTCTGATATTTGAGCCTAAGTTTGTCAGCTCGTTCGACTGCATTGTTAAAGAATTTGGTTTTATTAAATTTAAATTCACTTTCTGGTGGAAATTTTATAATTTCTGTAATTTCCTGGGGTGGTCTTTGCTCAAACATAGCAGTATAGGGTGTTTCATCAGTTGATTGATGGCAAGCTAAGTTAATGAAATCTTCAGCTGGGGATAAATATTCTTCCCATCTTCTTTGTTGGGCGTGACAGTAGGTTCTTAAAATCCTTCCTACTTCTCTCAACACTCTCTCAGCAGGGTTGCTGTTAGGGTGATACACTGACGTTTTGTATGTTTTCACACCTTGATTGATTAGAGTATCTTGCCATCTTCGGCCTCGAAATTGCGTTCCGTGATCTGTGATTATTGACTGGGGTTTTCCTATCTCGGGTATATATCTTGATATTATAATGTCCAAAATTTTGTTGGTTGTTGCCCTGTTTATGGCATAAAGTTTCGTGAATTTCGTATAGTGATCAAATATTATCACCATATATTTGTATTGGTGTCTGCCACCACTACGTGGAAATGGTCCACAAATATCTACGAACACTTTCTCTAATTTTTCTGCCGAAGTAATGGGTATCATTACCCCTTCTCTCCTCTCATTGCTACATTTGACTAATTGACACAAATGACAATGCTGTATATATTTTCTTACCCTGCGGTTCATATCTTTGAAGTAGACATGTTCATGTAGTGCCTTGACTACTTTTACTGCTCCCATATGACCATAGCGCACATGGTAGTCAACTGCAATTTCTTTCTCGATAGTCTTTGGTATAACAACCTTCCACTGTTCACTAGATTGTTTGGTTTTAGTGAATAGTATATTGTTGTAGGTACAGTAATATTGCATGATTCTTTCATCGTGTTCTGCTAATCGTTGTATTATTTGTAAAATTTTAGGATCATTTCGCTGCTGAATCTGTATGTTAGCTAATATGTCGGCCAATTCAGATATGCTTTTTAAAATATGGTAAACCTTGGCGATGGTTTCTTTTTCTCCCTCGAAGGTTTGGGCCACTATGTTCACTCTGGACAACACGTCTGCAGCTATGTTGCTTTTCCCAGGGATGTATTCCCACTGTATGTTATATTCTTGGAGCGTTAGTGTCCATCTCGTCAGTCTGCCATGTTTTAATCTACAATTCTTCAGGAAAGATATTGACTTATGATCTGTGCGTACTGTAATAGGGTATCCTAAAATGTATGTTCTAAATTTTTCACATGCGAATACTATACTCAGAAGTTCTTTTTCAGTAGTGTGATAGTAGCGTTCACACTTGTTGAGTGTTCTGCTCGCAAAACTGATCACTTGATGGTTGCCTTCCTGGTCTTCCTGATACAATATTGATCCAAGGCTTACATCACTTGCATCGCAGTTCATATAAAAATGTTTGTTAAAATTCGGATGATGCAGCATTACAGTTGTAAGAAATTTTTCTTTTATTAGTTCAAAGGTTGTGTCCTGTTCAGGTCCCCATCTCCACTTCTCCTTCGATGATAATTGTTGGGAAAACTTAGCTGTTAATTCTGAATAGTTGTGTTGGAATTTCCTATAGTAATTACAGATACCAAGAAACAATTGTAATTGTTTCTTGTTCTTAGGTACTGGGAAACGCTGTATCGCCTCCATCTTTTCTTGTGCTGGGGTTATGCCAGTTTCAGACAAGTTAAAGCCCAAGAATTGCACTTCCTTTGCTATTAGTTTGGATTTTTCTAGCTTTAGTGTTATATTATTTTCCTCTAGTTTACATAATACTTGTGCCACCCGGTTGCAGTGTTCCTCCCAATTATCTGAGGTAATCAATAAATCATCTACATATACATACTATAGTAAATTGCAGTGTACTTTGGCCTAAGATCTCGTCCATACATTTCACGAAAACTGCTACAGAATTTACAAGGCCGAAGGGTAACCTTTTAAATTGGTAGTTACGCCCTTCAAAAATAAAGGCCATAAATTTTCTGCTATTGGGGTGTAACTCCACCTGCCAATATCCACATACTGTGTCCCATATACTGATATACCGTGTGCCATAAAATTTCTTTAAAATTCCGTCGATTTCTCCAGGCGACGTCCTGTCATTAATTATGGCTTTGTTTATCTCCCTTGCGTCCAGACAAATCCTCACTGCGCCATTTTTCTTTGGTACAGCTACAATAGGACTGGTGTACGGGGAGTTGCTTATTTCGATTATGTCATTTTCTATTAATCGCTGTATCTCTAGACGAACGGCTTCCTTCAGTGAAAATGCGATTGGGTACGATTTTCTTTTAAACTCAGTCTGATCATTAAATTTTATCTCACACTGAAAGTTTTTAATCTTGCCTGGTGTGTCAGAAAATACATGCCTATAACGATTATAAATTTGTATCAGTCTTTCTATTTGTTTGTCAGTTAACATGTGGTCAATGTTACTCGTTTGGAATTTTCTAATCTCAGCTATTTTCTCCATCCATAATGTATCTTCTAGATTATTGCGAACCTCTCTGTTGATGGACATCTTCTTCCTCTGGTCATGGCCTTCCCGTATGTAGTATATTATGTGTTCTGGGGGTGCCTTCCTATTTTCAATCAGAGCTGCTTTCCATTCAACTTCATTTGATTTTAATAATACTTTAGCTTTATCCATATCTATGATAACTGCATATTTCCGCAGTATAACGCATCCAATTAATAGGGTAAATGGGAGCCCACTCGCTACCAAGAAAACCATCGGAATTGTTTCTCCGTTGCTAGACACTTCTAATTGTACCTGGTGTCGGATGGTTTTGTTCTGTCAACCCGTTGCTCCAATTAGGATGATGTTATTTATGGGTAGTGTTGGTATGATTGTTTTGTTTTCCAACTGTATACGATTTAATTCCATTTTGTCAATTAAGGATACGTTCGCGCCTGTGTCTATCATAGCTGTTGTATTGATTCCATTGACCTTGACTGATATGTATGCTATCTCGTTGTTGGCGGTGTCGCTGATGCTATCTTCCTTTTCTTCCATGAGGTCTTGTCTAATGTTTTTTAAGTAGTTATTTCGACGGATTTCGATCGATGCCAATTTGTTTGCCAATATGTCAGACCCAATAGTCCGGTTCAGTGAGGGTGTCGTCGTTCTTTTCACTGCCGGTGCCCAGTTAAAGGCAGGTCACCATTGTCTGGGTACCTGTCCGATGAGGTTGATGCGTTCGGTTCCTGGGACCCTGGCCCATTCCCATTGTGGTATACCTCTGTGTTTCTAGTAATTGGCCGGTTATCTTCACTGCTATTACTCCTGTTTGATCGGTAACCTGATTCTCGTTCCTCTCCGTCACTGTGACTTTGATGGTTATTGTTATTAGGGAAACTTCGTCGACCCTGGTAATATGGTCTCCTGCCTCCCCCTCTGCTGGCATGAGTGTAATGCACTCTTCTAAACTGGTTATTATTATTATTACCATTACTCTGCCTATACTGGTTATTTGGAGGTTGGTTATTAGAAGGTCGGTAGTAATTATTACCTTGTCGATAATTATTGTTCCCTTGATAGCCATTCGGCCTAGGATTGTTTATATTTCCTCGATCTGCATGGTTATTGCTGTTACCACCATCATTCTGTCTTGGTCCCTGGTGATTATTGAAACGTGGAGGGTTATTAAAATTTCTCCCATAATTATTGTTTGGATTAACGTTGCCGGGTCCACCCCGATCATATGTCTGTCCGGTACCCTGGCGGTTCCTCTGATAGTAACGCTCTCTCGTGGCTTTCTAATAGAGTACACATACCTTGTATGGTTTTGATCTGCGAGTTAAGTCTCCCCTGTGACACTCCTTGGCTAAAATGGTAGGCCAGTTTCGTCACTAAGCACTCCTCTGGTATGGCCGGTTCCAAATTTCTGGCTAAGCAGATCTTCCCTAAAAAGTAGGTTGTCATCGACTGTCTGCCATTTGGATCATACTTGGCGTTGGTGATGTCGTCTCTGATCATGTTTTGTGTGGAGTCGGACCAATATTTTAGCTTAAATGCCACCTTAAATGCAGCATAATTTTCTACTTCGTGCCAGGTTGCTGTCCACCAGTTGTCGAATACGTTCCGAAAAGATTCGTCCAACATTCCCTTTATCACTGACCAATGGTTTTCTCTGTTTCTGTTGAGTATCTCATCCACCCTCTCTAGGAATTCGAGTGGATTTTTAACATAGGTGCGGAAATCTATTTGTTCCCTTCCATCCAGGTGTGTTAATCCGGTTAATACATTTGGGAATGCTCGCAGGCGGTTCATTTCATCTCTGAGTTCACTGAATTCCCTCTGTTGTCGCTCAGTCAACTGATCTCGTTCGTTGTTCACCTGATGCTTGACCGCGTCTACTTTGGTTGAGATTTCTTCACACCTCTCCCCCAGTGTGGTTTGTGCGGCTATCATTTCCGTCTGTCTCCGTTCTATGACTCCTACCTGGTTGTTGTGGGTATCCTCAATATTGTCGATACGGTGGTTGATGTCTGTTTCGGTTCGTACTATTTTTTGTTTATTCATCTCACCTTCTCTCCGTATGTCGGACATCTCTTCATGGATTTCTGTTGCTAATACTGCAATCCTCTCCTCCGTCGCTTCTATGTTTTCTTCCAATTTTTTGTCAATTGCTTCTACTGTACTTTTGGCGATTTCTTCCGTTCTGTAATTATTGTCGGCCATTTGTTGCCATATTTTCTCATTATCATTCTTCATTGACTCAATGTCCTTATTGATTTTCTCATTTATTTCATCAATCTTTTTGTTGGTCTCATCAATCTTGATTCCTAATTCTGCAGATAGATTTTCTTTC
This sequence comes from Magicicada septendecula, assembly GCA_034769895.1. Lineage (NCBI taxonomy): Eukaryota > Metazoa > Arthropoda > Insecta > Hemiptera > Cicadidae > Magicicada > Magicicada septendecula. The sequence continues at coordinate 306,558,043 of CM068374.1, read as the reverse complement.
ATTATTTCCATCTTTTTCTCCAATAACTCTTCAGTCTTTTTCTGTCCGTCCTCCATCCTCCTATTGGTTTCATTTATTTTGTCATTTAAATCCTCCTTCAACAATTCTATGTTTTTATGGCTCTCCTTCTGGCCTTCTTCTATTTTCTGGTTTGTGGATTGACTGGTTTCATTTATTTTACTATTCAAGTCTTCCTTCAATGATTCTATACTCTTGTTTAAAGCCTCCTTTGTGGATTGACTGGTTTCATCCATCTTCTTATTCATTGTTTCTATCTTCTGGTCTGTGGATCGACTGTTCTCCTTTAATGATTCTATTGATTCTTCCGTTTTCTTCAATATTTTGAGCATTTCCTGCATAATATCTGTGCCTCCCGGTTGCTCTGGTTTTTCGGCTCGGCTTATTTCTGGTTGTGTTTCCTGCGGTATAACCTCTGGTTCATATTCCGGTTGCTGAACCTCCTCCGCCGGTTCAGGTCGTCTATCTTCAATTTCTAGCAATATTTCTTCAACATCCTCTGCCGATGTCGCTTCTTTCTCCTCCAACCTAGCCTCCCTCTCGGCCTCTGCCGCTCGTTTCTTCGATGTTGATCTCCTATACATCTTGTTATCTGTGTAATGTACTTGCTGTCTTGCTGTCGAATTAGGTTGAGAAATTATTTATTTAATTGATCAAACTGTTAGGTTTTTTCGTCCTAATTCGCGCTCAGACGTTGGGCGCCAAGTTGTAACAGCATTTACAACGTTGATTGTTATGTAATGGTGTTATCTTCGATCAATCCAGCCCCGTGATGGAGCGCCACGTTGTAACAGAATTTACAACGTTAGTGATTACTTAAGGTGTTATTATTATTATAGTAGTTGGTTATTAATAAAATTGAATGTGTTCACGTTTAAAGGTTTGTGGTTTAAAAGAGTAATTATCACTTCACTGTGTCAACCTCCCCACTTACCATACGTGGATGTCTTCAACATTCTCGATGGTGACTTCTTCTACTGTAAAAACACTTAACATACATACATGGATATTCCTTTTGAATATCACAAAGAATGCACATAAACAATAAAAATAAATTAAATGTTCAATTGTAATTCGAATGATATTAGTCATTCAAATACTACCGCCACCTTATGAGAGAACTGTTTATGAAAAAATTAAACTACTTCATCTATTGTATAGAAATCAAAACTCTGTTTCCACTGATAAATAAACTGGGGATTTATTGACAATTATTAAATTCAATAAACTCTTTTAAAAACAATTAATAATATCTTTTTACAAACAATAACAAATTTAAACAAATCCTGAGATCTCTGTATCTCAAGGTTGGTAACACTGTTGTAAGGTACAATGTTTTTGGTGAACGAGGTTAGGTTCACTTTATTCAATTATATTACCAAATTAGTGAGTTCTTTGAAGATACATGATACCAGATTACAAGATGTGACTTTAATTAACAATATTTAATTATCTATTACTATAAAAAAGAACAAAATCTAAATTTATAAAACTCGGTACCATAACCGATAATATCGTACTATCGTACGTTATGCAAAAGTATATAGCAGTTGTGGTCAACACGTGCTCTGAGATTTGCACTGTTAAAAATATTATTATTATTTATTCATTAATTAGCAGAACCATGTACTGGCAAGAGAAAAAATCTAGAGAAAAAAACTCTTGTTATAGCTTTCATTTCAGTAAAATTATTCAAGAACAGAATTGTTTCTTTGTGACAAAATTACATTCATCAGTTCTAGGTTAGTTTACCTAGTATACGTAAGTCATTATTTAGCATAAGTATGTTATTTATAAAATTCTTAATGGTATGATCACAAACATTCTATTTATAAATCATTTGACGTATAATTATCAGTTATTTAAAATATTTGCACAAGAAAATAATTATTTGTTAATTCAAAAAGTTTAGTCAAGTAAGCGACTATATACTATATACTGATGAGCGGTATCTAAGTTAATTCCGCCTTTCTCAATTATTCTTTAATTGTAAAATAATTATTTTTGAATTAATTATTGTGCTACACTTTATTTATTAAGCTCTGATAATTGTCCATCATGGTTTAAGCACTCAAGCGTTATGACTAGTGCAGTCCAAAACAATATCTTTCGTTCATCAACGAAAATTATTATTTTCATTAATTTCTTTAAAATAATTAAAGCATTGTACTCCCTGATTGAATACACAAAACATGACCCTTATTATACACTGGTCGTGTTATTTCACTGTTCACTTAATTCACTGGACACTCGGTAATATATTGTGGTGTATAGGTTAATGTATGTTTACGTATTACTGTATGTGACGCGCACATTTAAAAATTATCTTGCTGACTTTTTGCGTAGACCTCTCGTCGTGAGTGATGCAGAACGAATGATTCTTTCGCCAAAGCGTCTCTTTCTCGTCTGGTCATTTTAAGCTATTTGATTGGTTCAAAAGGTCAAACTCTCAACCCCAAAACACTTTGGTCAAATAAAACTTTTAATTTTTTACAATTCTAAGCGTGGGTTCGAGATTATGTGTGACGTATGCATGGATACTCAAAATTATTGAAAAGCTTATAATTGTCATAACTTTCTTATCTTTTGTCGTATCGTCGGTTGGGTAGTGGCATTAAATCGCGGACACTTGTGGCTTTATTTTAAGTCTAAACAAGCACTAAATCCATTCATTATTATTTCACTTGGCCATCTCAAAAACTCATATGGTGATTCTTAATATAAATAAGTCTGTTTCACCATATTTCGTTATAATTGCACTGTAATACTTATTACTAAACATCTCGAGTCCATTTCTCCTTCATGTTAGTACAAAAAATAGTTATATTTACAGTTTAAACAATATCTGGTAATGGCGTCCATACCGACCATGTTCGATTGTTTATATTTACATGTAACGCTATTATTCCTTATCCTATTACATATGTTTGACATCCTAACACTAATATGTACATTTATTTATATTTGTTCACATTTTATTTTGCTAAAAATGTTATTTTTTACATACTTATAGTATGATCAAAATACTTCCTGTTCTCATTTCTCTATTTTGTCACTTTTTTAATTATTTTATTACACAAGGGATACAATGTTAGTAATTAAAATAGTGTACATTTGTTGTACCTTGTTGGTTCAATGTATTTATTAACTTTTCGTTATCTGAAAGTTCTCTAAGTTATAGTATAGTGTTTATTTACATCTGGTTTTACAATTGTAGTTAGTTAGTTTATAATATTTCCATTATTAAACTACTAGTATTACATTTGTGAGGTGTTCTCATAGCAGTATTAGACATTTCTCTAACTACTGGTAACATTTGTCACAATCTTTTGATAAGTTTTGATAATGCCTTTTGACTAACTACCTTGTCACATTGGGGTTCTGTTCATTTGGCTTTATGATATCATATCCAATCTGATTCATTTGCTGTGTCCTTCAGTACACATGGCATTTATTGGTTTGCATTATTATTCATAACTAGTCTTTGTTTGAAACAATTGTGGATAGTTGCTTGGTTTAACTAATGTACATGATTTTATGTTATAGGTTCACTTTCTGTGAGGTTATGTGTCAGTTGTCTGACAACAATGTGCAACATATTTTTATGCAGTGTTTGACTCAACTATTTCCATCTCATTATGGCATTCTACTACAATGGTTTAATTATTAAGTTATACACATTTTTACACTATTTGTTGAAACAATAACACAGGTATTCTTAGTCTAATAATATTACATTTCTTGGTGGGTTGCACCTGGTTTTTGGTACATTGATTGTTTATACCTAACAAACTAGCTTATTTGCTACTATTTGTTCTGGAATTTATTTATCTTTTGTCCTGTCTTGCTATGGCATTCAGGCACATTTCATTTTAAGGCTTACAAAGCTTATATTATTAGCCCCTATGGACAATTAATTTACTGTTCTGTCTCATATTTCTTTTGGTGGTCTTAATGATTATCTATGTTGTGTTACAATCTTGATTAAACTTGTCACACTAATTGTCTGTGCATTTTAACTAGTTAATCTTGGATTCTTTCACTTATAATGGTTAATCATTTTTCTCCGTTATAAACATTTTCACTTGTATTGTTTGTGGTGTTTATTTGGGGTAAAATGGTTATCATATCACAGGTTGTTACACTTATATTAAGTTTTCACTGTTATTGTTCGTGATCACTCAATGATGCTAAACACTGGTTTCTTTGTCATTGATCTTCGAATAATCATTACACTTCTTCCGGTCACTATATTAATTTTAGTCCCTGGTATATCTTGTGAATGTTGATGTCTTGTACTGTTCATACATTATCTTCATTCTTTATGGTATGTTTCCTTTCCTCTTCTTCTTCTTCTGGTTAGTTGTTGCTCACTATCGGTGTTCTCCTGGGTTATACATTATTTGTGATAATCAATGTTCCCATAGTCTTGTCATACTCTTCCATATTTTTATTCGTGGTTATGGTAGTCGTATTCTTAGTCGAATAATATTACATTTCTTGGTGGGTTGCACCTAGTTTTTGGTACATTGATTGTTTATTCCTAACAAACTAGCTTATTTGCTACTATTTGTTCTGGAATTTATTTATCTTTTGTCCTGTCTTTTGCTATGGCATTCAGGCACATTTCATTTTAAGGCTTACAAAGCTTTTATTATTAGTCCCTATGGACAATTAATTTACTGTTCTGTCTCATATTTCTTTTGGTGGTCTTAATGATTATCTATGTTGTGTTACAATCTTGATTAAACTTGTCACACTGTGCCGAGTCTAGTATAGAATCGGCGCATGTCCAGTATATAACGTCCGGTAAACGTTAAACGCAGTACTAATTTAAAGCTGTTTAATTAGTGCTGCACTCCAGCAGTGAAGATAAGCACTATTCAGAGTGCTCTAGAGAGCGTTTGATCGGTGCTGCACTCTAGTGCCCGCCTCTGTAGGCAAGCGAGGAGGCCGGAAACGATATCAAAAAGGTTTGTCTCGAAGAAATGGTCGCCTAGATCGGCAGCTTATTTTCCTACTCCGGACAGATGAAGAAATTTGTAAAACCATCCTACCACCTATGACAGGCTAAGATCTAAATCGACTGCGGTAAGTCTCGCCAATACTTTCATAGTTATGTATTTAATGTTTTACTAAAGAAAGACTTGTTTAATAGGCCCCAGTATGTGGATTTCTGATAACCTTTAAAAACCTCATGGCATTGTGCAATAAGTAATTTCAAGGTAATATTTTTAAAACACAGTAAAACTATATTAAATTCACGTGTCCGAACTACGGCACTAAAAGTCAGGGAAATATAAATACAAAAGTATTAGTTTAAATAGTGCAAACATGGATGTAAGCAGATTCCTATTACGTTACCTCATGGTTATTGTACAATGTGTAATTCAGTGTAAGTTGCATACAACTTTTACTAGTAATGACAGTAAAACTTTATTCATATCAGGAAGCTTACTGAGGCACCAATTGAGAGTAATATAATGGCCAAATGGTATTAATTTATATAGTAAAGATGATGTAATCAGATTTAACCTATCTCGACCACGTGGTACAAAATATTCAGGCTATGTATAAAGCTTATTAAAAATGTAACAAGCCATAATTAGCTATCAAAAATTCAATCATGGTAACCCGCATGGGTGGAGTTATTATTATAAAATTTAACTGTACTAAATATTTTCAAATAGGGCCTGTTGGCCATATAACCTTGTCAAGTTTTATATTTAGGTAGCTCTAAAGCTATGTTAAGATTATATATGGGTTTTGGGGGTGTGCGAACTTTCTGTGGGCATTTTGTTGTGTACTCTGGCTGATATAATGTTGTGTAATTAGGGTCCCCCGAGCAAGTCGAGGAAAAAGCCCAACAACATAACCTGAACATGTAACACCAAGAACTTCTCTCTCACTTCATCTGCCGGAGGAATAGCCATGACGCCACACCAACACCTGTAATGTAGGCCACGAGATTGCCACCTCACCCCCATGGACAAAAATCAGGTGATCTCAACCCATTATATTATTTATACGTAGAGATGCACTCAATAAGACCCAGTGAACCAGTTCAATCAATCAACCACAACACTTCCAAGTTTTTAAACATTTTAATTGGATCCCCAATTAACGGGACAGTATAGTGCGAGAACTGGGTGTGAAATCATTTGTAAATTTTATTAATTTGTTGTAAAATTGTCAGCTGAGAGGCTGACATGTATCTTAGGCAGTTCAACATTCAAACGTATAATTCCCTCTTATTTCAGTATATGTGTTTCATTACAGCTTTTAAGGACATATTGAAACGAAGGATTTGTCCATATAAAAGCAAAGGTAATTCCTTAACGGTTTAGGTACACTTTTCTCAGGATCCATTTATTATTTAGCCATAAAATGTTTCCATCATGTTTCTAATATGCTACTATAGATACTGTACTAGAATTATTAATTTTGCTCAGCTATATTGTCTTCTACAACCTAAAGAATTTGTTGTTATTTCAGTTTTTGTATTTTCGTTGTAATATTATGTTTTAAAAATTAGTAACATTTTTATTTATGTATATATTTTAATAATTCTAGTACAGACCACGTATACATAAGTGATGTACAAGAGGTAAAAAAATTAAGAATATAACTGCAATAGTTTCTGATATATATGTACCTTTATTCACAAAAACAGTATTTTCGGAAAAACACAAAAACGTAAAAATTTTGTTTTTATTCTTGTTTTAAAATTTACCAGCAGAATACAACACTTCACTTTCATTTTCATTCTCTTCCCTTCTTCTTTTCTCATTCCTTCTGCGGGTTCTTGCCTTCTTTGTCATCATTTCTGCTTCTTTTTGCCTTTTTCATTCGGAGCTCATCAATTTTTCGTAGCGCACTCACAGTGTTTTTTCCTGGATCAATGGACAATTCTTTCAAAACCATTGCTCTTGCGGATGCACCTTCGTTGAAGGTTAGTACAGCATCAAAAACTCTTAGTTTTAATGTTCTTACTCCCACAAAAACATCTTTTGGAATTCTAGACCATATTACATGGTTTAGACTTTCATTCGGATTTTGTGTCTTTCCGTGCGTACATTTCTGCAGTAATCTTTCATCTGAGAGATCTCTGAAAATTGGTTTTATTGCTTCCATCACAGATTTTGGCAGAGAATGTTTATGAGAGTAAGTAGAGAATGTTTCATTTGTAAGTAGTGCTTTATTGTACCCACACCATGTTCCAGCATCTGTAGGGCACAAACCATGCTGGGGCGAGTCGTCAGTTGATAGCTTATAAAAATATATTGCCCTAATTGCCCTTTTCATTTTTTCACTATCACCAGTATTTCTACTTATTGCCAACCCATAGTAAGACTGAATTAGATCAATTTCAGAATCTGTAAGTCTACCTCTGCCGGAAAGTATTTTGCCATCGGAGAGTTTTTTATGTTGATTTTTCAGTCGCCTCAGTCTGGCCCCTACCCTTTTTTGTACATGGCCTATGCATTCAAGTTTTTCCATTTTTACATCATTTCCATATGGCATTTTATTGCTTATATTGTCAAAAGCTTTAGAATCCCCATCTCCTAAATATTTCACATATCGCACACCTCTTTTCTCAAAAGACCTCAGAAATAACTTTTCAACTCCAATAACTTCCATCCCACCACTTGAACCGCTATAGTTTCTTACACATTGTTCTTCATGCTTACCTTCAAACTTTTTATTCAAATTACATCCTTGGCAATATTTTGTTAAACACTCTACATCCATAACTTTGCCTGTCTCAAAAGATGTAGCAGTAAATACACCATTCAGGGCAGTATGGCCTCTTTTCTGCCACGTTCCATTAAATGCTGCGGTGATGTTAGTGCTTCCTGAATTCTCCCTTACAGCTTCATTAGCAGCCTTCATCATAGACATTTCACTCACAAAAGCAGTAGCACTCAATATCACATCAGAATGTTTCTTGAATGTAGTTGGTGGGGGTGGTAAATTCATTACTGAGCAGAGCGTTTTACCAGCTGATTGGCCTTTGCCTATACATCTAAGACCGTAGACAAATCTGGTATTTATATCATATAATCTATGTTTCCCAATTTTTGAAGTCATTGTTGATATGCTTTCATTACAATTTGAGCAATACACTGAAATGTTTGTTGCTAGTCCTTTTCTTTTTGTACTTTCTTCCTTTATACATACAATGTTTGAGCTTTTACAATGTTTACACACAACAAATGACTGGATAAGGTTAGACAGTAGTGATAAATCAACAATTATATTACATGAATCGGAATCTTCAAACATTTCATAACCATTTTCATCAAATACATATAACTGTTTCAGTTTAGATGAGTTTGACCTAACCTCACTCTTGTTCACATCCACATTTGTATCTTTTTCCGGCAGAATTGAACTTAGCACACTCCTACTGTTCGAATGACGATTTCCTCTAAATACTCTTTTTGCAAACACTTTCCTTACTTTTGGCATTCTAAAAAAATATAAAACACTGCACAAAACAAAGCAACAACACACAGGGGAAGTCAAAATCTGTACTGAACAACAATACACTAACAGCTGACAGACTGCAGTCAGCTGACACTCAAGCTTCAATACATTCCACTTATTTGCCATAATAAACATAAATGTTGTTCACATATCCTAACATAATATCATAAACAGTTTGCAACTAAAAAAGAAGTGTCAGACGTTTATTACTAGCAAAATTTTTTATCGGGTTACGAAAAGGTTTGCAAAAATTAGACTGCAGGCTTACGTTAAAAAATTTATGACAAACAAAATATTAATGATAAGCTATAATAATTATATATTTTCTTGTTCAGAAAATAACAAACTTTAAGTAAAAAATATATTTGATAAAAAGATTTTTTTGAAAAATTTCATGACAATCTGTCCTTAAGTCATTCAATCAATTTGTAATTTCTCGGGTTCAATTTAGTGTTCATTTTATATATATATATTTTCTCATTTTTAAATTCAGTTTGGTTCATATGGTATGGAAATTTCTGGGGTAGTTAAGTGGATTCACAAGTTTAATCCTGAATGGGTGCATGTCCACGCAGTGTTGAACAAGTGTTGAGACAGGTTGAATTATGCACCGACTGGCAAACGAACATGGTCTCTGGGCCAAAAGTATTTTTTTTAAAGGGTTATAAAATTCATGACATATTTCTATTTTTACAACTTAACAATGTTTCTAGATATTGTTCTATTAATTAATTATGATAACTGGGGGGGGGGTTCATTGTTTTCTAAAATTTTATTTCTCACAGTATAAGAGCCAAGTGGGGCAGAATTTTATAATAGTATTAGGCACTTGGCCAAATATTAGAATTTATCATGTCCTGGGGACTACTGGAGTTGCATAAGCATAATCTAATACACATGTCATGTGTTATGCACAAATTAAGTATTGTAATCCTAACATGGATGTCCATAAAGAATTAATAATGTACCTCATGGGGGTAAGAAAAGGGCGTGGCAAGAGATCTCTATATAATTGTATTGTATTGTGGAACATGTGATGTATTGTATATGTGTGTGTATTTTGTGGGGTTATATATATTGTACATTTAGGTGTATTTTGGGGGGGGGGGAATTAGATATAGGGTTTTTAGAAAAGAAAGATGAAACATAGGGTTATATATCCTTTTAATTTTGATGACATTAATTTATTGTATCTCAATTAATTTTTGCTGAATATTTCTTCTAAGAAAGTAATTTATTTTAATTAACTTTAATAACAAGTATGTGGATTTGTCACTATTTAATTTTAATTAATTTGTTTGAGAATTTGTTATTCTAATTAATATTATCAAGATGTCGATAAAAATTATCTCCATTAAGTTTCAATGGATCATTTTAAAGAGAACACAGAAAATAAATTTTATATTATTAATATTTTACAGGAAACTTTATTTAAAGAATAGTAATGGTTTTAAATTTTAATTCATTTTAAAGAGAGATAGCAAATATATTTTATATGTGTTAATAATATTTTCAGGTGACCTTGTTGAAAGAGTATAAATTACTTTAATTAACAATTTAAGGGAATAATAGATTCTGACTGTTGTGTTTATTGATTTTGTTATTAATATTGTTTTCAAAATGGAGATAGAATAATAAAAGGGATTTTATTAATTGTTTAATTTATGAGTTTTCATTGCAAGTCCCGTCTCACTGGATCCAGCGCATTTTTGGCTTCTCTAGGCTTTGGTCTAGTTCTAATTAACTTGTGGCCCCTCTTTTCAAAAAAAAAAAAAAATCTTTTTTTTTAACAGCCTAAGTTAAAGAGGGGTTACAACACTAATTGTCTGTGCATTTTAACTAGTTAATCTTGGATTCTTTCACTTATAATGGTTAATCATTTTTCTCCGTTATAAACATTTTCACTTGTATTGTTTGTGGTGTTTATTTGGGGTAAAATGGTTATCATATCACAGGTTGTTACACTTATATTAAGTTTTCACTGTTACTGTTCGTGATCACTCAATGATGCTAAACACTGGTTTCTTTGTCATTGATCTTCGAATAATCATTACACTTCTTCCGGTCACTATATTAATTTTAGTCCCTGGTATATCTTGTGAATGTTGATGTCTTGTACTGTTCATACATTATCTTCATTCTTCATGGTATGTTTCCTTTCCTCTTCTTCTTCTTTTCTTCTTCTGGTTAGTTGTTGCTCACTATCGGTGTTCTCCTGGGTTATACATTATTTGTGATAATCAATGTTCCCTTAGTCTTGTCATACTCTTCCATATTTTTATTCGTGGTTATGGTAGTCCTTGTTCCATATTATTTTATACTAATAAACAAATTCGTTTGTTTTATCATCATTGTGGTTTTACTTGATTCGTATCCTTTTTATTTTAGTAATTATTTTCGTCATATCCCCTCACTATTTTGGATCTGTTGTCTCCTTTTCATTTTAATAATTATTTTCGTCATGTCCCCTCACTATTTTGGATCTATTGGGCCTGGATTCTAACATATTATATTGGCTCGTTGTCATTTTCTCTCTTTTTATACTCGATGATATCCTTATTACTCTTCCTTCTTCTTTGTTGTGTTGATTCAATAATATTCGTTCGTAGATACACACTTTGTTTATATTCTCCTGTTCCTTCTTTTATGCACGTTGAAATATTTTCATGATATCCTTTTATTTGACGCATTAGATAGTTATCTTATGTAACTGCCAATTTGGTACGTTACATATGCCTTCCTATAAGAATTGATTAATTCTGAATTCGTATATTTATTTTTTTATTGAAGAATTCATCAATTGTTGTACATTTCCACGTCGACTCTTATGCTTTTTTATATATCCCTTCACTTTCTTCTATTTGAATCATAATTATTTCCTTTCTATGTAATTATCTCCCTTGTTTATTTAATTCCCTAACATAAGTTTAGCTGGGGCAGTTCAGAGTGGCTCACTTTGGCATACAACTCCACTGGCCATACTAACATCAATAAATACAGAGGCACATCATCTCTGTTAATAATATAAATGATTGCTGGAACATTTCATCAGTCAATTCATCTCAAATTAATTTAAAATATAAAGTGGTCGTTCTTTCGACAAATAATAAATATCCTTGGGATCATCTCACGCATCTGCGGTTTATACATTGTTATATTCTCTTCTTCTTGATTCAACTTAACTAAATTCTTCACATTTTACAGGGATAGTTTGTTTACATTTCATCACTGGTATACTCTCATGATCATCTTCGTTAATATATTATTTTTTCATTCTTCTTTGTCATCAATTAATCTTTTCTCTCGGTATTACATTAAACGTCATTTCATAATCTTCTTCATTTTCATGATTCACTTCTTCGGGTTATATTTCATTTGGTATAGGCTCTCTTCTAGTGTCTGGCCTCGTGTTTGTGTGTCATCTATTATCTACATCAATGGTATTTATTTGCTTTCATTCCTCCAACTTCTTATTTTCTTCTCGTTCTGTATATCATCTAGTCCATCGTCTCCTCCTTTAGTAGTACGGGTAAGTTGTTAATAACTGGTTGACTTGGCTCTTGGAAATTATATTTTTTTATGCCGTGGATGGTGTGTGTCTTTCTCGTATATTGTTTATATTTCTAGTAGTACGGGTAAGTTGGTGTTTTACTGGTTGACTTGGCTCTTGGAATTTGCTATGCCAAAGATGTAAGGTGTCTTTCTCGTATATTTCTTCTTTTTATTAATAGTAGTACGGGTAAGTTGTTATTTACTGGTTGACTAGGCTCTAGGAAATCTTTATATTGCCATGGATGTTGTGGGTCTTTCTCGTATAGTTCTAGCTTTGAGTAGTACGGGTAATTACAATTTTCTTCATCCTTTACATAATTTCTTTAGATCACATTTTTATATTACAAAATTACAATATAGTCAACATTTATTCTCACAGTTATATTTTCACTTCTTACTTAGTATCAATAACAAATAGTCTTCATCGCAATATTTCACTCTTTCTTCATTATTTAATTTTCAATATACCGTTTCATGGAAGTTTGGTTGTAGTTGCCCTTTATTTTCCTTGTTACAGGGTCTTGTAATTCATAAGTGTTGTTCATGTTATTCTTGGTAACAGTATATGGGCCTGTGTATAGCAGTAACAATTTTTTAGCAATTCCTTCTATTGCACTTGGGAGTTCTCGATTTTTTAAGAGTACCTTGTCTCCCACTTCGTATGTTATGATCTTAGGTTGTGATTTCTGATATTTGAGCCTAAGTTTGTCAGCTCGTTCGACTGCATTGTTAAAGAATTTGGTTTTATTAAATTTAAATTCACTTTCTGGTGGAAATTTTATAATTTCTGTAATTTCCTGGGGTGGTCTTTGCTCAAACATAGCAGTATAGGGTGTTTCATCAGTTGATTGATGGCAAGCTAAGTTAATGAAATCTTCAGCTGGGGATAAATATTCTTCCCATCTTCTTTGTTGGGCGTGACAGTAGGTTCTTAAAATCCTTCCTACTTCTCTCAACACTCTCTCAGCAGGGTTGCTGTTAGGGTGATACACTGACGTTTTGTATGTTTTCACACCTTGATTGATTAGAGTATCTTGCCATCTTCGGCCTCGAAATTGCGTTCCGTGATCTGTGATTATTGACTGGGGTTTTCCTATCTCGGGTATATATCTTGATATTATAATGTCCAAAATTTTGTTGGTTGTTGCCCTGTTTATGGCATAAAGTTTCGTGAATTTCGTATAGTGATCAAATATTATCACCATATATTTGTATTGGTGTCTGCCACCACTACGTGGAAATGGTCCACAAATATCTACGAACACTTTCTCTAATTTTTCTGCCGAAGTAATGGGTATCATTACCCCTTCTCTCCTCTCATTGCTACATTTGACTAATTGACACAAATGACAATGCTGTATATATTTTCTTACCCTGCGGTTCATATCTTTGAAGTAGACATGTTCATGTAGTGCCTTGACTACTTTTACTGCTCCCATATGACCATAGCGCACATGGTAGTCAACTGCAATTTCTTTCTCGATAGTCTTTGGTATAACAACCTTCCACTGTTCACTAGATTGTTTGGTTTTAGTGAATAGTATATTGTTGTAGGTACAGTAATATTGCATGATTCTTTCATCGTGTTCTGCTAATCGTTGTATTATTTGTAAAATTTTAGGATCATTTCGCTGCTGAATCTGTATGTTAGCTAATATGTCGGCCAATTCAGATATGCTTTTTAAAATATGGTAAACCTTGGCGATGGTTTCTTTTTCTCCCTCGAAGGTTTGGGCCACTATGTTCACTCTGGACAACACGTCTGCAGCTATGTTGCTTTTCCCAGGGATGTATTCCCACTGTATGTTATATTCTTGGAGCGTTAGTGTCCATCTCGTCAGTCTGCCATGTTTTAATCTACAATTCTTCAGGAAAGATATTGACTTATGATCTGTGCGTACTGTAATAGGGTATCCTAAAATGTATGTTCTAAATTTTTCACATGCGAATACTATACTCAGAAGTTCTTTTTCAGTAGTGTGATAGTAGCGTTCACACTTGTTGAGTGTTCTGCTCGCAAAACTGATCACTTGATGGTTGCCTTCCTGGTCTTCCTGATACAATATTGATCCAAGGCTTACATCACTTGCATCGCAGTTCATATAAAAATGTTTGTTAAAATTCGGATGATGCAGCATTACAGTTGTAAGAAATTTTTCTTTTATTAGTTCAAAGGTTGTGTCCTGTTCAGGTCCCCATCTCCACTTCTCCTTCGATGATAATTGTTGGGAAAACTTAGCTGTTAATTCTGAATAGTTGTGTTGGAATTTCCTATAGTAATTACAGATACCAAGAAACAATTGTAATTGTTTCTTGTTCTTAGGTACTGGGAAACGCTGTATCGCCTCCATCTTTTCTTGTGCTGGGGTTATGCCAGTTTCAGACAAGTTAAAGCCCAAGAATTGCACTTCCTTTGCTATTAGTTTGGATTTTTCTAGCTTTAGTGTTATATTATTTTCCTCTAGTTTACATAATACTTGTGCCACCCGGTTGCAGTGTTCCTCCCAATTATCTGAGGTAATCAATAAATCATCTACATATACATACTATAGTAAATTGCAGTGTACTTTGGCCTAAGATCTCGTCCATACATTTCACGAAAACTGCTACAGAATTTACAAGGCCGAAGGGTAACCTTTTAAATTGGTAGTTACGCCCTTCAAAAATAAAGGCCATAAATTTTCTGCTATTGGGGTGTAACTCCACCTGCCAATATCCACATACTGTGTCCCATATACTGATATACCGTGTGCCATAAAATTTCTTTAAAATTCCGTCGATTTCTCCAGGCGACGTCCTGTCATTAATTATGGCTTTGTTTATCTCCCTTGCGTCCAGACAAATCCTCACTGCGCCATTTTTCTTTGGTACAGCTACAATAGGACTGGTGTACGGGGAGTTGCTTATTTCGATTATGTCATTTTCTATTAATCGCTGTATCTCTAGACGAACGGCTTCCTTCAGTGAAAATGCGATTGGGTACGATTTTCTTTTAAACTCAGTCTGATCATTAAATTTTATCTCACACTGAAAGTTTTTAATCTTGCCTGGTGTGTCAGAAAATACATGCCTATAACGATTATAAATTTGTATCAGTCTTTCTATTTGTTTGTCAGTTAACATGTGGTCAATGTTACTCGTTTGGAATTTTCTAATCTCAGCTATTTTCTCCATCCATAATGTATCTTCTAGATTATTGCGAACCTCTCTGTTGATGGACATCTTCTTCCTCTGGTCATGGCCTTCCCGTATGTAGTATATTATGTGTTCTGGGGGTGCCTTCCTATTTTCAATCAGAGCTGCTTTCCATTCAACTTCATTTGATTTTAATAATACTTTAGCTTTATCCATATCTATGATAACTGCATATTTCCGCAGTATAACGCATCCAATTAATAGGGTAAATGGGAGCCCACTCGCTACCAAGAAAACCATCGGAATTGTTTCTCCGTTGCTAGACACTTCTAATTGTACCTGGTGTCGGATGGTTTTGTTCTGTCAACCCGTTGCTCCAATTAGGATGATGTTATTTATGGGTAGTGTTGGTATGATTGTTTTGTTTTCCAACTGTATACGATTTAATTCCATTTTGTCAATTAAGGATACGTTCGCGCCTGTGTCTATCATAGCTGTTGTATTGATTCCATTGACCTTGACTGATATGTATGCTATCTCGTTGTTGGCGGTGTCGCTGATGCTATCTTCCTTTTCTTCCATGAGGTCTTGTCTAATGTTTTTTAAGTAGTTATTTCGACGGATTTCGATCGATGCCAATTTGTTTGCCAATATGTCAGACCCAATAGTCCGGTTCAGTGAGGGTGTCGTCGTTCTTTTCACTGCCGGTGCCCAGTTAAAGGCAGGTCACCATTGTCTGGGTACCTGTCCGATGAGGTTGATGCGTTCGGTTCCTGGGACCCTGGCCCATTCCCATTGTGGTATACCTCTGTGTTTCTAGTAATTGGCCGGTTATCTTCACTGCTATTACTCCTGTTTGATCGGTAACCTGATTCTCGTTCCTCTCCGTCACTGTGACTTTGATGGTTATTGTTATTAGGGAAACTTCGTCGACCCTGGTAATATGGTCTCCTGCCTCCCCCTCTGCTGGCATGAGTGTAATGCACTCTTCTAAACTGGTTATTATTATTATTACCATTACTCTGCCTATACTGGTTATTTGGAGGTTGGTTATTAGAAGGTCGGTAGTAATTATTACCTTGTCGATAATTATTGTTCCCTTGATAGCCATTCGGCCTAGGATTGTTTATATTTCCTCGATCTGCATGGTTATTGCTGTTACCACCATCATTCTGTCTTGGTCCCTGGTGATTATTGAAACGTGGAGGGTTATTAAAATTTCTCCCATAATTATTGTTTGGATTAACGTTGCCGGGTCCACCCCGATCATATGTCTGTCCGGTACCCTGGCGGTTCCTCTGATAGTAACGCTCTCTCGTGGCTTTCTAATAGAGTACACATACCTTGTATGGTTTTGATCTGCGAGTTAAGTCTCCCCTGTGACACTCCTTGGCTAAAATGGTAGGCCAGTTTCGTCACTAAGCACTCCTCTGGTATGGCCGGTTCCAAATTTCTGGCTAAGCAGATCTTCCCTAAAAAGGAGGTTGTCATCGACTGTCTGCCATTTGGATCATACTTGGCGTTGGTGATGTCGTCTCTGATCATGTTTTGTGTGGAGTCGGACCAATATTTTAGCTTAAATGCCACCTTAAATGCAGCATAATTTTCTACTTCGTGCCAGGTTGCTGTCCACCAGTTGTCGAATACGTTCCGAAAAGATTCGTCCAACATTCCCTTTATCACTGACCAATGGTTTTCTCTGTTTCTGTTGAGTATCTCATCCACCCTCTCTAGGAATTCGAGTGGATTTTTAACATAGGTGCGGAAATCTATTTGTTCCCTTCCATCCAGGTGTGTTAATCCGGTTAATACATTTGGGAATGCTCGCAGGCGGTTCATTTCATCTCTGAGTTCACTGAATTCCCTCTGTTGTCGCTCAGTCAACTGATCTCGTTCGTTGTTCACCTGATGCTTGACCGCGTCTACTTTGGTTGAGATTTCTTCACACCTCTCCCCCAGTGTGGTTTGTGCGGCTATCATTTCCGTCTGTCTCCGTTCTATGACTCCTACCTGGTTGTTGTGGGTATCCTCAATATTGTCGATACGGTGGTTGATGTCTGTTTCGGTTCGTACTATTTTTTGTTTATTCATCTCACCTTCTCTCCGTATGTCGGACATCTCTTCATGGATTTCTGTTGCTAATACTGCAATCCTCTCCTCCGTCGCTTCTGTTTTCTTCCAATTTGTTGTCAATTGCTTCTACTGTACTTTTGGCGATTTCTTCCGTTCTGTAATTATTGTCGGCCATTTGTTGCCATATTTTCTCATTATCATTCTTCATTGACTCAATGTCCTTATTGATTTTCTCATTTATTTCATCAATCTTTTTGTTGGTCTCATCAATCTTGATTCCTAATTCTGCAGATAGATTTTCTTTCATTATTTCCATCTTTTTCTCCAATAACTCTTCAGTCTTTTTCTGTCCGTCCTCCATCCTCCTATTGGTTTCATTTATTTTGTCATTTAAATCCTCCTTCAACAATTCTATGTTTTTATGGCTCTCCTTCTGGCCTTCTTCTATTTTCTGGTTTGTGGATTGACTGGTTTCATTTATTTTACTATTCAAGTCTTCCTTCAATGATTCTATACTCTTGTTTAAAGCCTCCTTTGTGGATTGACTGGTTTCATCCATCTTCTTATTCATTGTTTCTATCTTCTGGTCTGTGGATCGACTGTTCTCCTTTAATGATTCTATTGATTCTTCCGTTTTCTTCAATATTTTGAGCATTTCCTGCATAATATCTGTGCCTCCCGGTTGCTCTGGTTTTTCGGCTCGGCTTATTTCTGGTTGTGTTTCCTGCGGTATAACCTCTGGTTCATATTCCGGTTGCTGAACCTCCTCCGCCGGTTCAGGTCGTCTATCTTACAATTTCTAGCAATATTTCTTCAACATCCTCTGCCGATGTCGCTTCTTTCTCCTCCAACCTAGCCTCCCTCTCGGTCTCTGCCGCTCGTTTCTTCGATGTTGATCTCCTATACATCTTGTTATCTGTGTAATGTACTTGCTGTCTTGCTGTCGAATTAGGTTGAGAAATTATTTATTTAATTGATCAAACTGTTAGGTTTTTTCGTCCTAATTCGCGCTCAGACGTTGGGCGCCAAGTTGTAACAGCATTTACAACGTTGATTGTTATGTAATGGTGTTATCTTCGATCAATCCAGCCCCGTGATGGAGCGCCACGTTGTAACAGAATTTACAACGTTAGTGATTACTTAAGGTGTTATTATTATTATAGTAGTTGATTATTAATAAAATTGAATGTGTTCACGTTTAAAGGTTTGTGGTTTAAAAGAGTAATTATCACTTCACTGTGTCAACCTCCCCACTTACCATACGTGGATGTCTTCAACATTCTCGATGGTGACTTCTTCTACTGTAAAAACACTTAACATACATACATGGATATTCCTTTTGAATATCACAAAGAATGCACATAAACAATAAAAATAAATTAAATGTTCAATTGTAATTCGAATGATATTAGTCATTCAAATACTACCGCCACCTTATGAGAGAACTGTTTATGAAAAAATTAAACTACTTCATCTATTGTATAGAAATCAAAACTCTGTTTCCACTGATAAATAAACTGGGGATTTATTGACAATTATTAAATTCAATAAACTCTTTTAAAAACAATTAATAATATCTTTTTACAAACAATAACAAATTTAAACAAATCCTGAGATCTCTGTATCTCAAGGTTGGTAACACTGTTGTAAGGTACAATGTTTTTGGTGAACGAGGTTAGGTTCACTTTATTCAATTATATTACCAAATTAGTGAGTTCTTTGAAGATACATGATACCAGATTACAAGATGTGACTTTAATTAACAATATTTAATTATCTATTACTATAAAAAAGAACAAAATCTAAAATTATAAAACTCGGTACCATAACCGATAATATCGTACTATCGTACGTTATGCAAAAGTATATAGCAGTTGTGGTCAACACGTGCTCTGAGATTTGCACTGTTAAAAATATTATTATTATTTATTCATTAATTAGCAGAACCATGTACTGGCAAGAGAAAAAATCTAGAGAAAAAAACTCTTGTTATAGCTTTCATTTCAGTAAAATTATTCAAGAACAGAATTGTTTCTTTGTGACAAAATTACATTCATCAGTTCTAGGTTAGTTTACCTAGTATACGTAAGTCATTATTTAGCATAAGTATGTTATTTATAAAATTCTTAATGGTATGATCACAAACATTCTATTTATAAATCATTTGACGTATAATTATCAGTTATTTAAAATATTTGCACAAGAAAATAATTATTTGTTAATTCAAAAAGTTTAGTCAAGTAAGCGACTATATACTATATACTGATGAGCGGTATCTAAGTTAATTCCGCCTTTCTCAATTATTCTTTAATTGTAAAATAATTATTTTTGAATTAATTATTGTGCTACACTTTATTTATTAAGCTCTGATAATTGTCCATCATGGTTTAAGCACTCAAGCGTTATGACTAGTGCAGTCCAAAACAATATCTTTCGTTCATCAACGAAAATTATTATTTTCATTAATTTCTTTAAAATAATTAAAGCATTGTACTCCCTGATTGAATACACAAAACATGACCCTTATTATACACTGGTCGTGTTATTTCACTGTTCACTTAATTCACTGGACACTCGGTAATATATTGTGGTGTATAGGTTAATGTATGTTTACGTATTACTGTATGTGACGCGCACATTTAAAAATTATCTTGCTGACTTTTTGCGTAGACCTCTCGTCGTGAGTGATGCAGAACGAATGATTCTTTCGCCAAAGCGTCTCTTTCTCGTCTGGTCATTTTAAGCTATTTGATTGGTTCAAAAGGTCAAACTCTCAACCCCAAAACACTTTGGTCAAATAAAACTTTTAATTTTTTACAATTCTAAGCGTGGGTTCGAGATTATGTGTGACGTATGCATGGATACTCAAAATTATTGAAAAGCTTATAATTGTCATAACTTTCTTATCTTTTGTCGTATCGTCGGTTGGGTAGTGGCATTAAATCGCGGACACTTGTGGCTTTATTTTAAGTCTAAACAAGCACTAAATCCATTCATTATTATTTCACTTGGCCATCTCAAAAACTCATATGGTGATTCTTAATATAAATAAGTCTGTTTCACCATATTTCGTTATAATTGCACTGTAATACTTATTACTAAACATCTCGAGTCCATTTCTCCTTCATGTTAGTACAAAAAATAGTTATATTTACAGTTTAAACAATATCTGGTAATGGCGTCCATACCGACCATGTTCGATTGTTTATATTTACATGTAACGCTATTATTCCTTATCCTATTACATATGTTTGACATCCTAACACTAATATGTACATTTATTTATATTTGTTCACATTTTATTTTGCTAAAAATGTTATTTTTTACATACTTATAGTATGATCAAAATACTTCCTGTTCTCATTTCTCTATTTTGTCACTTTTTTAATTATTTTATTACACAAGGGATACAATGTTAGTAATTAAAATAGTGTACATTTGTTGTACCTTGTTGGTTCAATGTATTTATTAACTTTTCGTTATCTGAAAGTTCTCTAAGTTATAGTATAGTGTTTATTTACATCTGGTTTTACAATTGTAGTTAGTTAGTTTATAATATTTCCATTATTAAACTACTAGTATTACATTTGTGAGGTGTTCTCATAGCAGTATTAGACATTTCTCTAACTACTGGTAACATTTGTCACAATCTTTTGATAAGTTTTGATAATGCCTTTTGACTAACTACCTTGTCACATTGGGGTTCTGTTCATTTGGCTTTATGATATCATATCCAATCTGATTCATTTGCTGTGTCCTTCAGTACACATGGCATTTATTGGTTTGCATTATTATTCATAACTAGTCTTTGTTTGAAACAATTGTGGATAGTTGCTTGGTTTAACTAATGTACATGATTTTATGTTATAGGTTCACTTTCTGTGAGGTTATGTGTCAGTTGTCTGACAACAATGTGCAACATATTTTTATGCAGTGTTTGACTCAACTATTTCCATCTCATTATGGCATTCTACTACAATGGTTTAATTATTAAGTTATACACATTTTTACACTATTTGTTGAAACAATAACACAGGTATTCTTAGTCTAATAATATTACATTTCTTGGTGGGTTGCACCTGGTTTTTGGTACATTGATTGTTTATACCTAACAAACTAGCTTATTTGCTACTATTTGTTCTGGAATTTATTTATCTTTTGTCCTGTCTTGCTATGGCATTCAGGCACATTTCATTTTAAGGCTTACAAAGCTTATATTATTAGCCCCTATGGACAATTAATTTACTGTTCTGTCTCATATTTCTTTTGGTGGTCTTAATGATTATCTATGTTGTGTTACAATCTTGATTAAACTTGTCACACTAATTGTCTGTGCATTTTAACTAGTTAATCTTGGATTCTTTCACTTATAATGGTTAATCATTTTTCTCCGTTATAAACATTTTCACTGTATTGTTTGTGGTGTTTATTTGGGGTAAAATGGTTATCATATCACAGGTTGTTACACTTATATTAAGTTTTCACTGTTATTGTTCGTGATCACTCAATGATGCTAAACACTGGTTTCTTTGTCATTGATCTTCGAATAATCATTACACTTCTTCCGGTCACTATATTAATTTTAGTCCCTGGTATATCTTGTGAATGTTGATGTCTTGTACTGTTCATACATTATCTTCATTCTTTATGGTATGTTTCCTTTCCTCTTCTTCTTCTTTTCTTCTTCTGGTTAGTTGTTGCTCACTATCGGTGTTCTCCTGGGTTATACATTATTTGTGATAATCAATGTTCCCTTAGTCTTGTCATACTCTTCCATATTTTTATTCGTGGTTATGGTAGTCCTTGTTCCATATTATTTTATACTAATAAACAAATTCGTTTGTTTTATCATCATCGTGGTTGTACTTGATTCGTATCCTTTTTATTTTAGTAATTATTTTCGTCATATCCCCTCACTATTTTGGATCTGTTGTCTCCTTTTCATTTTAATAATTATTTTCGTCATGTCCCCTCACTATTTTGGATCTATTGGGCCTGGATTCTAACATATTATATTGGCTCGTTGTCATTTTCTCTTTTTATACTCGATGATATCCTTATTACTCTTCCTTCTTCTTTGTTGTGTTGATTCAATAATATTCGTTCGTAGATACACACTTTGTTTATATTCTCCTGTTCCTTCTTTTATGCACGTTGAAATATTTTCATGATATCCTTTTATTTGACGCATTAGATAGTTATCTTATGTAACTGCCAATTTGGTACGTTACAATATATATATATATATATTGTAGCATGACAGATAAGCCCATAAAAATGAATGGTAAAATGATCATAGAAATAAAATAATAACATTGTTAAATCCGAAGAAAGCGAATTAAAATAAAGAATTAATTAAAAACCACCGTGGAATACAATCATTGATTAAAATAAAAGTTCATGTAAAACAAATGTTACAAGGAGTGATGAATCATCAAAACCAATTTAAAAACTAAATATGAGAAAACAGGTAATACCCAGGTAGGATAGGAGTAGGTAAGGAAGAAACCCAGAAAATGACTAAACCCACAACAAGATGAAGAAAATAATTTTATAAGAAACCAGAAGAAGAGGAGGAATCAATGAAGAAACAAGAGCAAGACAGCATCCACAAGAAGAAGGAATGCTCTTATAAAAAAAAAACCAAACCCCTAAATAAATATAATAATAATAATAAATCCAAGTATAAGAAAATATCAAAGGTAAAAACCACATGTACCATAGATGTAAACCAAAAAGTGTATAGAGTAAGAATTGAAAGTGAACCAATGTGAGATAATATTATAACACCAAAAAACAAATCTTCATTATAATCTATTAATAGATTTCTTGATTCTAGTAAAACTATATAACTATTTCGAATTAGAATCAAGGAATAAATAGAGAATCAGTGCAAGTTTTAGTGTTATAGAAAATAAACCTTATATTCAAATATTGGTGTTCACAAACTGAGTAGATGATGAAATACTACAACTTTAAAGTGATTTAATTTGTGTACATGAATAATGTAAATGAAGTATTATCATGACCTATAATAGATGTGTTTTTATAGATAACTGCCACTCTTTTTAAAATAACATTCATTAGAATGAACAAAATAAAACAGAGCAGGCCATAATAACAGTGAAGTGACAAGGTATCATTACCCAAAAAAAAAAAAAACTGATATTCAAACCTAGTTTAAGAAATATAGGATAAGATTATAATAATTATATTTGTTTGTATAGAATAAGGTGTTAGCAATAGTTAAGTTTAAATGTCAGAATCTAACATTCCTTATTTATAATATTTCTTGTGTATTTTATCAATCAATAAGTATACAATGTCCGAGTTGAAAAGACAAAAATTAATTTGATTTATATGTTATGTATTTATGGTATGAACCATATACTAATTGTTATTTTTGTTTACAATAAGAAAATGTTAATTTGAGTTATATGTTATTTGTTAATAGTATGAACCATATACTAATTGTTAACTTGTTAAAATAAGAAAATTTCAATCTATGTCACAATAGCAATGAAAGTCAGAGAGGGTATAAATCAATATGTATTATTTAAAAAAAAAAAACTTTGTATGTAAAAACTATTAGAAATCTAGGCCAAATGTTAAAAACTAAAAACAGCATCAAATTTGATTAAATAAGTACAGAAATACATATAAACTGAAGTAATTTACATAAGGTAAATCAGTAAGAAAGTCATGTAATTAGAAATATAAGTATGGAAGATTTTGTAAAATTATATCCAGACAGAATTATTGTTAAAAATGGAAATGTAAGAACTCAAAATTTAGAGAGGGGAGTCATATATTACTGAATAATATTTTAAAACATAACCGATTAAGCTCATTGCAAGAAATTAAGGGAAGATAAACCTTTTATTACAATCTGAAATTTAATATAATCAATAATATAACTTATAATATGGCTTCATTTGAAAGACAAGGACAGGAAGTTGGATTTAAAAATTATATTACAAAATGAAGAAACAAAAATACCATTTTTGATTAAAAACTTAATAAAACTACATTATTTGGTATCAAATTACGCAGAATGAACTGAAGAAGAAGATTAAGTAGTTACTAGCTAATAAATTTGAAGAATAACAAAAATATAATCAGTTATATAATGTATATTATCACATCCACAGGATGCAATAGAAATTTCGAACAATGCATTGAATAATATTGTCTTGGCTAAGACTTTGGCCAAGGAAGGAGGAAGTAAATTAGTTGATTATTGAACGTTGAATGATACACTTGATACGTGTGCTTAAAAACCTTAACCTATTTGCTACAACCGTAATGGCGAACGTTTTCGAAGCCTAAAAGTGTCGAACGGGAGTTCCGAAAAAAAAACATATTTTAAAAAAGAGACCGAGTGAAATAAACACCTACAAACATTCAACTAACACTATACAGAACAGAACACCAGTGAATACAACATTTAAAACCATTAAAACAGTAATAACACTTAACCATAAAAGTGCAAACATACGCCTAACCGACAAAAGTGAACTTGACTTAATAATACACTATTTTTCCAAATACAACACCAAAACTGAACCAGAGACACTCCACCAACACAAGAAGGAAGAATTGCAGCCACCAGGACGAAAATTCAGAGGAAAAGCATATTTATTTAAACTTTGAATCAGCGAGGTGAGACCGGCTTCCAACTATAACACGAGAGGCAGCCATCATTCATTACCCATAATACAACTCAACACAGCCTTCTCAACGGATTGGTTTGAAAACGACTCTATTACCATTATATATTCAATATTAACTCTGTATTTTAATTTTTAAGGTGATATATTTGTACTGTTATACTTGATAAACTTAACCCTCATTTCTCTGACTTACCATAAAATAACTGCAGAAAGAATCCTGATATAAATAATTGTACGATTTAACAACACCCTGAGAATCGATTGACAAATCCATAAAGAGTCAAAAGATATTGAATTGTTAATAAAATTTCTTATTTATTTCATACTTACAGTTTTTTCATTCCTAGAATATAAATAATATAATAATTAAATTTAATAGAAGTAACAACCAGAATCTCACCACTAAGAAGGAAGATAACCTCCAAATAAGAAAAGTAAACAAATCGACTGTTCTTGGAGACGAATCTATCAAGTGGTGAGAGCATTTAAAAATACCGAAAAGTCAATAAAACAATTAAAACAATAAATAAACGATTCTGAACACCACAGAACATAATTAATTGTTTTTAATTAATTATATAAAAAAAATTATAAACAAATTTTTTTACACAAACATTATTTTTAAATCTAAACACGAAATATATATTTGTAACACACATACACGTTTACTTACAAATTGGCGCACAACTGAGGGCTTTAATTAGCGGTTGACAGGCCACTACAATTTGCCCAATCCCTAATTGGAGCTTGGCAGCAGCTATAGAGTTAGAGAAAAGGGAAAATGCAACGACGAGCAACCTCGAAGAAAAGGGCGGCGGAGGCCGAAAAGGAGATTGAAATCGATATGGAAAACAAAGAGGCGACGCCGATGGAAGATGTGGAAAGGTTATTACCACCAGTATTATATAAAGAACCCGCACAACCAGAAGAACAACCTGAGATGCCCACACAGACAGGGGAAGTCAATCTCCAGGAGAAGGAGGTAGAGAAATCCAAGACCACTGAAGATACGAAGATGGATAAGATGATGGAAATGTTCCTACGAGAATTCAAATCCTTGAAGGAAGATTTGAAGGGGGACATTGGAAATACCAACAAAAACATAGAATCCAAGATGGAGGAGAATGGGAAGAAGTTGGAAGATTTGAAAGGGGACAGTGGAAATACCAACAAAATCATAGAATCCAAGATGGAGGAGAATGGGACGAAGTTGGAAGATTTGAAGGAGGACAACCAGTCTTTGAAGAAAGAATTCATAACAACCAAGGAAGAATTGATTAACAAAATAGAAAATACGAATAAAAGAATTGAAGAAAATAATAAGAAGATGGAAGAGAAAATGGAGGAGAATAGTAAGAAAATGGAAGAGAAGATGGGGGAGAAGTTGGAAGAATTGAGAGAGGATAACCAATTATTCAGAGAAGAAGTAAGGAAAATTAACCAAGAAAACCTGGACAAATTAGACGAGAAGATAGAGTTGTTAAAGGAAGAGTTTAGCAGGAAGATAAACGATAATATGGTGTCGATAAACAAGAAATTAGAAGAAAAGACAACTAGGATCGAACGACGAATCACAGAAGCGGACGAAAGATGGAGTCAGACGGAGCGAGAAGTACAAGATTTTAAGGCCGAAGTAAGCACTAAGATTAAAAAAATGAAAGAGACCAATAAGAAGGTGAATGATAGTTATAAAAATTTATGTCAGAAAATAGAATATACGACTAAAGAATTACCACATGATAGCAAACCAGGAACAAAAGATGTACCAAACGATAAAACGAAGGAACAAGTAGTGGTAGTACCTGAAATTAAAACTAACCGAAACCAGGAAAATATTAAACAAAGGGAAATAGAATCAAAGAAAATGAGAAGAATGGATCCAAGGAATTTAATAAAAACAAAGGAAGAAATGGAGATGATGAACCACGGGTTAATTGATGTCAATAATATCTCAATTACCAACAAAAGGGAAATCATGAATGCCAGAAATTATGTAAGTAGATTAAAGGTAATCTCAGAAATGATTTACCAACAAACAGTAATTTACCAATGGGAAAGGACCAGAGGTAAATGGCAGACAACAAGCGTAGAAATATACAGTAGATTATCAATGATATCATTAGTCATTGACGGACCAGTTACCTATGGGTGTAAGAAACGATATGATAGGGCGAGTCGAGTAAGCCTTGCAGCTAATGAAGGAATAACAGAAGGGGAAATGAAATACAAAGTAGAAAAAAGAGATGTCACTAGTACCAGAATAATAATGAAGACAATGGTCGTCCGGACAATAAGGGCAACCGAGATGATGGACCATAGTTAACTCAAATATCACACACCATCAAGAAAAGGGACGGATGTCATGGTAACCGACTACGGCGAAAAAACGGTGAAGGAGACGAGATATAAATACCATTGAAAAGAAATGATATGAATAACGAACAAAGAAACAAAACTGGGTTTTATGAAGGAAGATTATTTAAGAAACTGAACCTTACAAATGAAATGATGAGCAACTGAGCGACATAAAGAAAATCATCCATCCTGGGTATAAAAGAAAATATAATAATAAGAAAGATAATTTTAAAAAATAATAATATATACGAAGTGAAAGAAATAGTTTCCGGAAGAGTTAAAGGAGTGTACAACCAAGCCTCCATAAAAAAGTATTATGAAGAATGAATTTTGTGAAAAATAATAAAAATTCTAAAAACTAAGTAAGCACATCTTACTACCAAATATTTATGAAACGACTTTTGAACTAAAGCAAAAGAAAAAGAATTTTGAAAACAATAAAAATTCTAAAAACTAAGAAAGCACATTTTACTACCAAATATTTATGAAACGACTTTTGAACTAAAGAAAAAGAAAAAGAATTTTGAAAAATAATAAAAATTCTAAAAAATGAAGTAAGAACAACTTACTAACCAAATATTTATGAAACGACTTTTGAACTAAAGAAAAAGAAAAAGAATTTTGAAAAATAATAAAAATTCTAAAAAATGAAGTAAGAACAACTTACTACCAAATATTTATGAAACGACTTTTGAACTAAAGAAAAAGAAAAAGAATTTTGAAAACAATAAAAATTCTAAAAACTAAGTAAGCACATCTTACTACCAAATATTTATGAAACGACTTTTGAACTAAAGAAAAAGAATTTTGAAAAATTTTTAAAAAATTCTAAAAACTAAGTAAGCACATCTTACTACCAAATATTTATGAAACGACTTTTGAACTAAAGAAAAAGAAAAAGAATTTTGTGAAAAACCTCAAAATTCAAAAATATAGTAAGACCAACGTACTACACTAATTTTGAAAGAAACAATTTGGAATAAAAATAATAAGAAGAATTTGAAATTTAGAATTAATATTATGAAAATTCGAAAAACCAAGTAAGCACATCTTACTACCAAATATTTATGAAACGACTTTTGAACTAAAGAAAAAGAAAAAGAATTTTGATATAATAATCAAAATCCTGAAATATAGTAAGAACAACTTACTACAACTAATTTTTGAAAGTAAACACTTGGAATTAAAAAGAGAAGAATTTGAATTTTGATATAAAACATCAAAATTTTAAAATATAATAAGATCAACTTATTACCAATGATTTATGAAAAATGTTATAGAATTAAATAAAAAGAAGAATTTGAATTTTGTATAAAGCTAACAAAGTTCTAAAAATAAATATGATTCACTTATAAATAAAATTAGAAGAAAATAATATGATTAATTAAGAAAAAGAATTAAAAATAATCCAGAATAAATGTGAATATCTAACATTTGAAGGAGTAGAGAAGAAAAACAAAAAAAGAGTGTGATATACAAGAGAAGGCAATAATTTGGAAACAATGAGAAGAATCTGTTATTATAAGCAAATTATAAAAAATCTAAAAAAGAAAAAGAATAATATAATGAGAACGACCTATGACTAACTACTTATGAAACAATAATGGAAACAGATAATCAAGAAAGATGATTATGATATTACTCAGTTCTGAAGAAACAAAGAAGAACAACTCATACCAAACATATGGAGAAAATGATTTTGAAAAAACAATAATAATAAGACATATATGAAATGCAAAGAGAAGAAGTACCACATGAAATATAATATAAATAAATTAATTTTAATGAATGCAAAGGCGGATTAATGACTTTCTGAGAGAATAGAAAGAAAAATATAATTAAATAATATGATCACAATAACAACCTGAATATCAATTATAAAGATACAAACTGAAAAAATTAACTAACATAAAATAATACCACTCAAATAATGAATAAGAACCAAAGAGAAGTACATATAAAAAAGTATGCTATCATGTAAACAACCAGAAGAAAATGTAATGAGAATTCAGATGTAGAAGGAAAAAAGTTACACTATAACTAGTAACAAGAAGTATTAACAAAAGTTTCCAACCATAATTAAAATAAATATATCAGACGAGCTAAAAGTTAGAAGAATATATATAATGAGAATAATAAATAGTAAGAAGAATAATTGAGATAGAAAATGTGAGATAATCTGAGAAACAACGAAGTGAAGAATCCAAAGATATTTTTAAAAAATAGACATAAAGTGGACTATTCTTAGATAATTTTTATTCGATGACTGTCTGTAGATAATTCCAGCAGCATTATGTTTTTGAGCAGAGATGAATTTGCCTCTGGACTCAATTTGAAGTGATGTATGGCCAGCAGAGCAGTGAAGCCTACAGTGCCCCTCTGAACTGGCCCAGCTCACACGTTAGGGAATTAATATCCCAGGGAAAAAACACGAAGTTTATAAGAAAAGAAAATATATAATAATAATATATCTTAGAAGACACTAACTATCCAAGAAGGATCAAAAGTCAGAGAAGTGACTATATAAAATTTATTAAGCTCAAATATGAAAAACTCGATATATAAATGGAGAGGAAAATAAAGAATAAAAAATAATAAAATTGTCATAAGCAATTATTTCATCCATAATCAAGTCTGAAATAATTACTTCTGGAGGAGAGCAATCTGTAGCATGACAGATAAGCCCATAAAAATGAATGGTAAAATGATCATAGAAATAAAATAATAAGATTGTTAAATCCGAAGAAAGCAAATTAAAATAAAGAATTAATTAAAAACCACCGTGGAATACAATCATTGATTAAAATAAAAGTTCATGTAAAACAAATGTTACAAGGAGTGATGAATCATCAAAACCAATTTAAAAACTAAATATGAGAAAACAGGTAATACCCAGGTAGGATAGGAGTAGGTAAGGAAGAAACCCAGAAAATGACTAAACCCACAACAAGATGAAGAAAATAATTTTATAAGAAACCAGAAGAAGAAGAGGAATCAATGAAGAAACAAGAGCAAGACAGCATCCACAAGAAGAAGGAATGCTCTTATAAAAAAAAAACCAAACCCCTAAATAAATATAATAATAATAATAAATCCAAGTATAACAAAATATCAAAGGTAAAAACCACATGTACCATAGATGTAAACCAAAAAGTGTATAGAGTAAGAATTGAAAGTGAACCAATGTGAGATAATATTATAACACCAAAAAACAAATCTTCATTATAATCTATTAATAGATTTCTTGATTCTAGTAAAACTATATAACTATTTCGAATTAGAATCAAGGAATAAATAGAGAATCAGTGCAAGTTTTAGTGTTATAGAAAATAAACCTTATATTCAAATATTGGTGTTCACAAACTGAGTAGATGATGAAATACTACAACTTTAAAGTGATTTAATTTGTGTACATGAATAATGTAAATGAAGTATTATCATGACCTATAATAGATGTGTTTTTATAGATAACTGCCACTCTTTTTAAAATAACATTCATTAGAATGAACAAAATAAAACAGAGCAGGCCATAATAACAGTGAAGTGACAAGGTATCATTACCCAAAAAAAAAAAACTGATATTCAAACCTAGTTTAAGAAATATAGGATAAGATTATAATAATTATATTTGTTTGTATAGAATAAGGTGTTAGCAATAGTTAAGTTTAAATGTCAGAATCTAACATTCCTTATTTATAATATTTCTTGTGTATTTTATCAGTCAATAAGTATACAATGTCCGAGTTGAAAAGACAAAAATTAATTTGATTTATATGTTATGTATTTATGGTATGAACCATATACTAATTGTTATTTTTGTTTACAATAAGAAAATGTTAATTTGAGTTATATGTTATTTGTTAATAGTATGAACCATATACTAATTGTTAACTTGTTAAAATAAGAAAATTTCAATCTATGTCACAATAGCAATGAAAGTCAGAGAGGGTATAAATCAATATGTATTATTTAAAAAAAAAAAACTTTGTATGTAAAAACTATTAGAAATCTAGGCCAAATGTTAAAAACTAAAAACAGCATCAAATTTGATTAAATAAGTACAGAAATACATATAAACTGAAGGAATTTACATAAGGTAAATCAGTAAGAAAGTCATGTAATTAGAAATATAAGTATGGAAGATTTTGTAAAATTATATCCAGAATTATTGTTAAAAATGGAAATGTAAGAACTCAAAATTTAGAGAGGGGAGTCATATATTACTGAATAATATTTTAAAACATAACCGATTAAGCTCATTGCAAGAAATTAAGGGAAGATAAACCTTTTATTACAATCTGAAATTTAATATAATCAATAATATAACTTATAATATGGCTTCATTTGAAAGACAAGGACAGGAAGTTGGATTTAAAAATTATATTACAAAATGAAGAAACAAAAATACCATTTTTGATTAAAAACTTAATAAAACTACATTATTTGGTATCAAATTACGCAGAATGAACTGAAGAAGAAGATTAAGTAGTTACTAGCTAATAAATTTGAAGAATAACAAAAATATAATCAGTTATATAATGTATATTATCACATCCACAGGATGCAATAGAAATTTCGAACAATGCATTGAATAATATTGTCTTGGCTAAGACTTTGGCCAAGGAAGGAGGAAGTAAATTAGTTGATTATTGAACGTTGAATGATACACTTGATACGTGTGCTTAAAAACCTTAACCTATTTGCTACAACCGTAATGGCGAACGTTTTCGAAGCCTAAAAGTGTCGAACGGGAGTTCCGATAAAAAACATATTTTAAACGGAGACCGAGTGAAATAAACACCTACAAACATTCAACTAACACTATACAGAACAGAACACCAGTGAATACAACATTTAAAACCATTAAAACAGTAATAACACTTAACCATAAAAGTGCAAACATACGCCTAACCGACAAAAGTGAACTTGACTTAATAATACACTATTTTTCCAAATACAACACCAAAACTGAACCAGAGACACTCCACCAACACAAGAAGGAAGAATTGCAGCCACCAGGACGAAAATTCAGAGGAAAAGCATATTTATTTAAACTTTGAATCAGCGAGGTGAGACCGGCTTCCAACTATAACACGAGAGGCAGCCATCATTCATTACCCATAATACAACTCAACACAGCCTTCTCAACGGATTGGTTTGAAAACGACTCACTTACCATTATATATTCAATATTAAATCTGTATTTTAATTTTTAAGGTGATATATTTGTACTGTTATACTTGATAAACTTAACCCTTATTTCTCTGACTTACCATAAAATAACTGCAGAAAGAATCCTGATATAAATAATTGTACGATTTAACAACACCCTGAGAATCGATTGACAAATCCATAAAGAGTCAAAAGATATTGAATTGCTAATAAAATTTCTTATTTATTTCATACTTACAGTTTTTTCATTCCTAGAATATAAATAATGTAATAATTAAATTTAATAGAAGTAACAACCAGAATCTCACCACTAAGAAGGAAGATAACCTCCAAATAAGAAAAGTAAACAAATCGACTGTTCTTGGAGACGAATCTATCAAGTGGCGAGAGCATTTAAAAATACCGAAAAGTCAATAAAACAATTAAAACAATAAATAAACGATTCTGAACACCACAGAACATAATTAATTGTTTTTAATTAATTATATAAAAAAAATTATAAACAAATTTTTTTTACACAAACATTATTTTTAAATCTAAACACGAAATATATATTTGTAACACACATACACGTTTAGTTACAAATTGGCGCACAACTGAGGGCTTTAATTAGCGGTTGACAGGCCACTACAATTTGCCCAATCCCTAATTGGAGCTTGGCAGCAGCTATAGAGTTAGAGAAAAGGGAAAATGCAACGACGAGCAACCTCGAAGAAAAGGGCGGCGGAGGCCGAAAAGGAGATTGAAATCGATATGGAAAACAAAGAGGCGACGCCGATGGAAGTTGTGGAAAGGTTATTACCACCAGTATTATATAAAGAACCCGCACAACCAGAAGAACAACCTGAGATGCCCACACAGACAGGGGAAGTCAATCTCCAGGAGAAGGAGGTAGAGAAATCCAAGACCACTGAAGATACGAAGATGGATAAGATGATGGAAATGTTCCTACGAGAATTCAAATCCTTGAAGGAAGATTTGAAGGGGGACATTGGAAATACCAACAAAAACATAGAATCCAAGATGGAGGAGAATGGGAAGAAGTTGGAAGATTTGAAAGGGGACAGTGGAAATACCAACAAAATCATAGAATCCAAGATGAAGGAGAATGGGACGAAGTTGGAAGATTTGAAGGAGGACAACCAGTCTTTGAAGAAAGAATTCATAACAACCAAGGAAGAATTGATTAACAAAATAGAAAATACGAATAAAAGAATTGAAGAAAATAATAAGAAGATGGAAGAGAAAATGGAGGAGAATAGTAAGAAAATGGAAGAGAAGATGGGGGAGAAGTTGGAAGAATTGAGAGAGGATAACCAATTATTTAAATCTAAACACGAAATATATATTTGTAATACACATACACGTTTAGTTACAATATATATATATATATATATATATATATTACTATAATACTTATAACTATTTTACCTCAAGATGTATTTTTTCTTTAGGGACATGTTTCGGGAGATCCTGTTCTCCCATCTTCAACCTTCGCCATCTTGCTTCTGGTGCAGTATTTGTGTGTTGGCTTCTGGATGTTATTATGGTGGTTTGTTGGTCTTTGGTCCTTCAATGTTGCATTATTGTGTGTGGTTGTGGTATCTGTTTTTGTATTTTGTGTATTTTCGATGTTGAGTGCTTTGAATATTGTGTCATGTTTTGTATTGATTTGTATTTGTTCTGGTATTAATTTGTTTTGTGTTTTATGTTTGTAAATCTGTAAATTTTCCCAAATGTTCATTATGGTGCCTTTGTGTGGTATATGTTTTATTAGTGTTACATTGGTTATGTCTGGACATAAATACTGCACTAGAAGCAAGATGGCGAAGGTTGAAGATGGGAGAACAGGATCTCCCGAAACATGTCCCTAAAGAAAAAATACATCTTGAGGTAAAATAGTTATAAGTATTATAGTATTATATACATCAAGAAACGGACTGTAGCAGAAAGTGATTGAAATATATATATATATATATTTCAATCACTTTCTGCTACAGTCCGTTTCTTGATGTATATAATAACAAACTTAACAAAGTCCCAACAAACTACCTTAATAACATCCAGAAGCCAACACACAAATATTTCACCAGAAACAAGATGGCGAAGGCTGAAGATGGGAGAACAAGAACTCCCGAAACATGTTCCTAAAAGAAAAAAATATATCTTGAGGTAAATTTAGTTATAAATATTAAAGTAATATATGATAGAAAGTATACATTATATGATAGAAAATCGATGTAAAAGATAGCCTATATTTTAAGAAAGAGTGTCTTCTATATGTATAAAAAAAATTTCATCTTAATCGAATCTGTAGTTAATTAATCTATATATATATATATACATATATATATTACTTTAATATTTATACTAAATTTACCTCAAGATGTTTTTTCTATTTGGAACATGTTTCGAGAGTTCCTGTTCTCTCATCTTCAGCCTTCGCCATTTTGTTTCTGGTGAAGTATTTGTGTGTTGGCTGCTGGATGTTATTAAGGTTGTTTGTTGGTCTTTGGTCTTTTAAAGTTGTATTATTGTGTGTGGTTGTGGTATATGGTTTTGTATATTGTGTATTTTCGATGTTGAGTGCTTTGAATATTGTGTCATGTTTTGTATTGATTTGTATTTGTTCTGGTATTAGTTTGTTTTGTGTTTTATGTTTGTATATCTGTAAATTTTCCCAAATGTTCATTATGGTGCCTTTGTGTGGTATATGTTTTATTAGTGATACGTTGGTTATGTTTGGGAATTCGTGTCCTGTGTTTATTGCATGTGTGGCTAAATTGGATTTATATATTTCTGGTTTTTTGTATGCGTTTAGGTGTTCAAAATAACGTTTTTTCAGCTGTTTTTTTGTTTGTCCTATGTAACATTTATTGCAATCTTGGCATTCAATTTTGTATATACCATTAGTTGTTGTATTATCTTTGTTGTGTAAGCTATTTAGAATTTGTAATTTATTTTTATAAGTTTTGTATGCTATTTTTATATCTGTGTTTTTAAATAGTTTTGTTAGTTTTGTCATTTTATTATTTACGTTTGTGTGCCAATATTATGTGTTTGAATGCCAAGATTGCAATAAATGTTACATAGGACAAACAAAAAAACAGCTGAAAAAACGTTATTTAGAACAC
Organism: Magicicada septendecula; assembly: GCA_034769895.1. Taxonomy (NCBI): domain Eukaryota; kingdom Metazoa; phylum Arthropoda; class Insecta; order Hemiptera; family Cicadidae; genus Magicicada; species Magicicada septendecula. Next base: position 306,522,441 of record CM068374.1, on the reverse strand, counting down.
CTAAACGCATACAAAAAACCAGAAATATATAAATCCAATTTAGCCACACATGCAATAAACACAGGACACGAATTCCCAAACATAACCAACGTATCACTAATAAAACATATACCACACAAAGGCACCATAATGAACATTTGGGAAAATTTACAGATATAGAAACATAAAATACAAAACAAACTAATACCAGAACAAATACAAATCAATACAAAACATGACACAATATTCAAAGCACTCAACATCGAAAATACACAAAATACAAAAACATATACCACAACCACACACAATAATACAACTTTAAAAGACCAAAGACCAACAAACAACCTTAATAACATCCAGCAGCCAACACACAAATACTTCACCAGAAACAAAATGGCGAAGGCTGAAGATGAGAGAACAGGAACTCTCGAAACATGTTCCAAATAGAAAAAACATCTTGAGGTAAATTTAGTATAAATATTAAAGTATTATATACATCAAGAAACGGACTGTAGCAGAAAGTGATTGAAATATATATATATACTGTTAATGATTTCGAGGTTCGGTCATTAATTATGAAAACTCAGTTTTGCGACGTTTCGAGATTTATTATGACTGAACCTCGAAATCATTAACAGTATAATAATACGGTCGATAATTAACATTCCTATATATATATATATATATATATATATATATATATATATATATATATATATATATCTGTTTGAGATTTATACACTCCGACACCGTTTGACCGATCACCATGAAAGTTGGCACATATAAGTATTTTTTCATGGAGAAGGTTTTTATGCTATCCACTTTGTTGTAACTCGCCAAAGGGGGGTGAAATGGGGTGAAAAGGGTTAAAAGCGAAATCACGAAATCTCAGGGATTATAAAGCTTACGAAATCTCAGGGACTATAAAGCCTACAAACTTGAAATTTGGCGTGTAGGTTCCTTATAGGGTATAGCCAGCCGCTAGGAAATTCCACCCCTAAGGGGGTGAAACGGGGGACGAACGTTTGTCTGAAAGTTCGTGATTATTGAAGTTAGAAATGTGAAATTGGTATTTAGGCGTTCGTTTAAAAATAAAAGTTTTCTATTTCAGCCTTTTGGAAATTCATCACCTAAGGGGGTACCCTAAGGGGGGTGAAATGAGGTGAAAAACATTAAAAGCGAAATCACGAAATCTCAGGGACTATAAAGCTTACAAACTTGAAATTTGGCGTGTAGGTTCCTTATAGGGTGTAGGCAGCCGCTAAGAAAGGCTTTTTGGAAACTCCAACCCTAAGGGTGTGAAACGGGGGACGAAAATTTGTATGAAAGTTCGTGATTTTTGAAGTTAGAAATGTGTAATTTAGGCGTTCGGTTAAAAATAAAAGTTTTCTGTTTCAGCCCTTTTGGAAATTCATCCCCTAAGGGGGTACCTAAGGGGGGGGGGGTGAAATGGGATGAAAAAAGTTAAAAGCGAAATCACGAAATTTCAGGGACTATAAAGCCTACAAACTTGAAATTTGGCGAGGAGGTTCCTTATAGGGTGTAGGCAGCCCCTAAGACAGTATTTTTGGAAATTCCACTAAAACGGGGGACGAAAGTTTGGAAGAAATTTCGTGATTTTTGAAGTTAGAAATGTTAAAATGGTATTTAGGCATTCGGTTAAAAATAAAAGTTTTCTGTTTCAGCCTTTTTGGAAATTCATCCCCTAAGGGGGTTAAATACGGGGGACGAAAGTTTCTATGAAAGTTCGTGATATAGACTCCAACACCGCTTGACCGATCACCATGAAATTTGGCACATATAAGTATTTTTTCATGGAGAAGGTTTTTATGCTGTCCACTTTGTTGTAACTCGCCATTAGATGGCGCTGCAGCGCATCAACTTCTAGATGGCGCTGCAGCGCATCAACTTCTACACCGTTCAACCGATCGCCATGAAAATTGGTATACACAGGTATTTCAGCACGGAGAATAATTTCGCGCTATCCGTTTTGCTGCAACTCGCCACTAGATGGCGCTGCAGCGCATAAACTTCTACACCGTTCAACCGAACGCCATGAAAATTGGTACACACAGGTATTTCAGCACGGAGAATATTTTCGCGCTAACCTTTATATTGTCATCAATCCTCGATAATATTGTCCTCAATCCTCAATAATAACAAATAGTGATTGTGACTGTGATTAGTAATTGGTGAGTGAGTTTCAAATGGAATACCATTTCCATTCGAATTGTGTTGAGTGTTGGACGTCGATATGCATAACCATTGTTTTTTTGTTTATAGGCGGATGACATTTGGGTCACACACAACTCAACTATCTTTGGACGCCTCATCTGTCACCAAACATTAAATACTGGAAATTATTTGAAATACCACCCAAAATATCAAACATTGGAAGATCAACAAGACATGGACTGTGATTAGTAATTGGTGAGTGAGTTTAAAATGGAATACCATTTCCATTCGAATTGTGTTGAGTGCTGGACGTCTATATGCATAACCATTGTTCTTTTGTTTATAGGCGAATGACATTTGGGTCACACACAACTCAACTATCTTTGGACGCCTCATCTGTCACCAAACATTAAATACTGGAAATTATTTGAAATGCCACCCAAAAAAATCAAACATTGGAAGATCAACCAGACATGCGCGGCAACTGTCAGCCAGTAGAGCTGCTGAAACATCTGAAGAGCGAGACGCGCGATGGGAAACTGTACGAATCAGAGTCGCTACTTCAAGAGCTGCTGAAACATCTGAAGAGCGAGACGCACGCCGGGAAACTGACCGGATCAGAGCCTCTACTTCAAGAGCTGCTGAAACATCTGAAGAGCGAGACGCACGAGTTGAAAACCTACGAGTGCGAACTTCTACTTCAAGAGCTGCCGAAACATCTCAACAGCATGACGTACGAGTTGCAGATCTTCGAGCAAGAGCTTCTACTTCAAGAGCTGCCGAAACATCTCAGCAGCACGACGTGCGAGTTGCAGATCTTCGAACAAGAGCTTCTACTTCAAGAGCTGCTGCAACACCCGAAGAGCGAGACACACGACGTGAAGCTGAACGCTCACGGCAGACTCGATCAAGAACGAGAATCGATCTCAAGAAAGCGGCGTTCAATTACGATAAAGACTGCGATTACAGAATGCATCGCGATGTTGTCATTGGTCCAATGGCTACATTGTGCTTACATTGTCGCGCTTTGAAGTTTCAGAAAGAAACGCCTGGCATGTGTTGCTCCAATGGGAAAGACAATTTGCCACCACTGGCTGAGCTACCAGAACCACTTCTAACTTACGTGGCTGGAGCTACTCGGGAGTCCAAACACTTTCTAGAGCATATTCGGAAATACAACTCATGCTTTCAAATGACATCGTTTGGAGCGACGAATATTGTGAGATATGGTAATTTCATGCCCACATTCAAAGTGCAAGGACAAGGTGTATCATCAGATTGGTTCACTTCTTCCAGTACCCGAAGAAGATCCGCAGTTTTTGCAAATTTATTTTATGGACAATGTGGAGGAAGAGATTGATAGACGATGCGCATTTAGTGTAGCAACAGATCGGGAAATTATTGCTGAATTACGAGCATTATTCCACGAGCACAACTGTTTGGTCAGAGATTTCAAATCCGAATTGGAGAATGCGAGAGCGGATGACTTGAAAGTCATTATCAGGGCAGACAAAACGCCGTCGAATGGGCATGAAAGACGCTTCAATGCTCCAATGGCCCCTAAGTAGCAGCTGTTATTGTCGGAATGGAGATTACCCGGCGAGATATTGTTATCAGCAGACGAGATCAAACCAAGCAACGTGTTGCTGAAACACACCGATCGTATGACGCACTTCAATATCCAATACTGTTTCCGCGAGGAGAAGACGGATATCATCTCGAATTGTATCAAACTCATCCCGTCACAGGTGCTGCGACAACGAAAAATGTCAGTTGTATGGATTTTTATGCATATCGTATCATGATTCGAGCACAACAATCCAACCACATCCTGAAGTGTCGTCAACTTTTCCAACAATTCATTGTTGATATGTACGCTAAAGTCGAAAGCGAACGACTCAATTACATTCGTTACAATCAATCGAAGCTTAGAGTCGAAGAGTATATTCATTTGCGAGATGCAATCGCGAAGGATGGAAAAGTTGCTAACATTGGACAAATGGTTATACTTCCGGCCTCGTATACTGGAAGTCCAAGACACATGCATGAATATGCTCAGGATGCTCTGACACATGTTCGCAAATATGGACGTCCAGATTTTTTCATCACGTACACATGCAATCCATCTTGGACTGAAATCAAAGATTTACTTCTGCCTGGCCAGCAACCATCCCATCGGCATGACCTCACAGCGAGAGTTTTCAAACAAAAATTGATACGTTTCATGGATCTCATCACTAAGAACCATATATACGGAGAAACTCGCTGCTGGATGTATTCCATTGAATGGCAGAAAAGAGGTCTACCACATGCTCATATCTTAATTTGGTTGGTTGAAAAAATTGTTCCAACTCAAATTGACGATATCATTACTGCTGAGCTGCCCGATCCAGAAGAAGATTCAGAATATTATTTCAAATTGTCAAAAAAAATATGATTCACGGACCATGCGGACTACACAACCCACATTCGCCATGCATGAAAAACGGAAAATGCACCAAAAAGTATCCACGTCAGCTGTTACCAGAAACACAAACCGGTGGCGATGGTTATCCGCTGTACAGACGACGAAAACCAGATGATGGAGGACACACAACAACTATTAAAATCAATAACATTGATTTCGAAATTGATAACCAATGGATTGTGCCCTACTCTCCTATGCTTTCGAAATCATTCAAAGCGCATATCAACGTGGAGTCTTGCAATTCAGTTAAGTCAATCAAATACATATGTAAATACGTTAATAAAGGCAGCGATATGGCAGTTTTCGGACTTACGAATCCAAATGCACCCGTCGAAACGTTATATTAGCAGTAATGAAGCTGTATGGCGAATTCTTGGTTTCGACATTCATGAACGCTTTCCTGCTGTCATGCATCTCAGTGTTCACTTGGAAAACGGTCAACGAGTCTACTTCATGGAAGAGAACGCACCCCAGAGAGCTGCAGGTCCACCAAACACAACGTTGACCGCTTTTTTCCAATTGTGTGCAACTGACGAATTGGCAAAAACGTTGCTGTACACGAAGTCCCGCACTATTACACTTGGAATCAATCGACGAAGAAATTTTGCAGAAGAAAACGAGGCGCCAGGCATTCTTCGATACCTGGCATATTTTCTACTGGCGCATTGGGACGAGTATATACTGTTCATCCGAATAACTGTGAATGGTACTATTTGCGAATGCTGCTTCACGTGGTCAAAGTTTCAAGCAATCAAAACCGTCGATGGTCAAGTGTGTCAGACATACAGAAAAGCATGTTTCAAACTTGGTTTGCTTAAAAATGATCAACATTGGGACAACACATTGGCAGAAGCATCTGAAACACGTCATGCTCACCAAATACGAACCCCGTTCGCCATAATTTTGACAACCTGTGCGCCTTCTGATCCGAAAGATCTATGGGAAAAACACACAGAGAGTATGAGCGAAGACATACTTCTCCGAGCACGCAGAGACAACTCCTGCCTGGATGTCCAGTATTCGGAAGACATTTTCAATGAAGCACTGATATCACTTGAGGATATGTGCATGTCGATTAACAACAAAATCCTCAATCAGCTTGGGCTATTTTCACCGGAACGTGACAGAAACGATGTTGTCGATAGAGACGTATTGCGAGAAAAACAATACGACGTCAATGCGCTGCAAGTTTATGTTGAAGCTCAGAAAAGGCTCTTAACAAACGACCAACGACTTGCGTACGACACAGTTATGGAGAATGTACGAGGCGCAAATGGTGTACTTCTTTTTCTTGATGCACCAGGAGGCACAGGAAAAACATTTCTACTCAATTTCATACTCTCCGAAATTTGAATGAAGCATGAGATTGCTCTGGCTATGGCATCATCGGGGATTGCAGCAACGCTACTCGATGGAGGACGCACGGCACATTCGGCTCTCAGGCTGCCATTGAATTTAAATCTAGCTGCAGATCCTCTTTGCAACATTGGAAAAACATCTGGAATGGCAACTGTATTGAAAACATGCCAACTCATTATTTGGGATGAATGGCCCATAAGAAAGGACTTGAGGCACTTGATCGTACTCTGCGAGATTTCCGAAGCGATCAACGTCCAATGGGCGGAGCTCTGATACTGCTCGCCGGTGATTTCCGTCAAACTTTGCCCGTCATTCCAAGATCAACACCAGCAGACGAGCTGAACGCATGCCTGAAGAAGTCGGCTCCCTGGAGACATGTGAAGAAAATTACACTGTCGACCAATATGCGTGTGCATTTACTTGGACATGTTTCTGCACAAACATTTGCCAAGCAACTTTTGGATATGGGCAACGGCAAACTTCCGGTTGATCCTGCAACACAGGAGATATCGTTCCCACCGAACTCTGTCATCAATTGAAGATCTTGAAAAGAAGGTTTTCCCGAATATCGCCAACAACTTCAGGAATCACGATTGGCTTTGCGAGCGAGCTATCTTAGATCCAAAAAATGATGACGTCAATCGAATCAATAATAAGATTCAATTAAAAATTCCTGGTGCGGTTACGGAATACAAATCCATTGACACAGTTACAGAAGAGGATCAAGCTGTTAATTATCCAGTCGAATTTCTCAATTCATTGGAGCCTCCTGGAATGCCACCGCACATATTGAGCTTGAAAGTTGGCTCACCAATACTGCTCCTTCGGAATCTGAACACGCCAAAGTTGTGCAACGGAACCAGACTTTCCGTGAAAAAACTGATGCCGAATGTGACTGAAGCAACAATAATTAACGGCAAATGTAAAGGAGAAGATGTGCTGATTCCGCGCATTCCAATGATTCCCACCGATTTGCCCTTCACATTCAAACGACTACACTTTCCTGTGCGTCTTGCTTTCGCGATGACAATCAACAAAGCTCAAGGGCAGTCGCTGCGCGTTGCCGGATTAAATTTAGAAAACCCATGTTTTTCGCATGGTCAACTATATGTTGCTTGCTCCAGAGTAGGAAATCCAGAAACTCTGTACATCTATACACCAAATCAGAAAACCAAAAATATTGTTTATCCACTTGCGTTACGCTAGATGTTAGTATTAGTTTCAATTATTTTAAGTTGGTTCAATTATATAGCGAATGGAATAGTCAAAAATATTGTTCATTCACGTGAATTATTCATAAAAAATTTATATAGTTCATCATATATTTATACCAATAAAAATAATGGAATTTCATCAGTATGAGTCATCTTTCATTTTTCCACATTTTTACACAACGCATTATAGATTCTAGATTACATACAGACCATCAATTTTTATATAAATAAATATACACAGGCAGGAAAACGTCACCCGGGTTCTGCTAGTGAGTTATAAAAAGACAAACAGAAAGAGGGACAGACAGACAAAAATTTTTTAAATGGTCAATACAGTATGAGTGGGTGATAAAAATAATATTTAACACAAAATTTGATACAAAATCATAATGTACAGCTAGAGTCTACAGATTTATATAGTAGTATAGATAAAACACAAAACATGACACAATTTTCAAAGCAGTCAACAAAGAAAATACACAAAATACTAATATATACACCACAATCACACACAATAATACCAATTTAAAACACCAGAGACCAACAGGAAACAACAGCAACAACCAGCCAACACACAAATACCTCACAAGGCTCAAAATCAGGAAGGCTGAAGATGGGAACACAAAGGCTTCCCGAAACATGTTCCAAATAAGGAGAAAACATCTTGAGTCATTATAATATATGTGTGTGTGTGTGTGTTCAACGTCTGTCAAGAGTGGGAAGACTGGCCCACTACAAAACAAGCCGCGGTGTGAGTGGGGAGTCCGGAGACAGGCAGTGCAAGTTTTGCGTGCTAGCAGCAAGCAGTTGTAAACTTTTAAACTTGTACCATCAAGCAGCTAATAGTCCAGTTAATAGGTAGGTGTGACCTTGCAAAAGGTCGAGGAAAGTTTATATTTGGTATAATTGTTAAGTTTGACGTATAAATTAATATTCTGAGTTTTCGACCTTTATGCGTTGCCGCTCGCGACGCCATATTGGAAAAATGGTGTCAAAATTCATTTTTTTGCGAATATTTCGTTTCCGGTGCGAATTACGTAAAAAATAGTTATTATAGAAAATGTAGATTGTTCAATTTCCTACATTTTTTGTATACAACTTTTCTCTCTCAGATAAACAGTTTTTGAGATACACGAGGGTAAAGTCGGACATTTTTTGAATCTGACATTTTATTTTGCTCTTGGAATTTTGGTGTAACCTCGGCAGAGAATTAGAAGGGAGGAGCGCTCACAGTCAAACATCTGTCGTACAACAGTCAATACGAAACGTCCGTTGAGTCACTAAACTTTAGTGCGTTGAATGCCTGCTTCAACATAACACGTGCATCATGGCTACTTCAAGTGATATTTGTTTTACCTGTGAACGTACTTTAAATGAAGGTGTTTTAGTGACTGTAAAAGAAAGAGGTTTGAAAACTATTAAGGAATTAAGCGTCAAGCGTAATGACGGTAAGAGTGAGCGATTTTTAAAAGGTTTATTATCCGTTGTTGTCGTGCATGATTCTTGTCGAAAAAATTACATCAACGAAAAATTAATTGCTGCATCAATCCACCGAGGAAGCAACGTTCCCCCCATACCGTCGCCCTCAACACCTTTAAGATCGGCTGTACCTTCCTTTGATTTCAAAGGGAATTGTTTTATGTGCAAAGAAAAAAATAGATGAAGCATTTCTACAGAAGCAAAAGAAAACTCGATTGCGCGACCGTGAAATAGTTTTCAATGTTCAACAACTGTCGATGAAAGAAACTATTTTGGCAGTAGCAAAAAATCTAAATGATGAGTGGGGTCAAATAATAATTGAGCGAATTCAACATGTCGCGGATTTAGTTGCAGTCGATGCTAAATGTCATTGAACACGCATGAAAAAATTTTATTCTTCACCATCATCTGGAAAAAAGAGGTTATCGACCAGCAACAAACGTAGATGAAGCTATGGAATCAATTTATTTATACTTAGAAGAAAATGCTGAAGAATGTCAGTTTTCTCTGGATGATCTGTTGAACGAAATCGAGGGGGAATATCGTCCGGATATTCGTACCGTGAAAACCAGATTACTTACAAAATATGGAGATGACATTCTGATTGTAGTCTGCTAATAAGCCCACGATTGTGTGTTTTCGCAACACAGGCTATAAATTAATCACTGATACATGGTATACTAGTCGAAAATCAAATTTAGAAGAAGAGCGAATGCGAATTGTTCGCGCAGCAGCGATTGTTCTGGAAGACATAACATCTTAAGTATATGAGATAAAGCAATGACCATCAGATAATTTTCTGCAAGACGTAGATAGAGTTGTGCCAAAAACATTAAAAACGTTTTTAGATGACATAATATTGAAAAATAAACGAGGCTCACTAGAAAAATGGAAAATAAAATCCACGGCTTTATCCCATTCTGTAATATCTGCTGCGAGACCACGCTCTTTTATATCACCTTTGCAAGTACCTTAGATGGTCTCAATACTTTTCACGCTATGGGAGGCATCCATTGCGTGACACCTAAAACTGCAATTGCACCCGACCAAATTATTCCTCGTTTAGCTAGAATGCCGTCAGCAAAAGTCATCGGAAAATATGGATCGATGCCGATGCAAATTTATCAGCGAAATAAGGAATCAGCAGGTTTGAAGGCCATTGTAACTGTGGAATTGGAATCTATGCATCCTGTCTCCAGTGATGTAGTGCCATCGTCTTACGATTTTCTTTGGTTGTATGGAAAATGGGCAAGTTATCCATCAATATATTTTTTTTAATTGTTGTATTGGAGTGTTAGTGGTCTCGAATATTTCTACTAGTAATTTTGTACAAACCACTATGTTGTCTTTGGTATTCACGAGCGCTTTCAGCAGTCAAGCCATCTTCAGGTCATTTACCAACCTTACTAGTAGAAATATCCATCAATACTTGGCTGGAATGGCTTTATGGAGCAAGTTACAATGACAAAACCATACGAAGTGTCAAAGGTACTATGTCTGCCGTTCACAAATGCTCGACCTGGAGACTATGATACTACTGTCACCGCTCTTCATTCTGCTCTGAGAAATGTAAATCATTAAATCAAAAGACTTGCTTCATCACATTTGATCAGCCTTTATATCAAAAAGCAAGAGATATCAATTCCACCTGCGATCAAGAGTCTTCTCTAAATAACGTCGTTGTGAGACTTGGAGGATTTCACTTGTTGATGTCCTTTATGGGTTGTATTGGATTTATTATGGTTGGTAGTGGGCTCAAAGAACTCTTAAGTATTATTTATGCGCAGAATTCTGTAGAAAAGATGTTGACAGGGCATGCGTATGCCCGAGCTGTCAGAGCTCATATCGTAACCCATCTTGCGTTGGCACAAATAATCGTAGAAACGATTGAGTTCACGCAAGAAGATCGTCATACTATGGAATCAATCCTTAACAATATCGATCGGTCAGTAATTCTCGAGGTAGAAGAGGATGGAGACTTACCACGTTGTTTTTTGTAAAATTTAAAAGAAGCTTTTCGGTACTCGAGAACAGGAGCTACAGCAAAACTTTGGGTCCAATACTTCCATATGGTCACTTTAATGAAACAGTTTATCGAGGCTGGGAGAATGGGCTGTTGGCAACTGCACTTAGACACCATACAGAAAATGCTGCCAAATTTTCATGCTAGTGGGCATTTTAACTATGCTAAGTGTTGTCATCTATATTTACAGGATATGCTCCATTTAGAAGAAGACATGGACCCATTGGAGTATCACGATTTTACACAAAGAGGATTTTTTACCATTAGACGGTCCGATAAGTTTTGGTCTGGCATTTGGTCAGACATGACTATCGAACAAACATTAATGAGATCAATGAAAAGTCTTGGTGGCCTAACATGGGGACGCGGAATAACTGATAATGTTCTGACCATGTGGACATTAAGAATGGTATATTTGCACAATGTGTGCGATGAAATAGAAAAATTTTCAGGAATTTCAATTGAAACGACAGAGGAGCACGTGGACATGAGAAGTTCACGCGTTGTTCGTGACAATGAAGATTTACAAAAACTGATGGACTGGTTATCTTTGCATCCTCCTTTTCCAAGGGTAGATGAGTTGATGTCTATCAGTACTGGTGTTGTTGGAACTGAAGATATTAATTGTCATATGTCTCGTGAGATTGGTCTACTTGGAATTTCGAAAATAATTGGCAACCACTTCGATTCTGTGAAATTACAACGTGAAAATCGAGTTTTAAGCTTAGCAGCTGTCAACAAAAATGTAAAAATCGATGATAATGTCATTCCCGTTGATCCACAAATGTTATTTCAAAGAATGTGTGTTGCCAAACAGTCAGAAGAACTGCAGGAATATCTTCAATATGAGCTTGCTCCATACCCACTATCACTGTTTGACGATACTGGAATGCGCAAAGGCACAAAATCTTCCCGTTTCAAAGCTTTCTTGCCTGTGGACGGTAACATTACATCTGGAAATTCTATTAGTATTGTAGACGGGGGATATCTTCTTCATGAGTCATATGGCACCAAAATGAATCTTTTGCAACAATCTGCGCCAATTATGTTCAGTATGTAAAGAGACATTATGACACCACTGCAGTCATTATTTTCGACGGACATCCAACTGATGCAGCGGACAAGAGCACCAGGAGCGCAGAAAGATTTAGACGATCAAAAAAGCAAAATTCAGTGAGATAAATTTCGATGAGTCAATGAATGCAACAGTTTCCCAAGAAAAAATTTTATCTAACGAAACAAATAAAAATCGTTTGATTGCCATACTACAGAAGAAATTCGATTAATCTAATTTTTTAGTAATGCAGGGTGTAGAAGATGCTGATACATTAATTATCAACCCATTGATCAGTATGTCCTCATCATATGATTCTATTTTTGTTAATCGGAGAAGATCTTGATCTTCTCGTTCTTTTAACAGCGCTGGCAAGACATCTCCCAAATGTGTATTTCCGAAAACCTGGGAAAGGAAAACTTGAAGAGAAAATACACTCTCCTCGAAGCTTGCAATATGGGGAAACAATAGCCGAAAACATATTATTTTTACATGGGTTCAGCGGTTGCGATAGTACATCTGCCCTTTTTATTAAAGGCAAAATAAGGTTTTTAAATACCATGAATAAGTGTGAATCGCTAAACCAAGTTGTACAAGTGTTCAAGGATAAAAATACAGATCGACAAGCTATTATCTCTGCGCGAGAACAATTTTTGACTGCACTTTACAACGATTTCAATGACAACACCGCTTTAGATACTCTCCGCTATAAACAGTTCGCGAAATCTCTACCCAAAAATAAATTTCATTTAGCCTCCTTACCCCCTACAAGCGATGCTGCACAATTTCATTCGCTTCGAACCTACCATCAAGTTCAATTATGGTACAACGAGTCGAAAAATCCACTAGACTGGGGATGGAAAAGGAATAAAATTGGCCTTACTCCGATAAGTACCATGAAAGATCCTGCTCCTGAAACACTGTTGAAATTTATCTCATGCAAATGTAAAAAAGGATTTGGTCGAGCTTGCGGATGTAGGAAAATGGGGTTGAAGTGCTCTGTATTATGTTCTTTTTGTAATGTAGACTCGTGTGACAATATTCCCGAATTTTTATCAGAATTAGACGATGAATATGAGGAAACTACTGATGTTGATCAATTTCTCACTATTACGATGAATGATAGTTGCTCAGAAGATGAGAATGAGGATGAAGAAGATTCTGGCATCTAACATCTGGATATCGATTTTAGCATCTAGCACATTCAATAAATCAATTCCTATAGTACCATCATATATTAGTTTATTAACAATAATTATTGGACATTCTAATTCTAAATCCTCATGTGTGATTGTTACGTATGCTTGCTGTCTAACTCTTTCTTGCTTATTTGTAGCGGTTGTAATATTCATATTAGTGTAAGGTAATATTGCCGTATTTTTAAAATAAATTTTGTTTCGTTGGATCCACGCAGCGTTTAAAACTGACTACTTGTATCCAGTAACATTTTAATCTTACAGTTTTTTTATACACAGTTATTAACAGTAGGGGGAAAATACTGGTTCTGACGCACAAAGGATGCCGCCGTTCCCACGGCCCAAAATTTTTTCCCACGCTCTCCCCACCACCGCTGGACCCGCAGCATCCCAAAGGAGCACAGCATCCGCGAATTTCCGCGAATAAAATTTTTTAATTTTTTTAATTTGATATTTTTATTTTTTTAATTAAATTGATTTGCATATCCGCGAATATATGCCGCCTTTCGCGAGCCTAGATCAAAGAGATGCCGCCGTTCCCGCGGTCCAAGATTTTTTCCCACGCTCTCCCCACCACCAATGGACCCACAGCATCCACGAATAAATTTTTTAATTTTTTTAATTTGATATTTTTATTTTTTAATTAAATTGATTTGCATATCAACGGGTGGGTGGGGTTCAATGGACCACCCGCATCCGCGAATATAATTTTTTATTTTTTTAATAAAGCTGATTTGCATATCAGGGGTGGGTGGTGGGTTCCAACTTGATGCATTATAGTGTATATATTAAAATATATGATCAGGGTTACCAACCTTTGCATGGATCAAACTTTATATGTGTGTGTGTTATATAGTGTATATATTAAAATATATGATCAGGGTTACCAATCTTGCATTATTGTGTATAGAACAGATCTGCCAACATTTTTTCTGCGGTGGGAAATTCAAACTATATGATCATGATTGTTGTCGATTTCAATTCTCTCTTTGAATGTAAGTAACTCTTCCTCCCTCTCTCTCTGTCTCTCTAGACACAGTTATCCATCACGATATAAACTCTCTCTCTCTCTCTCTCACATTTGAATGTAAGTAAAACTATCTCTCTCCCTCCCTCTCTCTCTCTCTCGCACACACACCCATTTAGTAGATTACTGTTGCCTGTTGCATCTCTCTGTGTGTGTGTTTATGTAACGGGTCTCTCTCTCTCTACGCCAATCTCGGTTCTGCCAAGTCTGTGTGGTAAAATGTTACGCCTAAAAAAACTCCTTGAAATAAGGTATTTTCAAAAGTTTTGTGTACACATACAAATCGCTGTCGGACAATGTACGCACTGCTCACACACACATTGTGTATGTCTCTCTCTCTCTCTCGCTGCAAACGTTGACAAGAATTCCCTTATTCAAAGCGATTTGTATGTGTACACAAACTTAAATATGGTTTACAGACCATTGTAATTTTAAAAATTCATTTTTGCATTAATTAAATATATATCGTAAACAATGAAATAATAATATTTCGTCATTAGAAAGTTATATTCAGTGTGGTAATTAGTGATAGAAAGATTAACTATTGCACACACACACACACACACACACACACACACACACACACACACACACACACACACACACACACACACACACACACACACACACACACACACAACGATACAGAATTAGATATAGTTATTATTCGCTAACTTAAACCAGGGGTCATTAACCGTGTGTACATCGTCTAAATCGGTGCGTCCTACTTTCTAATTTGACACATGTCAATCATTAGCAGCGCTGACAGTAATTAGGATTAATTATGGATTAGAAAGTATTTACTCCAAAAACGGACACACAAGCTTTCCCCACTACCAGAGTACAATATATACGCGAAGAAAATCAGTGGCAAATTCTCATTTGACCGCCTGCGTGTGCTGATACATCGTGAAATCTATCACTGCATTTTTAATAGTTGAAAGACTGTTTGTATTATTGTACGTCTTACGAGTCTTCAGTATACACAACTTCCATCATTAAGGGTGTGTAGACAACACATACTAGTTTGGTAAGTGTACATGAAACATTTTGAATACGTTAATAAGTGAGCATAATTTTTTATTGTATGTACAGATTTTATTTAAACGTAAAAATTATTTGCATTAAAACATTATCAAGCGCATTATTTATTGAATTTAATACATGTGTGTGTGTGCGTGTGTGTATGATCAAATTATTATGTCTGTTACAATTTTCTGAAATATATTCTTACCGTATTTTTATATTAATTTTATTGTATGTACAGATTTTATTTAAACGTAAAAATTATTCACATTAAAACATTATCAAGTGCATTATTTATTGAATTTAATACATGACTCATTCAAATAAGTGTGTGTGTGTGTGTGTGTGTGTGTGAGATCAAATTACAATTTCTGAAATATATTCTTACTGTACTTTTTATATTACACTTCTAATTGAAGATATATCTTAGGTATATAGGTATAGCTGAATTTTAAGCGTGCGAGCCTTCAGTGTGCATACAACGTCTGTCATTTAAGGGTACGTGTGTGTGGACAACGCTCGCTAGTTTGTTGCAAGTAAGTATACATTATGGAGTGGGTTATACAAATAATAATAAAGTGTGTACTATATACATTTATTAAAATACATACACAGCTCCAAGATTATATTGTTACAAGTATGAAAATATATCTAAACTAGTATTTACAATTTAAAAAAAAAAAAACATACACAGTTCCAAGATTATATTGTTACAAGTATTAAAATATATCTAAACTAGTTTTACAATTAAAATACATACATACACAGCTCCAATATTATAATGTTACAAATATGAAAATATATATATTTAAAACTAGTATTTACAAAATATGTATAAAATAAGACTTAAACACGTCTATGTACTGTGTTGGACAATGGCGTATATTCTACAAGCGAATCATGTAGTATCATACAGTAGGCAGTCGTCTGTGTAGGAAAATTCATTGACGATTCAAATTCTAAACGTACATCAACTGCTGAAGACTTAAGCGCATCGTCTTGTTTGCTACAATCGAATACAAACAGCGGGGCTTTTGATTTGAATAATTCTGGTGTCAGTACTGGGCTGACGTCTAAACGGTGGTAATACGAACTTTTAAAACTGGCGTACATATTGTACAATAATGCAAAACGGTCTTTCCCAATATCCAAGTTTAAATTATCGTAAGGATAATACTTGTCGTTTAGAAACAGTCTCGCATTGATCACGTTATAATGATCAAATTCATCGGGGTGTGCTGTCAGTACATTCTTTCTTGCTGTCTGAAACGCTAACACAACAAAGCGTGGTTTTTCTAGCTGACTCGAGGTCTTGACAATCCAATTCTGCCTTTTAGTCTGTGGTAAGGCAGGATACTCGTGCAACTCCCAGGTCCTAAAAGGTATAGTTATCGGGTGGTCTTTCTCTATGAGTCGTAACAGTGGTAATCTGTACGCATTAGCTACATGTACATAAGGCATTTTCCAGTAAACTTTATCTAGTTCAAGAACACAATTAGCAGTCGTTTGTCCGCTTGCTAAAACCATAGCGTTTATGTCGGTAGATGTGCGTAGGAGTATAAGTTCTTGTTTCACGTTCAGCACGATGCGTGTATAGACTTCTGCGAATCCCATTAGCATTTTCAGGGGAATACAAAAGTTGAATTCACCGTCATCATTCACTTTTAATACGTTCGTGGTCGGCGCCACCCAACCTGCGTTTTCCATTGCGTCACGTGTGTTGTTGTTGAGTGATAGAAAAGTTTTAATAGTTGACGTAACACCGACGTTTCTGGTATGGTCCACTACCACTCCGGCCAACTCGTAACGAATCTCTTCAAAGAGAAATGCTATAGCATTGTTCACCAGTTGCACATTCAGCGTAGTATCTGCAGCCACACTAGGGTTTTTAACCAACTTGCCTTCGATGTAGAGGAAACTTTCTGACGGCAGTGTAAAGACGTCCTGTTGTTGTATTGGCACACGTATTTCATCATTGTTTCCATATCTTGTTGTTGCGTACGGTGCGTGTGAGTGACATGAAAAGTGCGTGATACTGTCTTCAAAGAACGGTTGCTGCTCCACAGATAATATTCCACTCGCCATGTTACTTGTTTACAACAAAACCCAATGAAATCAGGAAACGACGGTTAACTGATGTTAATCGTTTCAGTTTCGAACGAGTACTGATGCGTTTCTTCTTCTTCTTTTATTACTGACGACTGTGGTAGCAGCGGTGGCGAAGAAACAAAGTACAAGCCCATGTCTATAGTCGTTTTAGATGTAAACGCACAGTGATGACTTCTCCGCGAAAATCTATTACGTCACCGTCCTGGTCGTGTAAAGATAATGTTATGTTGTCCAAACGACTCACATTCACAGGTAGGTATATGACGTTTGTAGATGATTCAATTATTTTGAATCCTGGTTCGACTGACGGATAGAATGAGTACAGCGTGTGCTCGTTTTTACCGTTCTTGTATGATCATTGCGCTATATTACACCTTATCAGTATACTGTTCACTTTTATAATGTTAACTGTGGCGTCAGACGTGTGAGTTTTATTCGCTTCAAGCAGACGCTTTTCCTTGAAACCCAACATATCACCGATACCGCACACTGTTTGTTGAAAGTCAATATCCAGTGCACAAGTCAGTTCACATTTCAGTGTATTGTTGTTAGGACGTAGACTAATCTTTGAGTCTCCTAACTGCTTTTTGAGGAAGGCTTCTATGTCACCGATTTCATAAGCACCTGTAGGTAAAGTTATCAAGTCCCACGTTGTTCCGTCCCGTAGTACTGGAAACACATTGTTTTTTCCCTCAACCACGTTCGGTATACTGTTGTATGTAGTAAAGTCCAATACCATACGCATACCATTCGCCGTTTGTTAGTTCGAGAGGTGGGAAAAAGTCACATACAAGAGCAGCAGCATTCGTACCTGTTACGGTGACCGACAGCGAAGACATCTTGTCGCTTACTGATCACTCACGCGTTAAGAAGTCCAAACATAAATGCCGACAGATGACTGTGTGTGGTGGCTGTTCACGCTCGTATTCGTAGTGAATGTCAGTGTCGGTTCCAAAATACTGTGTCAGCTCAAGAGGTGGCTGCATATTACCATACGCATCATAGTAGTAAACTTGTTTGTTTCGCTTCTTGTAGCAAACCCAGTGCGTACCAGGTCCTTCTGCACTGTCCAGATTAACAACCGCACTCTCATTCTTCCATGGTCGTGTGTGTGGTAAAGTGTTACGCATAAAAACTCCTCTGAAATAAGGTATTTTCAAAAGTTTTGCGTACACATACAAATCACTGTCGGCCAATGCACGCACTGGTATGCAAATTAGTTTTTTTGTCTGTAAGGACGTAGGTATAGACCTGACGCTATTTTTTTATTGTTACGTTTATGCCTTGAGACTGTTTTGCGTTTGCAGGTCGTTTTGCGTTTGTCCGCGGATTGACGTTTAATTCCTGAACCCTTCTTCTTCTTTTTTCTGCAACCACTACGCGAGCTCCCTACACCCACTGCTGATTTTGCTTTCATTGCGGCGGCTACAGCTGCAGCATACGCTCTTTCACTAACACCGGAATTCCAATCTTTCACTCGTTCCCACGCTTTGTCGGCAAGAACGCGATCAGCTATACGTCTTCGACTGTTGTCTTTGTACCTTGCGTAGGCGATATCGTGTTCGCGACAGGCTTCGTCCAGCTCGTTGATTCCGCGCTCGCCACGTGCCAATCTCTCTTTGAGTTTTGTTCTCCGTGTCCACAGAGTCGGTAGCCGGGTAGGTGTAATTCTACTGGTAATGTGTCCACCGCTCGATTAATCAAAGTAGGTACTGACGAAACGATAGCGGGCACAGTGTTTTTAAGTATTTTTCCAATTACACCACGCCCCATTCTTTTATTACGAAGTACGTGCATTCTTGTAAACAGATCTCCAATCCTTGATTTCTGTTTCCGTATCGAGAACGTCTATTAAACGTCCCACCTCTTCAATATATTCAGCGAGAACTGAACGCTGTGTCGCGCTGTCTTGATATTTATAGACAAACTTTATTAGATTGATTATATGAGCGTGAAATACCTGAGTGACCTTGTACAATTCAGTCTTTATATGTAATTTTAATTCGTGCATTTGTCGTACAGTGACTGCGTCTTTGTCATTGACACCGTTGCTATATTCGTAATTTTTCTTCCGGCAGCGTAGAAAGCATCGCTTTGCAAACTGATTGTGTGTGCGTGTAAAAATTCCAAATTCACTGCGTCTTTGAAGTCAACAGGCGCTTGCACACGCGTTAGTCGACAGTCATTAACGATTACGTTACCTGCACGATCTTTTTTCAAACTCTTCTCGTCTACGTATCGTTTTGTGGCTGCATCTCTTGATTTAAGCGGATCGTTTAGCATTATTATTCGATGATCTTTTGCGTCTACGGTAGCATCGTTCTTGTACTGTAAGCATGCGTCCTTTACGTACTGTAAAGAAACAACGTCGTGCAGCTCTTCAGGATCACCCAAGTTGCGTATCTTTTTGTTTTTCACATCAAAGTGACCGTCGTTAGTCACTCCTAAACAGATATCCTCACGCAGACTTCGATGAGTTTCTTTTCGCACTCTTACAGTGCTGTCGTGTCTACCGAACTTGTCTACACTCATATTTATGAAGAACTGGTGGTTATAGAACGGTGCGTCTGCTTTTATATGATAATGCCGGCTTCACGTAATTTTTCCAATATCGAAACGATTTCATTCCTATGACCAGTATGGCCACTACTTTGAGAAGCCATTAACATTCTCAATCTATTAACCAACTCGTTAGGATCATCCCAATGCACGTAATAGATTGCAGTGTTCGGCTTCATCTCCATATAGCCACTCCCTGTACATTTTCGTGCACCCGATGCAAACAATTTAGATATTACTAGTCGGTACTTGACGCCACTGTTACTGTTTATTCGCGTATTGTGTTTATATTTTTGTTTGTGTCCGTTGGTTGCTAGTAGTATGGACTTATATTTTCCCATATCGTCCTTATTGTATTTTTTCGGTAGTTTCATAAACAAAAGTTCATACAGACCAGGCGTACCCTCGTAAATTTTTCCTTTGACATGAAAGTTGTCGTTATCATCGATTTTTACATTTGAATCACCTATCATAAATTTACCGCCCTCGTATCGAACACCATACATACGATCTATAATCCGTTTACAGTCAGCCGATTCGCACAAACGCATATATTTGTTTGCTAATGAATCGTCACTGAAATGTGAAGCGTTAGGGTTCCAGGCGTCCTCGTCACTGAAATGAGAAGCGTTATGACTCTGCATGTCACTTTCGTTTTCTGTTATTACGTGTTGTGTAGGCTCTTCTTGTTTTATCTGCTGCTTCTCCTCCTCCTCCATCATATCACCACTTAACTTTCGTGAAATAGCTTCTAACGGTTCCAGAATCGGTCTGTAATTTTTTCTGAACTTCTCGTCGCTTTCTCTGATACCGTGTTGTAATGCATGATATTTTTTCCTTATGTTGTCGCTTATCGTATCTATATCATACGTAAGTCGTTCCTCCTTATTCATCGCCATCGCGTGTTACCAAGAGGACTGATTACATTACTACAGTGCAACCACTTTTATACTTCGCTGGAAACAATTATGAATCGATCAAAGCCGATTCTATATCTACCTTCATTTATTGACGAGTCGTTGTCTATGACTAGAAATCCATAACGATCCTTCCACGCTTCCGTGCAGACGTCTTTGAAAGCATCATATTTCATATCCATGTTAACATGATCATTGTATGCATGTCGTAAATTTAGACCGTCTTGTTTGAACAATATCAACAAGTTAGCGTTGTCACGCACCAATTGTTTCGGTATCTGGCTATATGTCTGACATAGATAGAATGTGTCCACACCGCTATGTCTCCCCATAGCAAAATACTTTCGAATATTGTTTTGTCTTTCACACGATACGTCATCGAATACGATAACAGAGTCGAGACCAGTGATTTCACTCGGTAGTGGGACTTCTTCGTTCTCGCTGTATGCATGATAACCTAAACCTTCATCAGCGAGTGATTTCATCACTGTTTCTAGCATTCTGTATTTTGGTTGAAATAATGATTTTGAAAACACGTATACGTTGCGGAAACGTAGACCGTTGGCATCAAACAGTAGGTTGAATAGCACATTGGATTTCCCACAGGAACTTGGGCCTGTAACGATACAGCGAATACTGTTCGGTAATAGAGGACCATGTTTACGTTTAGCACTGCCTTCGTCACCAGCCAAAAAGTCCATATCCTTTATTGGTAATTTGTTTGCTTGCTGTACAATCTTCATCTTTGTGAATACCGAAAGCATACTGTTTTCAGCACGTGCTGTCACCTTTTTTATATTAGATCTTTCTTATGTATCCATGCATCGTGTTTACCATCGAAACCGAGCCAACGAACACGCACTCTGTCACCTTTGCGTTGTAACACCTTTTCCACTAGGTATACGTCGCCGACTTTGGACTTACTAATCTCGTGCTCGTAAAAACCACCTTTCAACACTTTGTTTAGATGATCTTTTAGCAGATAAGTGACGGGGATGGTAGTGGATTGTACTTTATCCACAGTGAATATTTCGTTAGTGCAATTTGGCGTATAACCTTTGGCGAACGTCATTTTGTGCTTACTTATACGAACACGGTCACCGACTTTAAATTTGGGTGGTTTCGTTGGACTGATTTTAGGCGCTGTGTTCTTCCTTATTCGTTCCAACACTATATGTTCGTTGGCGTCATTCACTTCACTAGGTTTCATACCAATGGTTCTGTGTGTGGTATTGTTGTACGATTTCAGTAATATAGGTAGTAGATCCAACCAGCGGTAGTGTCCTTGTTCGCTGAAAGCTCGATACATGTGTGTCTTCAGTGTGCGATTAAAACGTTCCACTATGGAAGCTTTTTTCTCACTATAGGTTGAGTAATGTTTCACATTATACTTTTTTAGCAACGCTTGTACTGTGCTGTTGTAATACTCCTTCCCGTTGTCCGTCTGTAAATATTTCATTCGATTAGCAGTTAGTATAGGCTCTAGTGCGTGCTTTACTTCTTTTCCTGTCTTTGTTTTCAATGGTACAGCGTACGCGTACTTGCTAAACGCATTGATCACTGTCATCATGTACTTGTACCCTTTGTTCACTCGAGCGTATGGTATCATCTCCACAAGATCCGCCTGGTACAAGTCGTGTAGACCCTTCAATTCAACCGCACGCCTAACGAAATTCCTTCTCGCTGCTCTGTGTAGCTCTAGAGCTATAGTCTTGCGTGCGTTGTTCATGGTTTAAGATACACTAACATAATACGAGCGTTAAAAATACTATATATATATCTATAACAGTTTCTTTGTTTTTCAGTATTCACTCTCTCGTCTGAATATCATCATCATGTCCGACCTTCAGCAGAATCCAGAACAACAACATCAGCAGGAACAGGAACATCCTCAACAAGGTAAAAATTTTTAAATACCAATTGTCTCTCTCTATAATTATGTAGCAAACCAAATTTGTTTGATATGAATTAACATATGATTCAACTCTGTCTAACATGTACAAGATAGTCTCTTGACGTTGTTTAGAAATTGATATGGCGGAGAAAATTGTTTATGTTCTGACATAGGTTTGTCACCTTCTCCCCAATGTATTGTCTCTTGACATCGTTTAGAAATTGACATGACGGAGAAAATTTTTCATGTTCCACCATAGGTATGTCACCTTCTCTCCAATGAACTAATTCAATTCCGCAACAAAAGCATTTAACTCTATCGTCTATGAATGACATACTATGTCCACAAACATCATAATTTAGCGGATAGTAGTAAAACGCAGCAAACGCTAACTCGTCGGGGTTGACAAACGTCACTTCCCAATACTTGAACGATTTTCTTCTTTCACTTTCAATGCTAAAATCAGGAGTAGCTGCCATCTTCACAGTTTGCAATAAACTAACGTATTACTAACGTGTACTATCTATTTATTTACCACAAACATGAATTTGTGTGTGTGTGTGTGTGTGTGTTATTCATCATTCCTATTAGCTAATACATGTGTTTCTATTGTTTCAGTTATGACACGATTTTATATCGTACGAAACACCAGTATCAGAGGATCCCTCACAACATTTAATTACCTGCCTGTGTACACGGACACAGGAGATCAAGATATATTACCGATAATGACTGAGGTGCGACCTTTATTGTGCAAGGATATTCTGGGAGAACAAGCACGTTTACGTAGTATCAAATGGCATATTGCGTGCAGGATACGTTTCACTAAAACTGTGTTAGATGGTGACAGCGGCGAAGAAAAAGAGGTAACCAAAGACGCCGTCTTCCACGGACGTTGTCGTACGTTGCTCACGGACGACAACGACGAGTTGAACTGTCTACTAGACGAATCATACGATAAAATCATGAATAGCATATCCAATTTTACCCGTGACGGGAGCGGATGGTCGGTGGATGCTGTACTGAAGCTGGAACTGGTTGTTGGACGGTACCGGCCTCTAGCAGCGTCCTCCTACATTCCTACCCCGCGAAAACTTGCAGTCACCAAGGCAGTAGTCAACATCAAGAACTCTCAAGATGAAATGTGTTTTCTATGGTCTGTTCTAGCCCACATACACCCTTAAGTAAGAGATAAAGAACGTGTTTCAAAATACCTCTTATTCAAAAACACAATAAATATGTCCGGTATCGAGTACCCTCTTTCTATAAACTCACTTTCTAAATTTGAAACACAGAATCCCAATATTTCTATAAACGTTTTCGGCTATGATATAGAAGACAATATCAGAAACGAATCAAAAAATGAGGTTTATCCGTTAAGAATTACTCCCAATAAGGACAGATTACATCATGTTAATCTTTTACTTCTGTCCGATACAAATAGCCGAAAACACTACTGTCTTATCAGTAGCATTAATAGATTGTTATTTTCCCTAACAAAATTCAATCGTAAATCATTTTACTGCGACTACTGCCTGCATCGTTTCTCCACAGAACATGGTCTGTCCGAACATCTCCCCTACTGTACACCTTATGGTGAACAGAAAACCAAAATGCCCACAGAGGAGGAGAAGTTTGTCATTTAAAAATTACGCACACTGTCTCAAAGTACCCTTTACCGTCTACGCCGACTTCGAGTCCCTTATCACCCCCATTCAATCGTGTTCACCTGGTAACAACGTCCCGACGACAGTGCACGAGTTAGGTGAATTCTACTCAGTTGATAGCAACGGTGCCCGTCAGAAAATAACTTCTCCTCCTGTATCGTCCACATCATACGAAGCTATGCATATTCCGTCAGGTTTCTCCTATGCTATCGTCGATCACACGCACAGCCTCTGGAGAGAGGCTAAAGTTTATCGGGGTGAAAACGTCGTAGACACTTTCTTCTCATGGTTGATGAAAGACGCCGAGGATATGATGAAGGTAGTACGACATAACGTGCAATTAATTATGTCCGATGATGACAATGTTGCGTTCACTAACGCCACCGTTTGTCATTTGTGTGAGCGCCCTTTGACAGACGATGACAAGGTACGCAATCATTGTCATCTTACGGGGAAATTCTTGGGAGCAGCCCACAATAGCTGTAATCTGAGCTACAAGATGCCTCGTCATATCCCCGTCTTCTTTCACAACCTTCGTGGCTACGACTGCCACCATTTAATGCTGGGTTTAGGAAAATATAAGGACCAACACGTATCCTGCATTGCAACATCTAGTGAGCGTTACGTGTCGTTCTCCCTGGGTCCCTTGCGTTTCGTAGACTCTTTTCAATTTCTTAATCGCTCTCTGGACACACTCGTTACCAATCTGTCCACGTCCGGGAGCCAATTTCCTTTGCTTAGAGAGGAAATGCTTAGACGGGGTTTCGACGAACAGACCAATCTGCTCGTACGCAAGGGGGTATACCCTTACGAGTACGTTGACAGTATTGATCGGTTCAATGAAACAAGTCTACCCGCTCGTGAACACTTTGATAACCGGTTGATGGAATCGTCTATTTCGGACGCAGATTACGAGCACGCACAAAACGTGTGGAGTGCATTCAATCTGCGTACGTTTGGAGATTACCATGATTTGTATTTGTTGACAGACGTAATGCTGCTGGCCGATGTCTTTGAAAGTTTTCGAGACATGGCCTTACGCGATTACTGCTTGGACCCATGTCATTTTTACTCGCTTCCCGGACTCGCTTGGAACGCGATGCTAAAAATGACAGGGGTCGAATTAGAGCTGTTGACAGAGATAAATCAACATCTGTTTGTAGAATCTGGGGTCCGCAGAGGCTGCGCGATGATATCCAACCGTCATGCCGTCGCTAACAACCCTTTGATCCCAGATCAGTACGATGTTTCGAAACCGACCTCCTTCATTCTGTATACGGACTGTAACAATCTATACGGTGCAGCCATGTCGCAACCACTCCCTTACGCAGACTTCCGATGGCTCGATCGTAACGAAATCGAGTCTTTGGACGTACGTAATGTGAGTGATGATTCCGACATCGGGTACATCCTCGAAGTCGACCTACACTATCCTAATACACTACACGACCTGCATTCCGACTACCCGCTTGCACCTGTGCGCCAGCGCGTAACACTCGATATCCTTTCTCCCTTTTCCAAACGTTTACACGAGAGTATATACAGATCATCGTATAACGATTCAGGGTCATCCGTAGATAAGTTGTTAACGACTTTGGAGGACAAACAAAATTACGTACTCCATTATCGAAATTTGAAATTGTATTTAAGTATTGGTTTAGAGCTGAAAGCGACTCATAGGGTGTTGTGTTTTAAGCAAAGCGCTTGGTTGAAACCGTTTATCGATTTCAACACCCGCAAGAGGCAAGCAGCCGTCAACAGCTTTGAAAAAGACCTTTTCAAACTGATGAACAACGCCGTATACGGCAAGTCGCTGGAGAACGTACGGAAACATATAGACTTTGAACTAGTCTCAGATGAACGACGGCTTCAAAAACTAGTTTCCACACCTAGGCTGAAACGTATGATTCGTTATACGAACGATCTTGTGGGGCTCTCACTCCGTAAAAAATCCATCGTTCTTTCCCGTCCCGTGTATGTCGGCTTCACGGTGCTTGACGTTAGCAAAACAATAATGTACGACTTTCATTATCGTTATGCTGTCGCCAAGTACGGCCGTAACGTTAGATTGCTAATGACAGATACAGACAGTCTGATGTATAGTATTCAAACATCTGACTTGTATGCAGACATGAAGAAGGACCTACACGTTTTTGACACATCGGATTACCCTACGTCTCATCCTTGTTATAGCCTTAAGAACAAAAAGGTTGTCGGACTGTTCAAGGATGAAACGTGTGGTCATCCTATTAGAGAATTCGTGAGTCTCCGAACGAAATGTTATTCGTTCCTTGTGGCCCACGAAGATCCTACCAAAGAGTGTCAAAAACGTGTATGTAAAGGTGTACCTCGAGTTGCGATTAAGAGGAGTCTACGACACGATATGTATCGCAAGTGTCTCACTGATCATTGTCAGTTTTCTACCAGTGCGCTTTGTTTACGTAGCGATCATCATACGCTGTACACGATGCGCGTAAATAAGCAAGCGTTGTCACCGTATGATGATAAGCGCTATATACTAGACAATGGTCGTGATACACTTGCATACGGTCATTATCGAATACGACGCATCAACATGGAGAACGATGATGACGACACCTCCCCACCTGCTAAAAAAATTCGTCTCCATGTATAGTACCCCCTCAACACTTGTTTCTTTCGTCAGTTGATGTCTCTCGGTGCTTCAGTCCAGACCTCTGTAAACGTAAGTTCGCATATTAATAGCGCAACGATATTTGTGTGTTTAAACATAATATATATATAGAGTTTGTAATGTGTGATTTCTTTGTCTTACAGTATTATGGATAACACTGCAGTTATAATTGACTTCCAGTGCTTTTTCGATGACAACGGAAAATATATTGTGAAGGAACTGTCAATCATGGACGTTCTGAGATTTGCTGGTAGACATTGGATTTTCACTCCGCCTGCTACATCCGTTACGAATCCAAAATACGTTAGGACAAACCACTGGTTAACGTCAAATTATCATAGACTTAGATGGAGCGAAGGAGAGACACCGTACGACAATCTTGTTTCATTGTTAACATCACATACACGTATATATAAATATGTGTTTGTGAAGGGTTTTGAGAAAAAACGTTTTTTGCAATCAAAGATAATACACAATAATATCATCAATCTCGATGACTTTGGTTGTCCTAAAAACATACCGTATCTATTTCATGGAACAGAATGTCTTAGACATTTCAATTCTTCTGACCGATGTGCCAACTATAAGGTGCATGCTATTCGGGAATGGATGATTCATGATTTTTGCTTTAAACAAACATTTTTAATGTAACAAATTTAGAAAGTAGGTCACAGCGAATGATGACATTTATATCTCTCTAATTCTGTTGTGGACATGTACATACATGCATAGCTGTAAGCGGTGACTATTTCCTTATGAAAGTGGAATGTGCACTTTCCTAATGACATTGTTATATTTTTGGTGTCTCTAATTTCGTCTGTGGGACATGTTCATAAATGCAAAGCTGTAAATGAAAGTGGGACACAGACTTTTCTGATGACGACGCTACCACCACCACTATCACATTGTACAGCGGTTTGTAAACTATATTTAAGTTTGTGTACAGTGCTGTAAATATATATTTAATCATTTACAACAATATTATTATTATTAATAATATTGTATTTATTTTATATAACAATGTTTGTTTGTGATATACATATATATATTTAATCAATGTAAAATGTATTTTTGAATAATTGTATTATAACAGTTTGTAAACTATATTTTAAGTTTGTGTACAGTGTTGTAAATATATATTTAATCATTTAAAACAATATTATTATTATTAATATTGTATTTATTTTATATAACAATGTTTGTTTGTGATATATATATTTAATCAATGTAAATGTATTTTTGAATAATTGTATTACAACGGTTTGTAAACTATATTTTAAGTTTGTATACAGTGGTGTAAATATATATTTAATCATTTAAAACAAATTATAGTTTATTTTAATTTATTTCGTTGTAAACCTCTGAACATGCAAGCAATTATTTGTATAGTAATCAGAAATGTGTGAGAGAGAGGGCGAGAGAGAGAGACAATTTAATAGTTTGCAGGTTGTATTTTGCAATCACGAAAATTATTATTATTTAAACTGTTGTTTTATTAAAATCTTACAGTGACGGAATATTATTATTTCATTGTTTACGATATATATTTAATTAATGCAAAAATGAATTTTTAAAATTACAATGGTCTGTAAACTATATTTAAGTTTGTGTACACATACAAATCGCTTTGAATAAGGGAATTCTTGTCAACGTTTGCAGCGAGAGAGAGAGAGACATACACAATGTGTGTGTGTGTGTGTGAGCAGTGCGTACATTGTCCGACAGCGATTTGTATGTGTACACAAAACTTTTGAAAATACCTTATTTCAAGGAGATTTTTTTAGGCGTAACATTTTACCACACAGACTTGGCAGAACCGAGATTGGCGTAGAGAGAGAGAGACCCGTTACATAAACACATACAGAGAGAGATGCAACAGGCAACAGTAATCTACTAAATGGGTGTGTGTGCGAGAGAGAGAGAGGGAGGGAGAGAGATAGTTTTACTTACATTCAAATGTGAGAGAGAGAGAGAGAGAGAGAGAGAGAGAGAGAGAGAGAGAGAGAGAGATTATATCGTGATGGATAACTGTGTCTAGAGAGACAGAGAGAGAGGGAGGAAGAGTTACTTACATTCAAAGAGAGAATTGAAATCGACAACAATCATGATCATATAGTTTGAATTTCCCACCGCAGAAAAAATGTTGGCAGATCTGTTCTATACACAATAATGCAAGATTGGTAACACTGATCATATATTTTAATATATACACTATATAACACACACACATATCAAGTTTGATCCATGCATAGGTTGGTAAACCTGATCATATAGATTTAATATACATTATAACACGCAACAAATTTGAACTCATGCAAAGGTTGGTAACCCTGATAATATATTTTAATATATACACTATAATGCGTCAAGTTGGAACCCCCCACCCACAAACAAGTTTACTACTATGATGCGTATGGTAATATGCAGCCACCTCTTGAGCTGACACAGTATTTTGGAACCGACACTGACATTCACTACGAATACGAGCGTGAACAGCCACCACACACAGTCATCTGTCGGCATTTATGTTTGGACTTCTTAACGCGTGAGTGATCAGTAAGCGACAAGATGTCTTCGCTGTCGGTCACCGTAACAGGTACGAATGCTGCTGCTCTTGTATGTGACTTTTTCCCACCTCTCGAACTAACAAACGGCGAATGGTATGCGTATGGTATTGGACTTTACTACATACAACAGTATACCGAACGTGGTTGAGGGAAAAAACAATGTGTTTCCAGTACTACGGGACGGAACAACGTGGGACTTGATAACTTTACCTACAGGTGCTTATGAAATCGGTGACATAGAAGCCTTCCTCAAAAAGCAGTTAGGAGACTCAAAGATTAGTCTACGTCCTAACAACAATACACTGAAATGTGAACTGACTTGTGCACTGGATATTGACTTTCAACAAACAGTGTGCGGTATCGGTGATATGTTGGGTTTCAAGGAAAAGCGTCTGCTTGAAGCGAATAAAACTCACACGTCTGACGCCACAGTTAACATTATAAAAGTGAACAGTATACTGATAAGGTGTAATATAGCGCAATGATCATACAAGAACGGTAAAAACGAGCACACGCTGTACTCATTCTATCCGTCAGTCGAACCAGGATTCAAAATAATTGAATCATCTACAAACGTCATATACCTACCTGTGAATGTGAGTCGTTTGGACAACATAACATTATCTTTACACGACCAGGACGGTGACGTAATAGATTTTCGCGGAGAAGTCATCACTGTGCGTTTACATCTAAAACGACTATAGACATGGGCTTGTACTTTGTTTCTTCGCCACCGCTGCTACCACAGTCGTCAGTAATAAAAGAAGAAGAAGAAACGCATCAGTACTCGTTCGAAACTGAAACGATTAACATCAGTTAACCGTCGTTTCCTGATTTCATTGGGTTTTGTTGTAAACAAGTAACATGGCGAGTGGAATATTATCTGTGGAGCAGCAACCGTTCTTTGAAGACAGTATCACGCACTTTTCATGTCACTCACACGCACCGTACGCAACAACAAGATATGGAAACAATGATGAAATACGTGTGCCAATACAACAACAGGACGTCTTTACACTGCCGTCAGAAAGTTTCCTCTACATCGAAGGCAAGTTGGTTAAAAACCCTAGTGTGGCTGCAGATACTACGCTGAATGTGCAACTGGTGAACAATGCTATAGCATTTCTCTTTGAAGAGATTCGTTACGAGTTGGCCGGAGTGGTAGTGGACCATACCAGAAACGTCGGTGTTACGTCAACTATTAAAACTTTTCTATCACTCAACAACAACACACGTGACGCAATGGAAAACGCAGGTTGGGTGGCGCCGACCACGAACGTATTAAAAGTGAATGATGACGGTGAATTCAACTTTTGTATTCCCCTGAAAATGCTAATGGGATTCGCAGAAGTCTATACACGCATCGTGCTGAACGTGAAACAAGAACTTATACTCCTACGCACATCTACCGACATAAACGCTATGGTTTTAGCAAGCGGACAAACGACTGCTAATTGTGTTCTTGAACTAGATAAAGTTTACTGGAAAATGCCTTATGTACATGTAGCTAATGCGTACAGATTACCACTGTTACGACTCATAGAGAAAGACCACCCGATAACTATACCTTTTAGGACCTGGGAGTTGCACGAGTATCCTGCCTTACCACAGACTAAAAGGCAGAATTGGATTGTCAAGACCTCGAGTCAGCTAGAAAAACCACGCTTTGTTGTGTTAGCGTTTCAGACAGCAAGAAAGAATGTACTGACAGCACACCCCGATGAATTTGATCATTATAACGTGATCAATGCGAGACTGTTTCTAAACGACAAGTATTATCCTTACGATAATTTAAACTTGGATATTGGGAAAGACCGTTTTGCATTATTGTACAATATGTACGCCAGTTTTAAAAGTTCGTATTACCACCGTTTAGACGTCAGCCCAGTACTGACACCAGAATTATTCAAATCAAAAGCCCCGCTGTTTGTATTCGATTGTAGCAAACAAGACGATGCGCTTAAGTCTTCAGCAGTTGATGTACGTTTAGAATTTGAATCGTCAATGAATTTTCCTACACAGACGACTGCCTACTGTATGATACTACATGATTCGCTTGTAGAATATACGCCATTGTCCAACACAGTACATAGACGTGTTTAAGTCTTATTTTATACATATTTTGTAAATACTAGTTTTAAATATATATATTTTCATATTTGTAACATTATAATATTGGAGCTGTGTATGTATGTATTTTAATTGTAAAACTAGTTTAGATATATTTTAATACTTGTAACAATATAATCTTGGAACTGTGTATGTTTTTTTTTTTTTAAATTGTAAATACTAGTTTAGATATATTTTCATACTTGTAACAATATAATCTTGGAGCTGTGTATGTATTTTAATAAATGTATATAGTACACACTTTATTATTATTTGTATAACCCACTCCATAATGTATACTTACTTGCAACAAACTAGCGAGCGTTGTCCACACACACGTACCCTTAAATGACAGACGTTGTATGCACACTGAAGGCTCGCACGCTTAAAATTCAGCTATACCTATATACCTAAGATATATCTTCAATTAGAAGTGTAATATAAAAAGTACAGTAAGAATATATTTCAGAAATTGTAATTTGATCTCACACACACACACACACACACACACACACACTTATTTGAATGAGTCATGTATTAAATTCAATAAATAATGCACTTGATAATGTTTTAATGTGAATAATTTTTACGTTTAAATAAAATCTGTACATACAATAAAATTAATATAAAAATACGGTAAGAATATATTTCAGAAAATTGTAACAGACATAATAATTTGATCATACACACACGCACACACACACATGTATTAAATTCAATAAATAATGCGCTTGATAATGTTTTAATGCAAATAATTTTTACGTTTAAATAAAATCTGTACATACAATAAAAAATTATGCTCACTTATTAACGTATTCAAAATGTTTCATGTACACTTACCAAACTAGTATGTGTTGTCTACACACCCTTAATGATGGAAGTTGTGTATACTGAAGACTCGTAAGACGTACAATAATACAAACAGTCTTTCAACTATTAAAAATGCAGTGATAGATTTCACGATGTATCAGCACACGCAGGCGGTCAAATGAGAATTTGCCACTGATTTTCTTCGCGTATATATTGTACTCTGGTAGTGGGGAAAGCTTGTGTGTCCGTTTTTGGAGTAAATACTTTCTAATCCATAATTAATCCTAATTACTGTCAGCGCTGCTAATGATTGACATGTGTCAAATTAGAAAGTAGGACGCACCGATTTAGACGATGTACACACGGTTAATGACCCCTGGTTTAAGTTAGCGAATAATAACTATATCTAATTCTGTATCGTTGTGTGTGTGTGTGTGTGTGTGTGTGTGTGTGTGTGTGTGTGTGTGTGTGTGTGTGTGTGTGTGCAATAGTTAATCTTTCTATCACTAATTACCACACTGAATATAACTTTCTAATGACGAAATATTATTATTTCATTGTTTACGATATATATTTAATTAATGCAAAAATGAATTTTTAAAATTACAATGGTCTGTAAACCATATTTAAGTTTGTGTACACATACAAATCGCTTTGAATAAGGGAATTCTTGTCAACGTTTGCAGCGAGAGAGAGAGAGAGACATACACAATGTGTGTGTGAGCAGTGCGTACATTGTCCGACAGCGATTTGTATGTGTACACAAAACTTTTGAAAATACCTTATTTCAAGGAGATTTTTTTAGGCGTAACATTTTACCACACAGACTTGGCAGAACCGAGATTGGCGTAGAGAGAGAGAGACCCGTTACATAAACACACACACAGAGAGATGCAACAGGCAACAGTAATCTACTAAATGGGTGTGTGTGCGAGAGAGAGAGAGAGGGAGGGAGAGAGATAGTTTTACTTACATTCAAATGTGAGAGAGAGAGAGAGAGAGTTTATATCGTGATGGATAACTGTGTCTAGAGAGACAGAGAGAGAGGGAGGAAGAGTTACTTACATTCAAAGAGAGAATTGAAATCGACAACAATCATGATCATATAGTTTGAATTTCCCACCGCAGAAAAAATGTTGGCAGATCTGTTCTATACACAATAATGCAAGATTGGTAACCCTGATCATATATTTTAATATATACACTATATAACACACACACATATAAAGTTTGATCCATGCAAAGGTTGGTAACCCTGATCATATATTTTAATATATACACTATAATGCATCAAGTTGGAACCCACCACCCACCCCTGATATGCAAATCAGCTTTATTAAAAAAATAAAAAATTATATTCGCGGATGCGGGTGGTCCATTGAACCCCACCCACCCGTTGATATGCAAATCAATTTAATTAAAAAATAAAAATATCAAATTAAAAAATTTATTCGCGGAAATTCGCGGATGCTGTGGGTCCATTGGTGGTGGGGAGAGCGTGGGAAAAAATCTTGGACCGCGGGAACGGCGGCATCTCTTTGATCTAGGCTCGCGAAAGGCGGCATATATTCGCGGATATGCAAATCAATTTAATTAAAAAAATAAAAATATCAAATTAAAAAATTTTATTCGCGGAAATTCGCGGATGCTGTGCTCCTTTGGGATGCTGCGGGTCCAGCGGTGGTGGTGAGAGCTTGGGAAAAAATCTTGGACCGTGGGAACGGCGGCATCCTGTGTGCGTCAGAACCAGTATTTTCCCCCTACTATTAACAGTAGGACATTGGGTTTTTGAGCCGTTTGATTCACACCTCTGTCCGTGCTAAGTAATTCTTCCCGTATATCAGTAGGAAATATGTTACTAATTGTGTACTCCTGTCTATGTGTTTTTAGTCATTGTTGAGAAGTCGATTGTTTATCTGCTTCCGTTTCGTCTCCCCTTTTTGTGCTATTGTTTGTTTGCATCGCATTGAGCGGGCGATCATATGGTTTTGGGAATTTCTTTGTAGACGAAGGCCATGCATAACCTCCCTTCCTTTTTCCACGTCCTCTTTCTCTCACACTGCTTTCCCCCTCTTTCTCTTGACGAACGCATTCCACGCGCTGAGTCGCTGGTTTGTGACCTATGTTAACGGATGATTTATTTTGCGTGTGTTAGGCTTGTTGTTTATAATTATTACTGTTGTGATTACAATCACTGTGTGGTTGATAAGTCTGTTGTTTACTCTCACCGCGAGTGATGTTTTCAGATTGTGTTACAAGTATTAAAAATTCTTCAATCGTTTTAATACCGTGTAGACAGCGAGTCGGATATTTTTGTGAAAGTGATAAGATATAGTTTGGATATTATTTCATACTCTGAAAATCTACGTTTAAGATGTTTTACTCTCTCAATCTGTGCTATCGTATATTGTTCAATACTCTGGCGGCCATGAATATTAAATTTACCATATTCTAACTGATCACGTACCTGACGTTGCATATGAATGTTCCAATACCTATTTTCAAAACAATCATGAAATTGCTGATAAGTCGTCATATTATCGCGTATGATAGTATACCACTGTGCAGCTGAATCGTTGAAATGGCGCGTAACAAAATTTATTTTCTCAGTATCATTGATATTATTACCAATTTGCTCCATTTCTTTCTCGCAATTAACCAAAAATTCCATAGGGTTCTCTCACTTACTGCCTGCAAATGTGAGCTTCACTCTATCTTCTAATGGTGTTGGATAGACCATCACCTGGGCTGGATGTCTCCGTAGCTCAGCTCAAAGTTGATCCATTTCTGTCTTCACCTCTTTTTAATATTAGTCATTTCACCAGAATAGTCCTTAGCAGCTTTGGACGTTTCTTCAAGTTTAGTCTCTATTATATTAGTTCGTGTTTCTAGTTCACACGTTTTGTTTGTGTTCGCTTTAATCTGATCATGGACATCACGTATTTTGCTATCTTCTTCCACTCTGCACGTAGTTCTTTGTTCATGTTTTCCATTCTAACAGCTTGTTCATGAAGAGCTTGTTGAAATTTCGTTTCGAGTGCATCAATGCGTGTATTAGTGTCCGCAATTTTATCAGCTACCTGCGTAGTACTTTCTATAATTTCTGCCTTTAATTCTTACTTTAGTCCTAAATTATCTTGTTTTAATTCTTCCTTTAGTCCTAGTTTATCTTGTTTTTATTCTTCTTTTAGTCTTAAATTATCTTGTTTTAATTCTTCCTTTAGTCTTAAATTATCTTGTTTTAAGTACGCTACCATGGAATGCGTCATGTCTCGAAATGCCTCCATATCGAAGCTACCCTGTTCTGCCATGTCGAACGTATCTTTATATTATGTTTTTAAATAATTATTATTGGTTATCGCGTTTCTAATACTCTGATTTATTATACTTATTACTATTATTGTTATTATTATTACACCTTTTCCATATACAGTGAAACTTCTCCTAACAGACACCTCTGAATAGCGGACGCCTCTATATAACGGACACGTTTTAATTCCTCAGCAGACGTTATAGGAAAATAATGGACAAATTGCTTCTCAATAGCGGACTTTCTTAATAACGGACACGGACACTGAAAACTAGGCCCCAGCGCCAATTCAAAACTTCCGAATAACGGACAGTGTGACAGTATCACAGTGAACATTTGAGACAAGAGCATGTACCGTCGCTTCTTTTGTTTATGTTCCTAGGCGCTTGTTTACCATTAGCGGATTAACTACCTGCCCGTATCCTACCTACTCAATGTGTTGCAACTTTACAGTTCTGTACACAGTTCCGCTATTCAGAGGAGTTAGGTTTTCTAAAGTGCGTATGTACGTGTTTATCTATATACGCCTAAACATCTACATCTCGTTTACTATGGCGCAGAAACGCAAACGATTAACTTTACAAGAAAAAGTGGAAATAATTAATGTGTATGAAAACGAGAAACTTAGTGTTAGAGACATGGCCGCACGGTTTGCTGATGGAAAAACGTAGATTAATGATATTTTAAGAAACAAAAAAGTAATCATTAAATCGTGGACTGAAAATAAAACCTGGCTGGCAAACGCTCGTTTCCTAAAACGTCTGGCCTAAAAGTTGACAATTTAACTTTTGAATGGTTTTGATGTGCCCGTAGTAGCAATATACTTCTGAGTGGACCTGTTATCCGTGAAAAAACACTAAGTTGCTACAGAATTAGGGATCCGTGACTTCAAAGCAACTATAGGCTGGCTCTCGACAAGTTTAGAATAAGACACAACATCTCTTTCGAAAACGTGTGTGATGAATCGGTACCTTCGCGACTTCAGCAAGCCTCATGGCTGTGACGTCACGGAAGGCCTGACGTCACTTCAAGACGGCTGTGGATTGGCCTCCGTACCCTGTGACTCGGCCATGTTGTTTACTGTTTTAGTGAAAGCCGGTAGCATGGTTAAAATAGGTTATGTTTCCAGTTGTGTTTATTTTTCTATTCGGTTTATTTTTGTGTGTTTAACAGCGATTATTGTTTGTTGATCGCTGGTTAATAGTTCTCAGTGTGAATATAAACTTATTTGAGTGTTGTTTCTTTATTTTTGTTTAGACAGTTAGTTGTTCTTATACATGTACAGTGTGATTTTTACGTTTTAAACTAATTGAAATATTAATAATTTGATTTATTGGTTGCGTTCAAGGTTTCTGGTGACAATTAAAATATCTAGATACATATCTACAGTGTTGTTTAAGTGTTAAGTTAAGTATTGTGAAAATATTCATAACAAGTGGTGTGTGCCAGGCTGTGTATCTACAGTGTTGTTTAAGAGTTAAGTATTGTGACAATATGCCTAATAAGTGTTGTGTGCCAGGCTATAAGGGCAATTACACTAGTGAATATAAGGTGCATGTATTTAGTTTTCCATTAGACAGAGACCTTTGTAGAAAATGGATTGCTGCTATACCCAGAGTTGATTTTACACCAACTAAATGCACAAAGGTATGCGAGTCACACTTTCATAAAGATCACATAGTATTTAATGTAAGTCATCAAGATCCTAAGACAGGACAAGTTATAAGTGCTCCTTTAAAGTATCCTAGGCTTAAACCAGATGCAGTTCCAAGTGTTTTCCCTAACTGTCCTGATTATTATTTAAAATCTATTACTGTTCGTAAAAGTAAAGATGAAAAATTAGAACTAATTGAACAACAACAATTACATGAAGTACTTGAACTGAGTAAGCAAGATTATTTAGCATATCAGAAAGCAACATGCTACACAAATTTTAATGAGTTTCAAACTACATTTAATTCATTAGATTTACCAGAAGGTTGGTTTAAGGTTATTGATAAAGATAAAGTTTCATTACTGAAAATAAAATACCATCCAGGGCCAGTTATAACTTATTCTATAGTTATAAATAATGATCTAAAACTAGAGACGTTTCTTCATGGTAATGACATTCCTATATTATATGTAACAAAATTAAAACTCCATTCACAACAAATAATTTGAATGAGCTGAAAGATTTAATTACAACAATAGATTCTTACACACTTGAATATCCTTTCACGTTACCTAATAGTAATAATACATCTGATAATTTGGACAAAAAGGAAGTTTTGAAACAAAGTGATAATGACAGGATAAAACAGACACTTCAGCATTTATTTTAAGTATTCTAGAGAGTCTTATAAAAGATGGTTACAATGGTTTAGATTACATTTTTGAGCAGCTGAAATTGCATACTTTACGTAAAGAAAGATACAGATATTCTGCAAACACGATGATTACAGCCTCCATCCTCTACACAATTAGTCCTCATGCATACAGATTCTTACGACATTCAAACTGTCTTATATTGCCACATCCAAAGAGCATTAAAACCGTCTGTAATAAATTATTAAGTGACCCTACGTCTGAAGATAAGAAGTCACTTTTCACATATGCTAGAAACATATATAAATACATAAGTGATCATGAAAAATTTGTTGTTTTATTAATGGATGAAATTCACATTCAGCCATATTTAGACTACAAAGGAGGAAATATTGTAGGAACTGCTTGCAATAATAAATCTTTGGTCACTTCTGCTTATGTATTTATGATAAGCAGTATTTTATCAGATTTTAAAGAGGTAGTAAACATATGTCCTTACATCAAGACTTGATCATAACATGTTGTATATATTTATAAAATAATAATCAATTTAGAGGAAATAGGGTATAAAGTTTTTTGTGTAGTGAGTGACAACAATGCACTAAACAGTACAGCAATGAACAATTTTTCAAAAGAGAAAAAGTTAAGCATGGTTTATCCTCATCCTGTTGATAACAAGAGACTACTGTTTTATTTATTTGATTGTGTGCATCTCTTGAAATGTATTAGAAACTGGTTGAATTCTAAGCCATATCAAGAACTAACCTTTCCAGACTTTGAAACTGGAACTGAAAAACTTGCTACTTTCGAAGCTTTAAAACGTCTGCATGAACTTGAGCATGATAAGTTGTTGAAATATGGATATTCTTTAAATTTAAAAGCTCTCTTTCCATCATTCCTGGAAAGACAAAATGTGAAATTAGCATTAAAAATATTTAATCCTTATGTTATGCAAGCATTACTCCACTTTGGTAGCAGCATCAATAACTCTAAGGACACTGCAGACTTTATTAATATTATTCTTACATGGTGGAAAATTGTAAATGTAAAAACTCCTCACAAGGGGCAACGTTTAAAGGATGTATATCAAGAGCCTGTTGGAATTGTCCAAGTAATGTCATTTCATGAGGATTCAGAATTAGTACAGGAAGAACAGTCAAATATTTCATTCTGGCCTGAGATTACTATTGATGTATGTGATGTTGAGGAGGTTCAGAATGATATGCCTGTAATAACTTACTTATCTGGATACTGTTGTTACATAGTTCTGAAAAAAGTGAAGTGTGACTGTTGCAAAATTAAATTACTGCTCACTGATGAACTACTCGTAGAAGATAAATACACACTTATTAAAAACCTAATCAGAGGTGGTTTGTTATATCCAGTAGATAATGTTGTTCAGTTAGTCGTTCATACCTACATTTTTTTAAAAAAAATACTGAAAGACTATGAAGATGATTTTTTAAATGTACATAATAAAATAATGTTTTTGTGTAAGTTAATTGTAATGTTACACAGAATGGCTTTTTATCAAACTTTTCTGGATGCAAGAATCATAGTGATGACTATATTGTAAATATTTTAATTAATTGTAGTGTAAATACATTATTGAAAATTTACTATGGCAAATGGAATGACAATCTGGGCAGAAGAAATAAAAGTAAGAAGTTATGTACTCTAGCATCATTATAATATACAGCAAGAGACAGTGCAAAGTGTATGTATGTGTAAAACGTTTATCAGTACGTGTATTAGTGTACTTAGGGTGTATTTAGAAAATGTTTGTAGGCCTAAACGTTTATGTCATCTTCCTGTATGTGAAAGGAAACCATGAAAAATATGAAAGGTAAGTGTATATTATAAGTGTTTTTAAATGCATACTTTTTATTTGTTGTTATTACGAAAATTGTAGAAATAATTTAAGAAATATTTTCATTGGAACCAAACTGTCAAATGTTTAACAGGTTTTTTTTTGTTAGGCGCGTAATGTTTAAAATACAAAAATGTAAGCGTGTATATAAAGGTTACGTTACAGCCTCCATTTGATGACATCATCGCGCAGCCTGTTGGCCTCCTTGTCTATACAGGGGGTAATGGATGAATCGGGTTCGGCTGACGAAAACCTAGTGTCAGAGTGGAAAAAATTACCTGAAATTTGCAGGGGTTATGAAGGAAAAATATTTTTAACTGAGACGAGACTGGTCTGTTTTTCAGAGCTCTTACAACTAAAACAATGACTTTAAAAAGTGAAAAGTGTACAGGAGGAAAAATTTGTAAAGAAAGAGTGACCGTTATGCTATGCGTCAACATGATTGGCGAATTTGAAAAACCTGTTATTACAGGCAACTCTGCTAAACCTACATGTTTTAAGGCGATTGACGTGAGTAAACTCAATGTGGTGTGGTATTCAAACAAGCGGGCCTGGATGACAAGGGAAATAATGACTGAATGGTTGCTGGAATTTGATCGAAGAATGGGAAGAAATAGAAAAGTAGTTTTGTTTTTAGACAATGGTACATCACACTCTAATGTTGTACTAAATAACGTAAAACTAGTTTTTTGCTGCCAAACACGACTTCAGTTTGCCAAGCCTTGGATCCGGGCATTATTCGTAATTTTAAAGTTTACTACAGGTAATACGTATTGAGACATTTTGTCGCGAATGGACAACTATAAATCTGCAGATAAACTGACAAAATGTACCAGTTGGACGCGATTCTGTGGTTATCTTCAGCCTTGCAGCAAGTTTCCTCCACTACAGTGAGCAACTGTTTTTAAAAGTCAGGAATTGTTTGTAAGAATTGTTTGTACTTGAGTGATCGATGACAGTGTCAAGGACTTGAGCCTAACGAACATGAACTTAATGATTTATTAAAGGCCTTTGGTGGATCTGAGGATTATGTCACTATTGATGATGCACTTGTCACAGAAAATGTGTCAACTGACAGCAGCGAACTCATAGAAAATCTTAAGGAAATCCCAGAGTGTGAAGACGAGGATGAGAGTGGACAACGACTTGTATAGTATAAAAATCTATAGTAAGACAAATTTTGACTTACATGTGTGTTACAGTATAAACAATGTATAGATTTCATTAATAAACCATTTGAATACATAAAAACGCTTTGTTGCACAAATCTAGTTTTTACAGCTTCCTAAGCTTGTTTCTGAATAGCGGACACTTCTTAATAGTGTACACTTTTACATTCCCCATCGGTGTCCGTTATAAAGAAGTTTCACTGTATAATACTTTTCATTTACAAAACAATTACTTGTTGAGCGCCAGTTGTGTGAATATAATACACAACAATTTAAATATAATAAACAAATAATATTTAAACATAAATAATAGTTATCATATAATATGCACACAAATATATATATATTTTTTTAACATTATATTCACTAGTAGAGCATTCATTAAAAATTTTTTTTTAAATAGTTAAATGGTATGGTCGTGCACCACGTTCTTGGGCGACAAATTATTATATAACGAGAAAAGGTGAATAGTGTGTTTTTAAAATAATAATAACTTCTTATGTCATATCGACTTTGTAAAAATCATTCAAAATTTTATTAAATACAATTTTCAAAAATTACAAATTATATTAGGCTATTACTAATTTGCTTTGTGTGCCTACATATGAATATCGTACTCATGAAATATCAATCGATTTTAGAAATACTTAAACGTTTGTGCTACGTTATAATTTCAAAAATAATAATTTCGTAAATTGTTAAATGTCATTATAAATTACTACAATTTAACCAATTAGATTTTACAATTATTATTTACACTATTAAAGTTTATCATTGTCTCTTTACTCTTTTCTTTTTAATGTCTTTTATGACTTGTTGGTTGACGAGTAAAAATGGTTTTGTCACCTTATTGCTGTGCGGTGATACTCAGTGATTCCTCGTCATGATCCTGTGTCCTGTGTCGATCCTCCGTTGTCGTCTGATCCTCCTGGAGTCCGTCGTCCGGCCCTCCTGGTCCACTCAGCATTCAGATGACTGGTATGGTGCTATCTCCATACTGCTTGATGCTTCACCGTCAGGCATAGCCTTCGGCTGGAGATGTGTTCCAGTGAGTGAAAGTCGAGGCTGGTGCTCCTCGCTTATTTATACTGTCTGGCGTAAAAATTAAGTGTTTCAACCATTCTGTGCACGATTTATATTGTTATAGTTTGTCGACTGTCCCTTTACAGATTCGTTTATTTTTCGTACTTATTTTAATTTTATTCGCAACATGCAAAGTCTTTTGTTTATTACTCGATGTTCATATGATCGGTAATTTTTTTATATATAATTGTAGTTTAACAGTTTTTCTATACTTTAATTGTTCTTGGTTCTATTCACTTTTATTTACACTGCATTAATATGTATTATTTGTTTTGCACTAGAAGTTGGACATGTGCATGTCTTTATATTATATGGGAGGTGGAGTTGATCGCCTGCACGTGGTGCCCCCCTGCCTTAGCTAAACGATCAACAATCTATGCACAACACGAGCCGCCAAAAGACATGAATACGGATAGATACAGGAACGATAATGGCCTTTCTAAAGCCCCTTACGAAGGCCTCCGAATCATTTTTTGGAATGCCGGAAGCTTAAACAACGCAAAGTTCACAGAACTCAAGACTATTTTATACCAACATGACGCTGACGTTTTTATTATAGTCGAAGCTGGAGCATCCACAGACTTCCCACAGTTTTATGAGGTAAACAATTTCACGACACATGTCCTAAAAAGATCCAGACAAGTAGCCTCTGGAATATTGGTGGGTGTCAACAAGAAACACGCTAGCGATTTCTATATAGTACACGAAATGGAGGAAATTGACAAAGTGGAAATAATTGGCCTCAAAATCTGGATAAGCAGAACACAATACAATATATTTGGCATGTACAATCCTCCAAACAACAAACCCAGTTTCGATCGTCTTCCTAACACTGCTAAGCAGCACAACTCTATAATAATCGGCGATTTTAACGCCCACTCGAATAG
This sequence comes from Magicicada septendecula, assembly GCA_034769895.1. Lineage (NCBI taxonomy): Eukaryota > Metazoa > Arthropoda > Insecta > Hemiptera > Cicadidae > Magicicada > Magicicada septendecula. Next base: position 306,479,531 of record CM068374.1, on the reverse strand, counting down.
ATGGGGCTACAAAACCGCCAACGGAGCAGGTCGGGCAACAGAAGAACTACTAGACAATTCCAATCTTATCCGACTTAATAGTGACCCAACATTTCTGTCCTTTGCTGGCAGTTTGTCGACACCAGACCTGGCCATGGTGCACTCGAACCTTAGCGCCAGAGCAATTCTCAGCCTTGGAGATCCGTACGACGGAAGCGGGCATCGATCACTGATCCTGAAAATAGCACCAAAGAAAAGAGCGCCACCCTACCGACAGATCCCCAGGTGGAATTTCAAGAAGGCCGATTGGGGCAGTTCTGTAGCATCTCCAACAACACCATTACGGAAAATCTCATATTCGATAATCCAGACAAATCAACCGACAGATTTGTCAACGCCGTCTTACTAGCTGCAAAGAGAGCAGTGCCGAGAGGCCAAGCTAAACGTTACAAGCCTTTTTGGAACGCAAAACTGACGGAATTGAAAGCTGACAGAGACAAGGCACGAAGAAAGGCTGAATCGACAAACTTGCAATGCGATTCCATAGATCTCAGGAAAAACCAAGCACAACTAAAAAGGGCAATCATAACAGAAAAACGCGAGACATACAGACACTTCGTGGCCTCCCTGGATTTTAGACGAGATGGTACCAAAGCCCACAACTTCCTATCAAGCCTCAATAATGATAAAAAGACGCACAAATGGGAACCAGTACAGGCTAACGGAAAGACATTGACAAATCCTACAGAAATCGCAGCCGCCCTATGCAAGCACTTTTCAGCAGTAAGTCAACTAACGCTAAACAGAAATGAAAGGAAAGCTGTAAAACACGGTATACCTACCTGCGCAACCGATACTCAACACCACCTATTCAATGATCCTTTCACCCTGGCCGAACTCGAGCTAGCGATTCACTCTCACAAGAAAGGCAAAGCGGCAGGCCCAGACAAAATATTCTCAGAATTCTTAAAGAACCTGGGCGAAAATGCTCGCAGAGCACTGATAAAACTTGCAAATCTCACATGGGAAAAACACGTTCCCCACTCATAGAAAAATGCCGAAATTACAGCAATCCTCAAAAAGAGGAAACCCGCCACTAGCCTCACTAGCTTCAGACCCATTTCACTTACAAGCATCATCTGCAAAACAGTTGAAAAAATGATAGGTAGGAGACTGAGACACTACCTGGAAGATGCCGGAGCCATCTCAGACTGCCAAGCTGGCTTCAGGCAGCACCGGTCTACAGTAGACCAAATTGTTAAACTAACACAAGCGGTAAAGGACGGCTTCCATCGCAAACAATCAACGCTTGCGGTCTTTATAGACCTGAAAGCGGCATATGACAAAGTGAGGAGATCCCTGCTGCTCCGCAAGCTCAGCCAACTACACATCTCAGGCAATATGCGCAAGTGGATAAAGAACTTCCTCGCACAGAGATTCATCCGGACCAAATTCCAAAACGCAGTATCAAACTTCAGACAAGGACTACCACAGGGAGCAGTACTTACCTGCCTCCTCTACGCTGATGACGTTGTCATCTGGTCAACAAGTGGCAGCGTTGATGGCCTGGAGGAGACAATGAACAACGTCCTAACGGACATTGGTGTAGAAACAACAAAATGATGCTAAACGCCGAAAAAACAGTATTTGAACTGTTTACCCTATCCACCAAGCCACACCCCATACAACTTACTTATGATAGAACGGAGCTAGCGAGGATATACGACGCAAAATACCTAGACGTGTACTTCGATTACAAACTAAGCTGGGCCCAACAAATCCGAACAGCAGCGGATAAAGCCCAAAAGCGAAACAATCTACTGAAGAGACTAACTGCGACGAAGTGGGGCGCAACGCAAGAAGTACTCGCCACAGCTTACAAAACATATGTGCGCCCAGTAATGGAATACGCCTCAGAAGTAATCGCCTTCTCCTCCGAAGCAAATTTAAGAAAATTAGAGGTAGTCCATAATAATGCACTACGCATAATAACCGGTGCAGCAATATCCGCAATGCAACTACAAAGTGGAGTTGACCCACTACGAGAACGCAGAGAGAAACTAACTTTGAAATTCTGGGAAAGGGCAAAAAGAATCGACCACCGACACTGGGGGAACTACAGGCCCGCATCATCACGCCTGAAGACCCAAACCACCCCACTCACCCATGTTGAGAAAATAAGAGAAAAATATCACATCCATCACGGGCAAGCTGCAAAGCTCTCAACATTCCACGAAATTTTTAGCTTCCTGCCAGCGGGGAAACTCACCCTTATAAATCACACTACTCCAAAAGCACTCAGCAATACACACGATTTGAAGTCAGCAGCCTTACAAATGATCCACGAGCTGTGCAAAAGAGACACGTGGGTGCACGTATACACCGACGGATCAGCGATGACACAAGCCGCGGGGGCTGGCTACTATAGCCACCTGTTCCGAGGGATTTAGCCCGGTAGGACCCAACGCCAGCAACTTTGACGGAGAAATACTAGCAATTCACCACGCAGCGGAAAGGCTTCTTGGAGTCAGTAGTAATCCAACAAGCTGCGATCGTAGCCCTCACCAACAACACGCCCACTGACTGTGCTGCAACTATGGCCGGTCGAAGACTAATGTCCGGAATGATAGAGAGCGGGTAGCATGTTACTTTGCAATGGATACCAAGCCACATAGAAATCCAGGGCAACGAACGCGCCGACCAACTCGCTAAACAGGGGGCCAGACTCCCGCAGCCTAGCAATACAACATCGTTAATGACCGCAAAAATCTAGTCGAGAGAGTGGTCTCTAACTGGACCAAAAACTTCTTACGCGAAGCCTGCACGGGAAAGCTTAGCTCACGACAAACAAATACCTCGGAATCTCCCAAGATCAGAAGTAGTCGCCAAATTCAGACTCCTAACTGGCCACGATTATCTACAAGCGCATCTGCATAGGATCGGGCTAGCCGACTCCGACATCTGCCCACTCTGCACCACCAGCAAGATGGACGGTCCGCACCTACAGCAGTGCACAGGAGTGACGGACGTACAAGAGACAGACGCGATACATGTATATACTGGGAGGCTCGTAGGCGAATGGCAGAGATGCCAAGAGCTGGCATTGGATAAAGTAAAGTAAAGTAAGTCTTTATATTATTAATAAAGTGGCGTAACGTGTTTTGTCATATCTTACATGCACTTACCAAAATTTAAATACATTACTTATTTAATTCACATTTATTCAGGGGTGATGCTATGACGGTTTCTACTGGATCACACACACACATATCAATTACATTGTACACAGTTTTAGGTTGAGTATGGTGTGATATGCCAGTACCGTCCTGCACATTCGGTGTTCCCTTTCGCTGGTTACTTACAGCTTTCAATACGCATTTTCTTTTTTATATTGACTATATTAATTATTTATTCTAATTTAACTGTTTTTTTAACTAACTGCGACAATGCACAGTAACGTACGCAGACATACTGTTGCAATATATATATATATATATAACGTTTATTAATATATATATATAATTCTAACGCTTATTAATATAGTTAGTGTTTTTTATATTTAGATTTTACAGATTTTATTTGTTTTGTTGCGTTGACTTATAACGTTGATTTATTAAGATGAACCTCCTTTAATAGTATGATAATTAACGTTGAGCCTCAAGTTGTAACCGCTATTCTGTAACGTATTGTATAGTAGACGTCATTTATTTCTTTAAATTTTGTTTTTTATTTATATTGTTTGTTTGCAGTTTGTTTAAATTATTTATTTTAAATTAATAACCTTGATGAGTTAGTGAGTTAGGCCTCACGTCGACGTGCTGATTTTAATAAAACCGTAGTCGTAATAATGCAGTAATATTCTTTAAATTCCGCTTTATTTATTTCTATTTATAAAAAGAAAATAATTATTGTGTGTTTAATGGTTTAGTAAAATTCATTAAACTCATTTGTGTGGCGGAACTGGCCTTGATTGGGAATTGCATTCGATTGTTGTATCGCGTTGTCTATTTGGAGGTTATCTTCGTAATCTACTATATGTGATGAAGTTTTAAATCGTCAAAAATGTTTTATTCTTCTTTTATTGAACAAAAATCCTTTAATTATATTTTATTCTGTAAATAAAACACATTTACCATCAATTGGGAATAATTATTAACATTTATTTCCATAAATTCAGCTTTAATTATTCTGAGGTCGAAGTTGTAAAGTGCCTGTATCGACTCTTGTTCTCGGTTCGATTCTTAACTTACCTTCAGCTTCAGTTATTATATTAATCTTTTGGGTTCTTTAGACTGCTATTAAAAAGTTCGAAAATGTCCACAAGAAGTACATTACATTGCAAATTATATAATTCTTATTTACTAACAAAGCCAAAACTTAATATTAATAAAAAAATGCAACAAAAATAATTGTTCAGTTTGATTTGCACACACAACGAATAGTATCTATCCCGCCATGCATTAGTCAAGCCTTGGCAAGATGGCGGCCTGTTGTTAAATAAATTCTGTGTGAAATGTATTCACAACCAGTTTTTACAAATAAAATAAATTACACAAAATGTTCACTGTGGTTAAATTAGTTTTTTTTCTTTCACTAGTGTTCTGTTGAAAAAGTGTTATTTAAATTAATCTTGGTGTCGTGTAGTTGTAAAAGTAACTCTCACCAGTTCCTTTTTGTTGAACAGAATTATTCACTTCTGTGTTTTTGTTTTGGTGTATTTGTTTTGGGGAAAAACGTGCTCCTTAACAGAGAAAACTAAGGAGAAATAATGCCCGTGCCGGGGAACAAGGGGCCAAGTCACTGCAGTTCTGGGGAAGAAAGAGTCAAGTCAACGACTAAATAACTTTCACTGCTGTAAAGTTAAGTACATATTAAATTTTACTGCAATTCAATACTCTGAACAATCTACTTGTAAAACACAAAACAATCTTGAAATAGTTATTTTTATAAGAAACTAATATTTCAAATAACTGTTTAAATACACGGTACCTTTAAACCATTGTTTTGCTTAGCAGCTGAGAACGTTTTGTTTCAGCTGCTCACAGTCTGTTTATGTTTATGTGAGGTTAGTATCGTGCAGTAAGAGGTTAGTTCAGTGTTGCTCTTAAAGTGTGTTTTGTATATCGAGTATGGATGAAGTTAATAGTTTTAGTGAAGTTAGTACTAGTGATGATGACGTTGGTGTAAAAGTGGAACAAAAAACAAAAAAGAGGAAAGTTACGGGTAGGATGAGGGATGCCCCAAAGAAAATAAGAGTGCAAAGTCATGAAGCTTGCAGCGATTGTAAGTGCAGATCTAAATGTTTTGAAGTTATTCCTCTCACCGTTAGAGACAACATAATTAAAAACTTTAATTTGCTGGAAACCACAAACGAGCAAAACTCGTATTTGTGCGGTCTTATATCTCTCACCCCAGTTCAGAGGCACCGGCCCAGAGCAGACCAGGCTAATGCTTTGTTAAAAGATGATACGTGTAAGTACAAAGTTCGAGGTCTTGTAGATAATAAAGTAACTGAGTGGCCAGTTTGCCGTAAAGCATTTACCGCAATTCATGGAATAAGCAAAAAAAAAGTGGAGTATTTGATAAATAGCTTAAAACTAACAGGGAATTCACCAAAAGATCAGCGAGGACATTATAACAGAAAACATAAACATAGTGAAGACAAAGTAAACTTGATGAAAACCCACATAGGTTCATTTAATGGTCGTGGGGCATATTACTCTACAACAGACTCAACCAAAAAATACCTCCCAGCAGATTTAAATGTTAGTAAAATGCACACACTTTTTCAAGAGAAATATCTAGAAGTTGAAGTTTCGTATGAATCATATAGGTCAGTGTTTAACAATCATTTTAACATTTCATTCAGCTTCCCAAGGACTGATACATGTAGCTTTTGCGATGAAAACAATATAAAGCTTGAATGCTTAAAAATTGAGCTGAAGGAAAGTAATGATGCTGAACAGAAGATAGAAATTGAACAGGGCCGTAACTACCACCGGGGCAGCCAGGGCAGTGCCCCGGGGCCCCCGAGCATAGGGGGCCCCCGAACGAGAAGGGATTTTTTATACTAAACCAGACTAAAAAATTTTGAATCAAACTCATTTTGTTTCAAACATTCAAAATAAATTGACTTAAAAACTTATCAAAGTCTTAAAATAATAACAAATTAAACTTATTTATAATGTATAACAGCATTGCCTATTTTGTCTACAATAGCCTACCCTCGCTGTCTTTCTTAGCTATTTCAAGAGTCGAAGGTCACTGACAACGAAAGGACCGAGAGTGGTAGATTGTGTGTGGCGCGGCAGGTGGACGGAGTAGTACGCATCACCGTGTTCGCAACAGGGCATCAGTTTGTTTTTGTTTGCTACCCCGCAACGTGTTACCGGTTAGTTTTTCTATTACCAGTTTGACTGACAGTGTCAGTTTTGAAATACAAACAAAGTGCGTTTTGTTGTTTGAATAAATATGAAACGGACATACCTCAGTGGTGCCCAAAAAAGGCAAGAAAAGAAGAAAAAATCGGCAGAGGCAGCTAAAAGCTCAGGGAGTTTATCTTTTTGGCTTTCCAGCTCTGAGTCCACGAGGAGCGATGATGAGAGAGGTAAAACTTGAAACATATTTTGTCGTAAGTCAGCAAATGCTCATCCTCTTTCTTTTAGAATAAAGTTCCGTCTAGTTAAAACTAAACAATGAGTGGGCCACGGGCTAGCGCCCAAACAAATTTAGAGGTTAGGCCTATGGCCTTTCTTTTTTTGTCTGGCAGAGTAGCAGAGACGTATATATAACTTATACTTCACCGTTGACCTGTATGTAATGTCGGTGTGATACGTGATTTTCTGAATGTTTAACTCTCCAATGACTGCATGTTTTTTTTTTCTTCTTGTTTTTGGTATGTTCTGGAAGCCAAATAGCGACATCGGATTGTGAGACTGTATTTTTTTTCTTTTCAAGACCAAAAACACAGTACCCAACTTCGAATTACAAATGTTCCACTGTATCTGTGTGTTTACAATTTTGTTTGTTTACTATGTACTGTGTGTTCTTATTAGTAAATAATATCTCAAGAACGTTTGAGTCATTGTCTTACATTTTTATGGATACGGTATTTAAAAAAAATTCAAAACGTTACAATTTTTTGTTTACTTGATTACTGCATGTTTTATTTTTCAGTTATCAAAATAATATATATGTAAGGCTGAAACCTAGATGTAGGGTCCGTAGGCAGCAAAATAAGGACTTTTATAAAATCATATAAGTGGCACATTTTTTCGGCTGCGGGGAGAAAAATTCACTATAGTTGCATACTTGAGCAACGTTTTTGTAACTTTCAGGCCACAATTCATAAAAAATTTTAAATTGCAGTTACATCCAATTCCTCACTAATAAACCTTAAAAGTGTGTCGTATCGCTACAGAATATGCGTAATTACTGTACATCAAATATGAGTTCTTTAAATATCTTTCTCTCAGCTCTTTAATATATTTTCTTTTGTATTTCTTTACTATGGTGCCTACGGACGCTGTTACTTTAGATTCCCCCCTTTGCCACTTTTTCCTGAAAAACTGTTTTTCCTTTAGGGTTGAAGAAGATCCAAGACCATAATGAAGAGAGAATAGATGTGGAAAGTGTGTTAGAAGAAAGGAAGATGCATATAAGTGACGACCCTGCCCCTCCTGGCTTAGAAGACATTGATAAATGCAGTGCGTTCCCACAAGATGACATTGATCAAAATTCAGCTGTCCGACTCTTCAGATGAAGAGGTTGTATCTTTCAGTGAAAATACACAAGACATATATGTAGCTACAGAGTATGATGTCTTCCCTAACACTGTAAAAGACCCTGAGATGAAATGTAGGCTTATAGCAGCTGGCCCTCACCAACCTGATTGCCCTTTTCCAAGAGACGAAACACAACAAGGCCGATCTTTTTCAAACAGCTATTACCGCTTGATAACTAAGGCTGGATTAAAACTAAACAGAAATTGGTTGTGTTACTCAATGAAGCTTGATTGCATTTACTGTCTACCATGTTGGTTGTTTCCCCAACAACAAGAAGGTCATGCACATGTTCCTCAGTCTCAAAGGTTTTCGACCAGCGGAGTTAGGGACTGGAAGCATATTTCAGATCGTATAATAAGTCATGAAGGATCCAGACCCCATGCTCGTGCCTGTATAGTTTATGAACAGTGGCGCAAACATGGGACAGTTGATGAGATAATTGATAGAAAGTTTGAGGAAGAAAGAAGCTTCTTGCGGAAGGTAGTTGAAAGAATACTGAATGTAACCCTAACCCTTGCAACATGCAATCTCGCTTTTCGCGGAACCAGTGAGAGGCTAGAACATAGCAATAAGGGAAATTTCCTATCAATCATTGAACTGCTATCAAAGTATGACCCTGTGTTGCAAGAATTGCTAAAGCGTCCACATGGTGCGGTAAAATATCTAAGTCCGCAAATTCAAAATGAGCTGATCGGCTTATTATCATCACAAGTTAAAGACGAAATCACTTGTGAGCTTCAAAATGCTTTGTTTTTTTCAGTCATTTTGGACACAACCTAAGATGTATCTAAGGCTGACCAGTTAAGTGAAGTTTATAGATACGTGAAAATAGAGAACGACGAAACAGGAAAACCTGTTGCTGTTGAGTTGAAAATTTGTGAAGTTTTCTTCTCCTTTAGAGAGGTTAAAGATCAGTCAGCACAAGGGCTTGCTAAAGAAATAATTAATTCGCTGGAAGAGAAGGGTTTAGATGTGAGGAAATGTCGTGGTCAAGGATATGATGGAGCAGCCGTAATGACTGGAGTATACCACGGTGTGCAACAACGTATAAAAGAAAAAGCCCCATATGCTTACTTTGTACATTGTGCGGCGCATAACCTTAACCTTGTGCTGAGTGATGCTGTTGAAGGAAACGGAGATATTTGCCAGTTTTTTGAAACCGTCCAAAATGTATATTGCTTTTTTGGACATAGCATTGTTCGCTGGGAGAAGTTAAAAACAATGTACCAGAGTGGGTCTTCAAAAGTGACATTAAAAACCCTAAATCCAACTCGCTGGGCTGGCAGATTTGACGCAGTAAGTGCCCTTAAACATAGGTTCTGTGATGTAGTGAAATGTCTCAGCCGCCTAATTCTGACTAGCAAAAAAAAGAAGGAAAGGAATGAAACCATGCAAATAAAGAAAAAGATGGAATCTTTCAACTTTGTATTACTCCTAGTAATACTGTAATGACCAAAAATTTTAAATTTTTAAATTTTGATCAAGAAGTACGTTACGCCAGCCAAGTCACCTCAACCCGGGCCAGAAGCAATGAATAAAGAGGCAACTTAACGAAGTGTCAACTGGACGCTTGCCAAGAACAATAAGAAAATGCCTGACACAACACTACAATGGGAAGTAAGGATCGCCTGTGACAGACTTGACTCAACTGAGATTTACAGCCCACAACAAACTAAACAAAAGATGCTGTACGGTGGCCCAGATACGGAGAAATTGTAGCGAACACACGCTGTATTTGGAGCGTGCCACCAATAAGAAAAGGAATACTCACACAAAGGGTTTAGGAGAGTCTCACCCCGTATGAGAACAAAACAGTGTATATCTAGTGAATAGGACCAGAATGTGCGCACAGCGTGAAGACATCTTACTGGTGACAACTAGTATTTATGACGAGGGACAGGAGTGGCATCTTGGAAATGACGACACGCAGGGTGTTGCTAATTGACGAAAAAAGGGTCATGGGAAGTCAAACAATAATGAAATGCGACGTATTGTTCGCGTGAGAACGACTGCAGACCTCCAGAGCGTACTTGGACAAAAGCTTGATAGACAGGCGCGGAATTGCTCTACATTCTAGGAAATGGTACGGAGCCCTTTCGTCGTGTACTTGAGGGGATGCCCGATAACCAACCAGAGTCTGGCATCTTCCCAGGACGCAGGTGGAGAGGACTGTCGTCATGATAGCAACGCGAACAACGAATCAGAGGTCGAGAACCATAGTTCTACATAAGGGTAGGAGTTCATCTGACCTATCATGGTTGACCAAAGGCGTGTTTGACAGGACATTGCATTGTGGCAAAATGAAGCTTAATAAAAACTGTTTACAGAGCACGCGGAGCCTCAGTCTTCATACAATTTTCAATCTTATTCTATTTCTCAGTCTCAGTATAATTCTCAGTCTTAATACATTTTCAGTTAATATACATATATCAGTTTTACTCTGAAACTCAGTTACGCAGTGCTTTAATCAGTTAACACAGCATTTTCAGTTATTGACAAGTTATTCAGTCATAGTGTATCCGCAGTGACTCAATCATGCAGTATACTTCAGTGGTTAAAAACTTTGTTACTCAGTTTTACTCAGCTACCGCTTGTTAAGAACTAAGTTAATTATTCGCAGTTTTCATTTAATAACAGACTCGCAGAACTTTCGTCAATGCTTTACCGAGTTATGGAAATGTATCGTTGCACAGTGTGAAGTGTTACAAATACCGAATGGAACAATACATCACGTAATCTAAAACACAATACATTAACGTACATAGATACAAGAAGAAGAAGTTTGACGATAGACAGTCATATATACACGATAATTAACAATGAACGCACTCACGCAACACAACTTTACAGACTTTTATATTAACGGCCGACATCAACGGAACACACACACCGCGAGTGAATCTTATCCGCGAGTGTTAAGTGATGATAAGCATCGAATCTACACAACCTTACGTATTTGGATCATCAGTGGGAAGGAGTTTCACCGATGGAAATTTTGGATAACCATTTCACAAGTAAATCTTTATGTTATTACTGTTATAATAACTCTACTGTCCTGACTCTTTTCAAAGAAATCACCCTTTGAGAATTTAGATTGATTATCATGGTAATTTTAAATACAGCTATTCATCTGAGGCAAAATGAACGCATTAGTGTAAGATTAATATGTTGATTGTCTATGTTTATGTATGTTCATTGTGTTATATATATATGTGTATGTTTTCAGCGAACGACGTAATGAATTCATATTGTAATTTGATTCTTATATATATGTGTTCTCTTTTATGAACGTATTTACAGGGCATAATTTATATCCATATATTGGAAGTTTCTTTATTTGAATAATGTTAAATAAATAAGTGTTTATTTTACTACGTATTTATGCGTTCATTATTGTCAATTTTACCTTGTAACAGACATTAACGTCAACTGAATGATTTGTAGTAAATTTTTTATATCGTTTTTTATACAACTATCAGAGTCTCATTGCAGTAATTATGCTAATCATTAATGAACATAGTAACTAACATCAAAATAATTAATATATCACGTAAATTCAATCAATTTGACATAAATTAACCTAATTGGATAATTACATAATTAAATTCCATAAATTAGCATAATTGCATATTATATATAAATTGGCTCCCAAAGAACGTGGGGCACAACAAAATATCAATTACACCCCATATTATGATATAAATTGGCTCCCATCGCACGGCAAAGAGCAGGCAGTAGATAGAATAAGTATATATTTACATGTTAGTTGTTAGAACAAAATATTATTAGTGTAAGGCTAGTTAGACTGGATGTTAACGCGAAGTAAGGCCGCAAAAATGACTAGTAGTTCCGATTCTATGAACTTCGACATCAACAACCAGCAGGGTGTACCTGATAACGAACGTGAAGAATCGCCAATTGAGTCACAAATGACCGAGGAGACGTCAGACGTCAGAGCGCGGGGACAGGAATCCCAACAACCACAAGAAGAGGTGACACTGCGTTCACTGATGGATTTCATGCGGACACAGAGTGAAAGCTTTAAAGTAATGAATGAGAAGTTCGACAAACTACAAGAAAAGCTAGATAAGCATAAGGAGGAAGTCACGCAACAAGTGGCCGAGCAGATCGCACAAATAAGCGCGGAAATGCGGGAGTACAAGACTACTTGTGACCAGAAGATAAATGAAGTCCAGAAGCAGCAGGAGGAGACCATAAGAGAGTTGAGAAACGACACTGATAAGAAGTTCGAAGAGATACGAGGAACCAGAGAAGTAGACCGTCAGGAACTAAAGAATATCACCTAAAACACACAAACGAGCATCAAGAAGATCAATAATAGAGTAGAGACACACATTAAAGAAAAACCATAAGAAACAGGAGGAGTTGAAGGGCGAGCTATTCCAGACAGTAAGACAGCTACAACAAGAACAGGGAGACGCAAACAACACAATACAACAGAAGATTAACGAGGTAGATGGAAGACAGAAGACGACGGAGCTAAGACTGGATGAAAACGCCAGGGAATTGACAACTTGCATCAATGAACTAAAGTGTCAAATAGAACGGCTGCAACGACAACTAATCGAAGGTGAGTCCGGAATAATCAATAGGGTCAACGGACATACAGACGTCGAACTAAAATACAATGGCACTTATAACGTTTCTCCTCCAAAGACATTATAACATCGGGAACCAGTTCAATTGTTCGCTGTTAATTAAACTAGCTGCAGTAGTTAGTAAAATTTACTTACCAACAAATTATGACAATGTATATATCAGGAATTAGTCAAGGGTTACATAAATTTATTCACTCTCTGGGTATTAGCGAAAACATCTCTTTATTCTTGTATTTTAACTAAATATAAAGTAATAGCTTTAATGGTCATCCTTTAATTTTTTACTTACTTTACTTTACTTTTAAAAGAAAAATTCTTATAAATTCTGCATTAAATATTCTTTAAATTTTTAATTTTTTTACTCTTTTTTATCTCAAAATCATTCAGCTATGTGTTATTTCAAGTACCACGGATCCGGGTCTTAACTTTGCACTATTCTAATATATCACATCATCCACACTATTTGAAGAATAGTCCGGTGTAATTTTCAGAATTACTTTACCTTTAAAGATCATCAGGTTATTACTATATCATTACAGAAATTACAAACATTTATATGCTACTCTTTAAGTTATCTAAAAGTCTTTACAAGAAACTTTACTGTTCTTTTTGTTTCGGTTTTTAAAAAAAAAAACAAGTTATGCACAAATGTTATGATTTAATATCACCTGAATAGAACGTGAGTTTGCTGTGGGTGTTCGTGATGGTCTTCTTCCGTCGGTCTTCTTGGGTGTACTTCGTTGTTCCTCTGGATACTTAGTTGATTGTTTTCGAATTGTAGTCTAGGTCATGACGATTGGATTCTGCTACTCGAAGTTCATACTGTTGTTGTTGTAACTTTCTTCTTCTGGAGTTGGTTGTTCACATTTTACATTTTAATTGTTCTTATTTTAGCAGCACTGATGTTTACTTTAATATGGTAAGGAACATATCTTACCACTTACTGTTTGTAAAGAGATGTGTCGGCTAAGTTTTTTTTATATATATTACCAATATTTGCTCCACGCACTACATTACTAGTTTTTTTTTTTTAGTTTTATTCAACGCTACATTGGATTAAACCAATTATAACAACTAACGTCTGGTTGTATCGTTGTTTAGCGGTATACACCTAAGTGTAACTTTACAACACATTTTTGACCCGCTTACATGTCGAAGTTTCTCCGGCGACTGGGGGTTGTTTAGCGGCAGGGAGTCTGTAAGCTGGCGCGGTTTACGCACTGAGAAAAGTAGTTCGTTCCTTTAGTATTATTAATTGTTCATTAATTAACTAGTAATAAATTACGCTACCTTTTTGTTATGAGTTAGATATTTCCTTTATTATTATTACGTCTTTTATTTAATTAAAAGAATTATTATTTTTCGCTTAATAACATTGTACTTTGCGTGTTCGTACTGGACAATTTGCACGTTGATACAGGAATCTAGGTACAGATAAGGGGTGGATAATACTCTCACTTGTTATAAGAACAAAAATTTTAATTTGTGCTATTTAAATAATTTTTAAATCGTCACATCCTCCTGCACTTAAAGATGAGGACGGGGCGACGGGGTATTAAACGAAAACCTAAGAAATACAATTACATTTGGGGACGGAACTTCGTGCTGAAATGTCTCTCCCTCAGATGATTTCTATCCATCAATCGATTATCTTACATCTTATACAAAATATTTAAAACCTAATACATTACTACACATGAAATACACAAATACATAAATCTACCTTATATTTAATTCTTACATCTACTACCGGTTTTTTGCTTGATTTCTTCACTCGTTTTACGGAGTTATACTCATGAGTAGGTTACTAATAATAATAACGTATTGTAATAACAATCGAATTACTTTTAGTTTACTGCGCTAGAGGTTTGTTGTTCGTCAGCTGACTTCTCATTCTTTATTTTATTCTCGCAGGACATTAGCTAAGGTTGATCAGGCCTCGCTAGTATTCGTACGAGGTGTTTGAGTTTATACTCAATTACGATATAGGATGTTGCAAAATCTTATTATATTCCTATATTAGTATATACAACATATTTTACTCTTAATACTTAAGTAGTATTCTTGGTTTACTATCTTTCTCGTAATCGTGCTTCTTTATTTTTACACGAAACAATTTTTTTATTTGAGACACATGGCTTCTACGAACGTAATTGTCTGTATTGGGTTCATACAGCGCTACTGTAACAGGGGTGATGAACTTGTGAACCTTGTAGGGGCCACACCATCGGTATGATAGTTTGGAAGTGGTCCTATCAACGGCTTTACTCGTAGGGTGAGTTTTATACATCACTAAATCACCTACTTTGTACTTTTTTTTCCTATTATTCTGCTCATGATATTTCCGCGTTTTTTGTAAATTCGCTCTCAAATTTGCGCGAGCTTCGTTCCATATTTTCCTTATGTTATTCCCATTTATTTCGCGGGGCAATAACTCATGAATTTTTCCACTTTGTGGTTAACGGGTGGTTCGGTTTATACTTGTACAGTAAATCAAATGGTGTTGCTTTATGTCCTTCATGATACGCTGAGTTGAAGGCAAATTGTATCCATGATAGATTTTGATCCCACGCTGTCTGATCTTTAGCGTGATAAGATATTAAGGCTGATTTTAGGTTTCGCAAGTATCTCTCTGCTAGGTTTCCTTGCGGTCGGTACTCTGTCACTGTAATGTGATTTATTCCTAATTTACAACACATGTCATTAAACTCTTTCGATTTAAACTGAGGTCCATTGTCAGATACTAGGTGTACTGGTGTACCATAATCTTTAAATAGTCTCTCTTGTAGAATCTTTATTGTCGTAGATGCTAAGGCACGTCTCATAGGATACATCCATACGAATTTAGTGAAGGAGTCCACGCAAATTAATAGCATAGTATTTCCGGACTTAGAACGGGGATAAGGTCCAGAATAGTCTATGTATATCTTTGAGAAGGGTGTTGTGGGGATTTCTGAGATTAATTTTCCGACTTGACTGATTCGTGCTGGCTTGCTCAGGGCACAGATTTCGCATTGTTTCACGAACTTTGTTATTTCACTGTTCATGTTTTCCCAATGGTATTCCTTGCGATTACGATGTATAGTTTTCCTAATTCCCATATGAGCTCCAATGGTTGATGAGTGGTAGTATTCCATTAGCATAGGTTTAATTATTTCCGGGGCGATTATTCTCAGTGATTTTCCGTTAGCCTTTTTAAAACAAAGTACTCGTTTATTCAAGGTATATTTGTCAGAATAATTTCCTTTATCTATTTGTTCTATTATTTTACACAATTTCGGATCTTGTTGTTGGTGATACGCTATATCCTTAAATGCAAGAGAGAAGTTAGTAATTAGCGTATTAACAGTAGTGGTTTCAACATTGTCTTCGCCAGGTCTGGTATTGGGTAGTTGGAACATGCGGGATAGTGTATCGGCTACTACATTTTGAGTACCACGAATATGTTGTACTTTGAACTTGTAGCAATTTAATCTTAACACCCATCTTCCGATACGACCTAACTGTTTTGGATGGTTCAATAACCATGACAAAGCTTGATTGTCGGTTTCTAGTAGAAATTCCTTGTGTTCCAAAAATGGTTTGAATTTTTCGAAGGCGAAAACTACAGCTAAACATTCAAGTTCATAGGCTGAGAACTTCCTTTCTTGCTCCGTCAATGTACGTGATGCATAGCTGATCGGGAGTCTAGTATTATTGATTTCTTGGTATATTACGGCTCCTAATGCTACACTAGAACTGTCGGTCTGTACGACAAATGGTTTACTGAAATCTGCTAACTGCAATACCGGTGGGGATATTATGCTTTCTTTGAGTGTTTCAAAAGCGGCTTGATGTCGAGTAGTCCACTCGAATTTCGCTCCTTTCTTTCTTAATGCATTTAATGGGGCTGCTATATCCGCTAGGTGGGGTATGTACTTGTCAAAGTAATTGATCATACCTAAAAATCGAGCTATACCTTTGGTGTCTCTAGGTGGTAAAAATTCTCGGATTGCGCGCGTACGTTCGGGATCGATGCTAATCGGGATTACCTTCGGCCGATACTATATGACCTAAGAAAGAGAATTGTTTTACTGCGAAATTAACTTTACTAGGGTTTACCGTTAGTCCAGGTTTCTTTAACCTTGATAATACTTCACGCAAGTGATCAATATGTTGATCCATCGACTCACTATATACTACTATGTCGTCAAGATAGTGATATACGAATTTAAATTTAACGTCATGAAATATTTTTTCTAACATTCTGCTACATACTGAACTTCCTTGTGATATACCGAATGGTACTCTAGTAAATTGATATAGATTAAATGGGACAGCAAACGCAGTTAGATGTTTTGATTCCTCAGCTAGTGGGATTTGGTGGAATGCCTGGTTGAGATCCATTATGGTGAAGATTTTCGCTTTGGTAAAATAGTGGAACGCGCTATGAATGTCGGGCAGGGGAATCGATTCAAATTCTATATTCTTATTCAGCTGTCTATAATCCACGACTAGTCTATGTTTGTCAGTTCCTTTTGGTACTAGGAATGCAGGTGATGAGTTTGGAGAAGTTGACGGTTCTATGACGTGTTGCTCTAGGAGTTTGTTGATTTGGTTTCTCATTATTTCCATCTTGGGCGGTGATAATTTGTATGGGTGAAGACGTATTACCTTGTTGTCACTTAGACTTATTTTGTATTCGATTAAGTGGGTTAATCCTAACTTGGGTGTGAGTACAGTAGAAAATTCCCTTATTAACGTTTGAATTCTTTGTCGCTTTTCCTTTTAAATGACTCAAACTAGATTCATGATGCTCTAACTGAATAGTTGATGTTTCACAATTCGCGTTGTTACTTAGCTCGGAGTCGAACTGATATTTTCGAGTACGATCAAATCTGAAGAAATATTGTTTTGCGTATATGTCAAGGATTAAGCCAGTTTTACTTATAAAGTCAGCGCCTAGTATTAAGTTTTGTCCTAACACTTCAGCTACGAGTAGGGGAACATACCAAGTAAAATTCTTTATTTTTAATTTCACCGTAATACTGCGCGATATATTTAGGTTTTGCTTATTTGCGGTGGCACACTTTATGTTCACGTTTTGGCTATGTTTAATAAGATTATGATTAGCTAATACGCTGGGTAGCTATTGACTGATTATACTACGTGTAGATCCTGAATCGATTAAACCAAGGATATTCGTTGCTCCAAGGTCTATCTGTATGTAGGGTAATTGGCATATACTTGTTTTGCATGTACCAATAGAGTTGCACTTTTCAATAAATCTTGTTAAGTAAGGGTCTATACGTTTATTTCTATTTATTTTTACTTTAGAATTATTAGTGTTTATACCTTTCCTTCTGATGCTGCGGAAGACGTAGGATTTTTGTTCTTCCCGCTTCACATGTTTTTTGACTGGTCGGTTTTCTGTTGGTACCGCTTTTGTTTACAATTCTTGCTAATGTGGCCGGACTTTCCACAGTTATAACATCTTCTTTCCTCATTTACATCGCTCGCATGTTGTCGGGGTTTTTGTAGAGATTTTGGAGTATTGGGGGGGGGGGGTAGCTTTGGGTTTTAGATGTTCTTACGAATCGCTTATCGCGGTAGGTTCGAGTATCGGTCCCAATGGGTAGAGGTAGGAATGAATCTCTGCGTTGAGTCTGGGACATAAAAACGCGTCTGTTTTGGTCAGAATACCAGACGTTGGACGAATGTATACAACACAGTTCTAGTTCTGTGAAAGTGGTTGGTCTCTTCATGAGTGCTAGGCGAGATCGCTCCTCGAGAGATAGTCCTACTAAGATAGTGTCTACTAGCTGTTGTTCACTCCATTTAACTTGTAGCAATAAGGCCGTTTCCCTTATTTCAGATATATAATGAGCTAATCTCTCGTATGCTTCTTGTACACGAAGTACTAGGTTCCGTTTCAATTCTTCGTAGATACCGGTGGGAATGAAGTGTCTTATCAGGGTGGTATGAAGTTCTTCTACAGGGTGATTATACCTTAGAGATTCTAACACACGATCTTTTAAAGGAGATCTACATTTAGGTAGAATTACTTGTAAAATTTGGTCATCTCTTAATTGTCGCAGATCCTTTATTTGTAAAAAGTGCTTGATAAAATCTAGGAGTTTTGTAATATTCAGCCCATCATTGGTTGGTATCTCAGATAAAACACGTTCTACGGGGTGAGTTATTTTTCCATAAAGCTCGGTAGTTAGATTTAATTGAGTCGTCATTCTAGGTTTTTTCGCAGATTGATTCGTCGGTAAGTGAGGAGGTAAATCGTAGGTACTAGTCATATTCTCTAGTTCATTTGGAAGTAACGTGACGTTTACGGGTTGGATATTTACTTGTCTATCGGTTAACCGTTCCTTAACGGGATCTATATTATATTCCTGAAATTTTACAGCACCGGTTTGCTGTTCTTGAGTAGGAGATAGGGTAGGGGAAATATTTAGTTTCGTCATTGCTTCTTCGATCTCTTCTAATCTAAACGATTCGGACCTTCGACGTAATTCGCGCATTATCTCGGGTAATTGTTGTAATGCTTCTTCCGCGAATTTTTGCGCGTCCGGTGGAGTAACTTTATCACCGGGCCAATTCAACAAATTGGTGATGCGGCGGGTCAGATGTTCGATTCTTTGAGTGGTTCGTAACATTACTGCGGGGGATTTTTCATCTCGCAGGGTTTGTGCGATGGAGGTAAGTTCCGCATATTTGTGATAGCATGTTTCCTTTTCACTTTCGAAGTCCAATACACTTAAACGATTTAACAGTGAGGGTTTGTCTGGTCTATTTTCACGTAATGTTTTGCGCAGTTCCGCGACCGTTATATTTGCGTATGGGAGACCGCGTAACAAGGCTTCGTAGCTTAATTCGTCCTTCAACAACAAGTCGGGGTTAAATTGAGCCATTGTTGTGGTAATAATGACTTTTAAATAAACTAAGTATTACGTACGACAAATCTTATGTCATCTATTTTAAACACTTATAAAATTTGAATTCATTTAAACACACACATATATATCTATTACTACACATAGAATCTTATACTAATTAATCAAATTAAAATTATCTCAAATCAATTCAATTTTCTGTACTCCTAGCAATTATCAGTCAAGACAAAATGATAATATTATTTTATAGTAGAGAGAAATTTCACACACGAAGAGTTCACTGCTTTTATAATAGCACAATGGATCAGCTGTTTGGGGAGTCTTATTGTTTACGTAGGGGTGGTTTAACAAAGGAGGGTGATTCGGTATAATACTCGGAATTTTTAAATTAACTTTCTCTCTGCGTTCAAAGCTCTGATGCTTATTTTGCAGGCTTGAGACTGCCGATGGCCGCAATAAACGTTATATACAAGTTTTTCAATATTTACAAATTTACAACAATTAAAAATCAAAATTCTAATAAAATATTTACAAAATGTAGCAATTTTGTTGTTTTGCTAAATGTAGCTTGGGTTGAGTGCAACTTTACACTATAGGAGCACAACCAAAATCGTCTTCATCAGTGGTGTCGTCATATTCATCCTCATCGGAGTCATCAGGTGCTAAGTTTACAATCAGTTCCTGAACACTTGCTTCATTTAACCCCTCGTTCCTCCAGTCTTCATCAATCAACTTCTCTACATGGTCGACGTATTTAGTCCACATGTCGGAAGTAAAGTTGACAACAGATTCTCTAAATAGGTTTTCAATATCTGCCAGTTTAAAGGTTGTATTCCGAACATTTACGTAATTTTTTAGATTCGCCCAAACCATTTCAATAGGGTTGTAATGACAGTGATAGGGGGGTAGACGAATTACTTTGAAACGCAACTCAGATGCTTTTTTATCGATCACATAGGTAGGCGTTGGTGGCTTATGTAACCGAACTAACGCATAGTTCCACCTTAAGAAGGTTATCTGGGAAAGGGACGCCTTGAGCTTTCAACCAGCTGATCATTTCCGCTTTTGTTGATGACGATGTCGGTGGTTTGTTTAGAATCCTGGAATGATACGGAGCATTGTCCATAACAATAGTTGCTCCTTGAGGAATGGATGGCAGTAATGTATCGAAGAACCATGATTCAAAAACAGTCGCATTCATGTCTTCATGGTAATCTCCTGTCTTCTTAGATTGGAACACAAAAGGCTAATCCATCCGTTGGAGCCACCAGCATGACAGATGATCAATCGTTTGCCTTTACCCAGAGGGCCGCCGAGAGTTCCTTGGATAGTGCCATCAGTCCAACCAGTGTCCTTTCTCGTGTTTTCATTGATCCAGGTCTCGTCCAAAAATATAGTGTTTTTAATATTTACTTCACGCATCTTTCTTAAGAAACGACACCTTAACAGGGACACTGACGGCTTTTCCATGAGGATTTTTCTGCTGCTAAATTTCTTGTACTGAAATCCTATGTCTGATAATAGCGAGCTCAGTGAAGATTTTCCTCCCATATACAGTCCAGCTTCTTGAAGTGACACACAAAAATGTCTGAGGGTAGGCGCTTCTTTTCGAGCATAGTAGCTCAATATGTGACGTCGAATAGCTCCTTTGTCGAAGACATCCATGTTATCTTGTTGATCGTCCTCAGCTGTGATTAAATCAATATCTTCAATTACACAGGGATCTTCTTGATTTTCCAAACTTTTTTTAATCTCTGCATTGATACGTTGTATTGTTCTCAACGAAATGGCACAAGCATCTGCTGTTCTCTGCATTACTTTTTTAGTATCAAGTAAAGGACTTCCGTTATTCTTCTCTTTCTCAAAATAGAACAGAACGCACTGAGTATGTAAAACTTGGCGTTTTTTACAAGAACTCATAATCACAAATCAACTATACACTAACCACAAATGAACTGATTCACTCACAATATACGCGACAGATCTGCTCTCTGACACGACTGGCTGGTCTCACTACCCCGTGTAAGCTATTTAACGACTAATCAGCGGGTAATCAGTGACTCACTCGGGGTACCCGGTACACGAGCAATGACCTCTACTGTTTGTTGGTTTGAGGGTGAATCACCCTCTCTACCTGGAAAAATGACTATAGCGACCAAGTGTAAGGAAGGGACGTCTCTCTTGCATGTTACTGAAATCTGTAATACCGGTAATTATTTTCCAAATTACGTGATATAGGGGAATTCGGGGAAATATGAGCAGGTTGAAGCATTATCGATCACATCGGCGAATGGGAAATATTTTTTCCCGCCTGCAACAGTTGGTAGTATTCCTTAGAAGCCCCTACCATGCTCCTACTATACGTGACGCTAGTTAGCTGGCTTTTGTGGCTGTGTAACCGTCGCTTGAAAGTAAGTCTACAAAAATTCACTTAGAAAATTTACTGTAATAGTTGTTTAGGTACATTTTTAAGGTATAAATTTACAAGTAAGTTGTTAATGTAACAAAATGACATAATAGTCAATTGGGAGGTTGGTTCTTGGGGTTACAGTTCATAATAAAATATCTTAGTTTTCGTTAAGCATCATGGCTTGGCAGAAGGTAATTTAGAATATGGCGCCTGGGGGAATAAGAGCAGAGCCGATCGGGGTAATACGAGCAGAACTGGGGGAATATGAGCAACTGTAGAACATTCCACAACACTTAATATTTTCACTGTATTAGCTTATAAAACACAAATTAATAAATTAATGACGATTTATAACAATAATATTACAACGTAAATTAAATTACAATATAGTTAAAATAAAAATTGTTTCCCATTTTCCTGTTATAGCCTATACATTAGGCCTACAATTTATATGCTAATTATTAATTATTTATAATTTATCTTGCATAATTTATTTAATATTGTGTAGGCCTATATATTTATTATTATTTTTTTATGCATTATTATAAATTGTTCGTAATGTTATATATATATATATATTGTAGTGTATTAATTGGTGGATGAAAACCTCAGCTTGGGGTAAAATATCCAAAATTAAAAAAAGTATCTAGTATAGTATTTCAGAGTGTTTCAGAGTATGGCACCAATAAGTGAACAAAATGAGACTTTCTTTGTCATAACAAACACATATGTTTTATGTTTATCACAACAGAGTTTGAATAAAAATAATTGGATTTGATAATGTGTAATTTTATTATAATTTCCTATAACTTGCAGAATACAGTTGATTTCTATGTGGCACATATGTGTGCCAGCTGGTCTATAGTAATAATAAATAAAATTTTCATTGCTATACACCAAGCGGCACATATACATACCACCAAAAATAATGCTCTAAAAATAAGAAAAATGATAGACGTATGAATTTGACATAAAAGTACAGATTATTTGTGATAAAAAACACACATTTAAACCAATTTTCAGTTTTGTCTGTGGAGAGAGTCATGTATATGACGGCTGGTACACTGGTGAAGTCTTCTTTGTTTAGTGATGGTATGTGAAAATAAACTGCCTGGCACAAATATGTGCCGCCTGGAAAGTGTTAAGAGTGCTTCAGTTATGCTAACACCTGACATGCCTGAAGCGATGCACTGAAGAATATTGTTCTGCCTAATATGGCTCTAGATCAGATATCATTTACTGCTCAATCAGATCCCTTGATTCTCAACTTTGGATCCCGTTTCTATAAAAACCATACAGATAGTTACCATAGAAACTATGTGTCGATAAAAAAAGAGGGACTTGGCAAGGGTTCTTTTAGAAATGAGAGCCATGAACCCTGACATTACTTACATGGAAGACTGCTTACAGCCAAAATATTTCAATGATCTTATGGATGTTGTTCATACCTTAAGTGGCTTTAATAATGAAACTGGAGAGTGTTCAGTACCAAGTCTAACACCTAGGTTGTGTAGGGGAGGTGGTTGTACCTAAAGGACAGAGGCAATAACTGTTAAAGTGAGAGGGGTAAAATTAGATTTGTTGCAGTGACAACACTGTTTCTTTGATCTCTCTCTTCTCATGAAGTGTTTATGTTTGAAGACCACCTGTTGTTTTTATCAAAGAATTATTGATTTCAGACAGTGAAAGTAAGTTTTTACCCTTCTTTTCTTTTTTTAATAGAATAATTATTTTACCTGCAGAAACATTATTTTAACCTGCAGTAATTATAATGGTTAAACAGCTCATGAATCAAGCTACTTTTGGTTATGTTTGTGTCTGTTAAAACCTAACCAAAAAAATGTAACAACCACTTTTACAAAACCATGTGCTGTGATGTACCTAGGAACATCCCTAGGTACGTCTTTTTTTTTTTAATTTTGTTCTAGGTTTAAAAACTATGCCGAGAAGTAAGAAGAATAAGAAAAGGCCTCAGCCAAGTAGTGAAATTATTGCAGCTGCTGTAAATGACATTATGAAAAATAAAATGTCTCTCCGTCCTGCTGAAGATAAGTATAATGTAGCCAAATCTGCATTGGCCCGTCATGTTTCAGCATTCAAAAATTCAGGCTTGGAAACTTATGAGTATACTCCTCGTTACGATACAAATAAAGTGTTCAGTGTGGAACAAGAAAAGATCCTCGTAGAATACTTGAAACAATATTCTTTTCTTCATTACGGACTGACTCTTCTTGAGCTACGCAAGCTAGCCTTCAAATTTGCAAAGGAAAATGAGATTAATTATCCATCTAAATGGGACAACGATCAATGTGCTGGAGAGGGATGGGCAAGGTGGGTTAGGTCTCGTCACACTAAACCAGTGGTCTCCAAAGTGGGGTACGCGTACACCAGGGGGTACGCCAAGTGACAGAAGAAATAAGAAAATCAATTAAAGATGAACAGATATTAACTTGCATTTTTAAATTACATGACCATGAACATCAAATAGACGAGGAATTGACAGCGGCGACACTATCGGTTACTCGTAGAAGAGGCAGACAGCACATCTTTAATAGCTAAGTGCGAGGAGACACTGCTCGTGACTGTGTTAGCGACTGAGCCCTGCAACGAGCATTAGAATGATCACACAGACGAAAATTGGTCTTCTGCGCATCGGCGAGAATGGCAAGCTTGTTGGTCAAACTTGAAACGGTATTGAAGTAGTGTGTTACGATCCGAGCGGTCTAAAGATGTCACTAGATGTTCTCTTGATTTTTCGTGTCGTTGGGTTCCGCTGATTAGTTTATTTATTTATTAAAGTATTACATATATTAATTATTATTTTATAGTTTCATCATTTTGTGAAATATGTTGTAACTTGACATTTTCCGCGGTTTATCATCAATCATTAATACCAACTTAAGTTAACCCTTCAACTACTTGAAGCCAGTTCATAACAAGTGCAATCCTACGAGTGAATATTGTGAGTTGACTCGAGTGAGTATTGTGAACTGTGGTGGCACTGAACCAGTAAGAAACTTCTGCGGGTAGCGGTGTGTAATAACTGTGATTGCCGTGACCTGTACGGCCGAACCGGTGGAGAGCTTGTCAATTTGTTGGCTATTTTAGCTGCTTATTGTGAATTGACTCGAGTGGGTATTATTGTGAACTGTGGTGGCACTGAACCGGTACGTAACTTGTTCGGGTAGCGGTGTGTAATAACTGTGATTGCCGTGACCTGTATGGCCGAACCGGTGCAACGGTGGTGAGCGTGTCAATTTGTTGGCTATTTTAGTTGCTTTTAATTTTAAACGAAATTAACCCTCACAAAATGGACAAAAGGTTAAAAAAATTGCCTGCAAAGAAACCGCGGGTTGAAAATTATTCTGATAGTGCTTCTACCTCGGGTAAACAACAAGAAAATGACAGTGTTGATACTTCTAGTCATTCAAGATCGTTGTCAATCATGTCAAGAGATAAAAACATTGACGATCTGGCACCTAAGAAAAAGTTGCCCAATAAAGTACGAAAATATCAAGAAGCCTACTTGAAATTTGGGTTTACATCCAATATAGTCAACAATGAACCTCGTCCTACATGTATATTGTGTCATGAGATGCTGTCTAATGGTAGTATGAAGCCATCATTGTTGGTAAGACATTTAAAAACTAAACATCCTGAACATGAACACAAACCACTACAATTTTTTGAACGATGTTTAAAAACATGCAATACTCAATCCAGCAATTTAAAAAAAAATCATTAAACTTAACGATAAATGTTTGGATCTCTTGAGGTATCTTACTTAATTGCGAAAGACAAAAAGCCACACACCATTGGGGAAACACTTGTTCTCCCTGCCGCAGTAAAAATGGTGGAAATAATTCACGGAAAAGAATATGCTGACAAACTAAAATGTATTCCCTTGTCAGCAAATACTATTGGAAGGCGTATAGAAATTATTGCTGATAATTTAAAGAAACAATTATTAAAACAAATTACTCAATGTGGGAAATTTGCTATACAGCTGGATGAAAGCACAGATGTTGCCAACTTGTCTCAGCTAATGGTATTTATTAGATATTGTTATAATAATGAATTGCACGAAGAACTACTTTTTTGTGAGCCACTCAAAGAAAGATGTACAGGGGAAGACATATTCTCAACAGTAAATCATTTCTTTGTTACAAACAACATTTTATGGGAAAACTGTTTAAGTGTAACTAGTGATGGAGCAGCTGCTTTAACTGGAAAAAAAAAGGATTCAAGGGAAAAGTAACAGAAATAGCACCACACGTGAAATTCATTCACTGTATTATCCATAGCCAAGCTATTGCGGCAAAGAAATTGGAGCCAGAAATACACAGAGTGCTGCAGGATGTTGTCAGCGTAGTTAATTTTATAAAAAGGAGACCTTTGAATAGTAGAATATTTACAATACTATGTAATGAGATGGGCAGTAGCCACGAAAATCTTCTGTATCACACAGAAGTTCGTTGGTTATCTCGTGGAAAAGTGCTTAAAAGAGTTGTAGAACTGAAAGATGAGTTACGCATTTTTCTTTTGGACAAAGATAAGTGTTTGAACTTTGCCAGCCTTTTCAGTGACGATAAGTGGCTGTTGATAGTATGCTACCTAGCTGATATTTTTGAAAAAGTAAACATGCTTAATTTGTCTCTTCAAGGAAAAGGTAACATTTTAACAATGAGTGAGAAGGTAACTGCATTTCGAAAGAAAATCGTGATGTGGAGGGAGAATTTTGAAAAGGGATGTTTGGAAATGTTTCCATGCTTGTGTGATTTTGTTTCTGAAAATGATGTAAATGTGGAACAAAGAAAAAGTCTTATATCTACACATTTAAAAAAATTTAGAGATAGAATTTTGTAACCTATTTACAGATCTTCCTAGCGAACAATTTCAATGGATGTTGAACCCATTTGCTGAAAATGTACAAATGGATCACCTTCCGATCATTTCTCAAGAACAGTTAATTGACATTAGAGAAAATACAACATTACAATACGAATTTCAACAAAAATCTCTTCATAATTGATGGATGGGACTGAAAACTGAGTATCCCAATTTAGTAACCACAGCAACCGATGCACTCCTACCGTTTGGTTCTACGTACCTTTGTGAGGTGTCATTTTATGCGATGACAGGAATTAAAACCAAGTACCGAAATAAATTAAACTTGGAACCGGACCTTCGTATCGCAGTATCAGAGAGTATCAAACCAGAATTTATCGATATTATGAAACAAATGCAGTCACATTGTTCACATTAAATTGTAATGAGAAAAATTAATATGTGTGTAAACTGTTTATAAAATAAATAATATGTAATAAAATAAATATATTTATTTTATTTAAGGCTGCCAATCCATGAAATTTTTACGTATGTATATATATATTCATGGGTCCGCACTATAAATTTTTTCTGTCTTAGGGGTACGCGATCAAAAAAGTTTGGAGACCACTGCACTAAACAACTAACATTGAGAAAACCTGAAGCAACGAGCCTTTCAAGGGCAACTTCTTTCAATAGGGAGAACGTGGCTCGGTTCTTTGACAAGTATAGTGACGCTCTTAGTCGTCATAATTTTGATCCTGCAAAAATTTACAATGTAGATGAGACGGGTATTTCTACGGTCCATAATCTTTCCATTAACTATTGCTCAGAAAGGTGTCAAAGCAGTTGGCGGTATGACTTCAGGAGAGAGGGGAATCAATGTAACTATGATTGCGGCTGTTAACGCAATTGGCAATATTGTACCACCGGTGTTTGCAGCACTTCATTAATCATGCGAAGCCATCACCCGAGGACCCAGTTATCATGGTCTTAGATAATCATGAGAGCCATATTTCAGTGCCAGCAATTTCTTGTGCAAAAAATGCCGGCATAATAATGGTGACTTTTCACCCACACACTTCCCACAAAATGCAGCCACTAGACCGCACAGTTTTTGGCCCTTTTAAGTCATTTTATTCCAAAGTAGTTGCAGACTGGATGGTGACTCCAGGCAGTGGCGGCCGTAGGGGCAGTGACACGCTGACATGTCACTCCCCAGTGGCATGAAAATAAAATGAGAATAGTTATTTATTGTTACAATATGTATAACAATGTTTAAAAAAGTAAACGAGCGGAGTAAATTTCATTAACAACCTCACTAACGCAACGGCTCACTTTCGAGTGAGTGACAGCCACAGAGTGTCACACGCTGTGGGTTAAGCTGCAGCATTGGTTTCAATGTGGATTGCGCGCGCATCCTTGGCATTCGTATAGGAGGGAGTAAGTGGAACACAGGTATTCCATGTGACACGCTAGGCTTGTCACCCAGCCAGCGTTGCTCAGTTGAGAGTAGGGATGGCAACGATATATCGATAGTTGAAATTTATCGATATATTTCTAAATATATCGATATATTTTTTATCGTAATACGTTATTTATATATATTTGGATTATATCGATACATCTCAAAAAACGCGATATATATCGTTTTTTTTGTTATTGATTTAAAAAATGTAAAACATTAAATTCACTTCTCTTAAAATGATGTTTGAATAAGGTTGTAACAAATTGTGTTTTAGTACTTCATTAATAATGAGATTAATTTATTACTATCTGCTATAAACAACGTCGGGATTTTTTGTCGTGCTTGTGCAACACTGCATTGCATTGGAATTGGAGTTGGACAGCAGTGCAGACTGAGAGCTTGCGGTCATTGGCTCATTGCGCCATTGCGGATATGCGATAGCGGTTAGCCGGTAATTTATTAGATTACTTATTACTGTTAATAGTTTGTTTATTACGTCATTAGCTTTAGCTTATGCTGTTACCGAGAGCTAGACTACCTATAATAGGTTAATTTTCTGAGACATGATGTCTCCTCCCAAAAGCGACGTTTGGAAATATTTCGAGGTCCCGGCTAAAGGTGAGCGTATTGCGACGTGCAAGACCTGCTTGAAGGATTTGAAAACATCGGGTAACACCACAAACTTGGTTGCCCATTTAAAACAAAAGCATCCTGTTTTGTTTTCGCAGTTGAAGTTGGCGCCGGCCGGCGTCGAGAACTGCGACGAAATCGACAAGGAAGGGAAACACAAAATCTCGACTTGACTTTTCGGCTCCGGTAAGTTACGCTTTTATTTTTTAAATTAGTATCTTTTCTAATAGTATTTTTCTATTTAACTTAAAGTTTAACGTCAATTTTTTTTTAAGCAACCCCAAGTTAATGATAATTTGTTGAATAACAATAATATTGATCACATTTATTATCTTTCTTATAAATATTTACCTACTTGATTATCTAACTTTTTCATTTCCAATCAGTCCACTAGTTCTGCCAAAGACCCCGCCGACTCGGATGTTGAAGAAATAAGGATTGAGAATGAGACGGTCGACGACGACAAGATCGAGGGCATGATGTGTACTGCAGGCTCCTCAGATTCAACAAAATCAATCATCAAGATTCTTCAGCCGACTATTTCTAAAATGTTCTCCCCTGTTTCTTCATTTGTAGGTATAAAATTAGGTTAAACTTTTATATTTTTATTCATTCATCTTATGTTTTTTTATTATGTATTTGTCACTAATAAACTCTATTTTATCCAGAGGGAGGATCACAAAATATAAAAATCACCGCTGCTATAGCTGAATTTGTCGTCACGGACAATCTACCATTTTCAACCGTGGAAGGAGTTGGATTTTTGCGGCCGATGAAAACTCTTTCTCCAAGATATAAGGTGCCAGTCAGAAATAGTATTAAGAAATTCATTATTAAAAAATATGAGTCTGTCAGTGTAATTTTTAAAACAATATTAAGTAATGTCAACAATGTATCATTGACAACTGATGTACGGACTGACTTTCAGATGAGGAGTTATTTGGGTGTAACAGTACATTTTGTTCACAATTTAAAATTAGTATCCGCAACATTAGGGGTAGTAAATCTTGGGGAATCGCATACAGCTGATTATATTTCCAAAGAATTAGTGGAGCTTTTGGGACATTGGGAAATTCCCCACGATAAAATCCTCGCCTTTGTTACTGACAATGGTGCTAATATGGTTAAAGCCATCACTACCACATTTTCATCTAACCGCCATGTTCGGTGTTTTGGACATACATTAAATTTGGTTTGCGAGAATTCTCTGCAAGTTGATTGCGTTAAAGCTATAATTGCTCAGGTCAGGGCTATAGTTATAGGTATTAAAACTAGCACTAGGGCCAGTGATGAAATGAGAAAATATTACATCAAAGAAGGGGTTCCAGAAGGTGATATTAAAAAAATGATTCTAGACGTAAAAACAAGGTGGAACTCAACTTATTACATGTTGAGAAGATTTTTAGAAGTATTGCCAGCTGTGCGTCACTTATCTTTGATTTTAGTCGATTTTCCTCCAATGATTAGTCCTTCAAATGTAGAGGTATTAAAAGAAATATTATCAATTCTACAGACTCTCGAAAAAGTAACCGTAGAATTAAGCGCTGAGAAGTATGTCACATTGAGTAAAGTTATCCCAATGGTAAAATGTTCATTTCAAATCTGATTTCTGACCATGATTCAGATCATGGCACTGCTGAGCCATCAACTCTTGATTTATGGGCCCACCACAAAGATATGGCTCACAAATCAAAGAAAAAAGGGAGTTCTGATGAGATTACCCAATACCTTGACACTCCCGTGTGTGATTTAAGTCAAGACCCTATAATAGTTTGGGATGACATGAAAACAGTGTTTCCGAAATTATTCAGATTAGCCGAAAAGTTTTTCCCTATTCTGGCCACCTCGGTACCTTGTGAGAGGCTATTCTCCAAAGCTGGAGCAACAGCTTCTCTAACTCGGAACCGGCTTAGCCCAAAAACTATTTCAAAATTACTATTCTTGCAATCATTACCTGAAGAAAATTTTTCATAATTTTATTTTTTCATACTCTCTTTTGAATTAAAAATAATGTTACTTTTAATTTTTTATTCTTATGTTTCTTTTAATAATTTTGTGTTAAGCTTATTTATATTAAATGCCTATTTAATTCTATTATTTTAATTGTTAAATAAACATAATATGTATGTAGGCATAAAATTAAGGTTTGTTATATTATAATTATATGTTATTATATATTTTGTGTGCTAATAACCTTAGCTGATTTTTAAAATTAGGTTTAATTATGTTATGTGTAAGCTTGTGTTCCAACCCAATAAAAAATATTGTAAATAAAAAATTGTACCGACCAAATAAATAGGATTGTAAATAAAGAACTAATTTTTATGCACTGAATTAACCGTTTATTTAGAAATCATGATTTTAGGGTTCATTTAACCAGTTTACCTAAAATGAATCTCATACTCTTCACATAAACGTCTCCATAAAAGAATGATGAACATGAAGTTATGAAAAGGTACACAAATAAACAATGGAGCATTGAAAGTCATAAGATCCAAGAGGTGTTCTAAATTTACCGATATATCGTAATATATCGATATTTTTCAAGCAATATATCGGGTATATTACGATATATCGGAAGACCGATATATCGATATACCAATCAATGTTGCCATCCCTAGTTGAGAGTGGCATTCCTCGTGGTGTATAGTATACACACATCAATTTAGGAAGTTGCCTGGTTAGCGCATGCGCAATGAATGAGCGTCTCCCACCATACAGTCTGACTGTAAGTGTGGTGTTGTTTACACGTACAGTCTGCAAGCATTCCAAAAGTTACTGAGTTGCTGTTGTGTTTTGCAATCTGTGCTGTGGTTTTGTATTTTAATAGCTATCTTAGTGATTAGGTTTACCTTTCTGTGACGTTATTTAAAACTAATTTGTTTGTATTGTTTTTCGTCGCGATACATTTTCTATCTTTAATTTTTGTTATTAGTGATTGCTTAACAATGAGTAAGTTGTCGGGAAAGGTGCTTAAAAGCCAAACTCGCGAAGTTATATACAATGTGATGAAGTTTATGAAGAAGGAAGCAGATCATGGAGGGTTTTTAATAGACTGTAAAAAAGTTAGAGAAAGAGTGTCGGCTGCAGTTGGTGTAAGTCGGATGACACTAGCGAGAATAAACCAGGAAGCGAAGAGGCAGAGAAGCGAAGGGCAACCATTATTTGAAACGCCAAATAAGAAAAGGAAGAGAGAAAAGCCTGTGACAGATTTGGACGATTTTGATAAATCTGTTATACGCCGAATGATCAACCTTACCTCGTCGCAAAATGTCTACCTACACTACCAAAATTACATTCAAAATTAGTGAAAGATATAGGGTTTAATGGAGGGAAGACAAGTTTAAGGACAGTAATCAACAGTTGAGTTTTAAATGGAAAAAGTCGAGAAACAACAGACATGTACTTATTGAACAACACATAGCCTTCCACAGACACGAATATTTAAAAAACATTAGGAAATACAGAGAAGAAGGGCGACCAGTAGTTTACATGGACGAGACTTATATTCATTCGTCACATGTGAGCCAGAAATCGTGGGCAGACAATAACAATGATGGTGTCGCTATACCCCTCACTAAAGGAGCAAGACATAATAATTCATGCGGGAGGAGAGATGGGTTTTATTGAAAACTGCTTCACCATGTGGAAATCAAGTCTGTGTTCAGGAGACTATCACAGTTCAATGAACTTTGAAAACTACCAAAAGTGGTTGACAGAAAAATTAATACCAAACCTGCCAGAAAAAAGTGTACTTGTCATTGACAATGCACCATACCATAGTGTGCAGTCAAAAAAGTGTCCAACCTCCGCTTCAACTAAAAGTAAAATGCAAGAGTGGCTTCGAAGTAACCGAAAACCTTTCGATGATTCGATGCTGAAGGTACAGTTACTGCAGTTGATTTCGTTACATAAACCAAGGATCAAAGAATATGTAATCAATTCGCTCCTTCAACAACACGGCCACACTGTATTGCGCTTACCTCCATACCATCCGGAGCTCAACCCAATAGAACTTATTTGGGCCGAGGTGAAGAACTGGGTAGCAACCAACAACACAACGTTTACAATTGAAGACGTGAAGCAGCTAACAGTACAAAAATCGGGGATATCACCAGAAAATCCTGGCAAAAAAAATGTGACCATGTAAAAAAGGTTGAAGAAGACTATGTTACATCTCAACCACAAATAGAAAACGCTGTTGAAAATTTCATCATTCAACTTGGAGGGGAAACCAGTGACACAGATGAGGATGACGCCAGCGGATGTAGTCAAATGGACACGGACAGTGAAGAAACTCTATCAGAAATTGAAGACTTAATGTGAAGTGTGGTTTACCTGTTGTCATTGCTGTTAACTTAGTTGAAAATTTTTTTGTTACAAAAAAGTACATTACTATAAAAAAGTCATATTACTATATGAATTGCACAGTAAAAATTTTATTATTTTCTATTTGAACAGTTAGCAATTATTTGTGACCATAGGACTGCATATTACGGATCGTCTACTGACATGAAACGAAAAAGAGCCCTGAAGATGACCTTGGAATCATGAAAGGTAATTTGTATAAACATAACTCCATTTTTCATTTTTGTTGTCTTGTGTAGGCCTACTTCTATAGTACGTAGTTCCAATGATCTATTTTACTGCATAAATAGGAGCAAGTGGGGTGAGGTGATGAATGGATTAATTTGATAATGTCGGCATATTTATAGGCCTACAATAATTTACAATAATTTTCAGTATGCTTTGTTAGTGTTCTGTGTTTAATTTGTAGTACGTTAACGATTATAAATGTTGTTCTTTAGATCCAAAAACATTAAATAAAAAATAATTTGGATTACAAAATTTAGAAATTACAGTAGCACATAATTACCAGTAGTATTTGCATTTCGTTGTTTGGTTCTATTTTTAAAGTGACAGTGGATATTTTTCTTAAGACATAAAAATATAAGGCATACTTGCTACCACCTGGGGGCTATGAGCGCACGAGTGTGCAATTTTTATATTTAAAACCTCTTAAATTATTGAAATTTAAACAAACACTGACACAAACAAAGCGTTCCGAACACTGCTTGCAGTGGTGACTGTACCAACTAGTACACGCGTACTCACGGAGTAGTGGGAAGTTTGTCAGCGGAGGGGAAATTTCCCCTCTGTGGGTTTCCAGCTACGTTGATGGATGTATACGTAATACGATCTTCTAAGTGTTGCATAATGAATTCGGTAGGCGCTCTCCTCAGGACTCCGTTTTCTACACTATCATACGATGAGAAATTGAAAGTGAAGCAGTTAGGTAGGCCCGTGCCAAAATTAAACATACTGTACAAACAGCAAAGTACCAAAGTTGATAGGTGGCAGAAATTTAACCCTGAAGTGTATAAAAAAAACAAATGGTTATGTGGCTGTGACGAGAAAAATGCGTTTTTCTGTTTTCCGTGAGTATTTTTTCGCGGAGACTGTTCCTGGTCAAAGGACGGTGTTACGGATCTTATTCATCTCAATGACAAAATTAAAAACCATGAAAAGTCAAAGGAACATATGAATTCTGTAATGAGTTTATCTATGTTGGGGAAAGTAAATATACAAACTCAATTAAGTTCGCACTATCAACAGTCATTTGAGAAACATAATGAGAAAGTACATAAAAACAGGTATATCCTTAATTTAATTATCAATTGTATTCGTTTTTGTGGTGCTTTCGAGTTAGCATTAAGGGGTCACAAGGAGTCCGAGACTCGGAAAACGGGGATTTTTCGCGAGTTGATAAACTTT
Source organism: Magicicada septendecula (assembly GCA_034769895.1). Lineage (NCBI taxonomy): Eukaryota > Metazoa > Arthropoda > Insecta > Hemiptera > Cicadidae > Magicicada > Magicicada septendecula. Next base: position 306,445,155 of record CM068374.1, on the reverse strand, counting down.
AGTGCTCAGTTGGATAACGAATTAAAAGAACACCTTAATAAATCATTAGCATTTACAGGTACATCAAAGACAATTCAGAACGATTTGCTTGAATGTATGCTGAAAGTGTACCATAACGAAGTTACAAAGGAGATCAACAATACAGATTATACAGCAGTGATTGCAGACGACACAACAGGTAATTACATAAATTTGTGATGTTATTCAATTTGTTTCTTCTGCAAGTAGTATAATTCGTATATTCTTTTTTATAAGAATATACGAATTATACTACTTCCAGAAGAAACAAATTGAATAACATCACAAAAAAAATATATATATAATTTATAAAATTATATTTCATATTGTAATATAATATTGTGTGTTCGTAGATGTTTCTTGCCAATTTCAATTAGTGATGCTAATGCACTACATTACTGGCGGAAGACCCGTAGAAAGGTTCTGGAAGTTTTGAATCCCCAAGGCCATGTTGCGCGCGCTATTTCAAATTATATTTTAGAGGAACTTGAACCATTAATCGGTAATAATCCGAATAAACTTGTAGCACAAAGTTACGAGACGGCGCATCCGTAATGAGTGGGAGGTTCAATGGTGTTCAAAAATTAATACAGGACAAATATCAGTATGCAAATTTTATACATTGCTATGCACATCAAGTCAATCTAGTCATGTCTAAGGCAGGGTCAATCAACCGGCAAGCTCGGATCTTTTTTTCAAATTTGACTGGAATTTGTGCTTTTTTCTCGAATTCCTCACAAAGGACTGAAATTCTGGATGCCGTTGTTCAAAGAAGGTTACCGCGAGGTTCACAAACCAGGTGGAACTTTCATTCTCGCGGAGTAAAGACGGTTTACGATTACCGCAAAGATTTAATCACTGTTATGGAAATCATTGAAAATAGAGACGACATAACGTTACAGACAACAATAACGCAAGCGTCTTCGTACAAGCTATTGGTGAAGGATGAACATTTTGTATTTTGGCTGTCATTTTTTAACAGGGTTATGCCTCATGTTGAAATCATTTTCAAACAACTACAAACAAAATGCACTGATCCTGTCAAAGTTCGGGAACAAGTGGTAACTTTCAACTTAGTATGCAGTCAGTTTTTGGCAACAAGTTGACGACATTACTCAAGAGGTTGACCTAGACCGAACTAGGAAATACAAAGGAAGAAAAGTTCCTAAAACAAAGAAGAAGTGAAGTTTGCAGTAGTGACAAGAAAAGACAAGCTTTAGAAGTCTGTGATGCCATTATCCTGGAAGTAGAATCAAGGTTCCAATTTACTGAACATCTTGTAGCTACGAGGTTATTTGCAGTGGAAGAATTTGACAAATACAAAAGAGAGTTCCCTGATAATTGCCTTCGTGAAATGGTTAAAAAATATCCATTTCTAGAAGAAAGGAAATTGAAAAGCGAACTTCAAGTGTGCTATTGTAGACCCGAATTGAGAAACGTTTCTGGGGCGATATTTTTCTTGTTATTAATTATAGATGATGAATTGTGTGACACTTTCGATGAAACAGTTAAGCTTTTAAAGTTGTTGATTACTATACCTATGTCGACATCAGAAGCAGAGAGGTGTTTCTCCATGATGAAACGAATAAAGAATTTCCTCAGAAACACAATGAAGGAAGAAAGGTTAACTGCGTTGGGCATGCTGTCTTGTGAAAAGGCATTCGTTAATGAAATAGATAACTTTAACAAAAAAGTTATAGATGTGTTTGCCAGCAAGAAAGAACGACGCATGGACTTTAATTATCGTGCATGTTAACCACATACTGTACAATGTTCACCTGATAAATTCAGACGATAGTGTTTTCGTGTTTTGTAAATACAGTAATGTAATTTCAAATACAGTACGTTTGGTAGACTTTGTATAAAATACCGGCCGCCACTGACTCCAGGTAATCAAGGAAAGCCGGTCACTATTTATGATGTCGCTGAACTTGCTGGAAAAGCATATACCCAGGCTTTCACCCCAGCAAATATTGTTAAGGGATTTCAAGTTACGGGTCTCTACCCTCTGAACAAGGACATCTTCCAAGATGACGAATTCCTACCTTCCAATGTCACTGACCGTCCCGATCCTGTTGGAACTGTACCAGACCAACTAACAAGCAGTCAGTTGACAAGTCAACCAAACTCACAACCTCTATTATCAGCCTCGTCATCACTCAATCAGCCATCAACATCCAGTCCCCCTTCAGCACCCAGTCAGTCATTAACATTCAATAACCTCGATCAGCCATCAACACTCAATCAGCGACCAACATCAATTAGATCTCCCCCCTCTTACACGCCTACCATAGTATCCCCTGAAGAAATCAGGCCATTCCCCAAGGCTGCGGCACGGAAACAACTAAGAAATGTAGGCCTAAAGGAAAATCCCGAATCCTCACTGATACCCCAGAAAAAACAGAAATAGAGAAAAAACAAAAGTTTCAAAATAAGGTAGTTAAACCAAAGAAAACGAAAGTAAGGTTGAATTTGAACAAGTTGAAAGCTTTTAAACGATCATCTAAGCAGGATAGCTCTTCAGAGTTCAGTGAAAGTGACTTGATGAACTTGTGTGAGGATAGCAGTGATGATGATATTGCATAAATGTTAGAGGAGTCCGAAATCTTCGCAAAGGACCTTCAAGCGGAGTTAAATACTGATGAACTGAAATCTGATGACTTATGTTTTAGTGCAATTCCAAGGGAAAAAGAGTGTAAAATACTACATTGCAAAAGTAATTGAGATGCAGGACAAGCATGTAGTATTTGTTGTAGAATACCTTAAAAAGTGTCTTGATTCAAATAAATTTAAAATTGAAAAAGATGCGGAACTATTTGAAGTGAACGTAGAGGACATCATGCTAAAGCTTCCTGCTCCAACTATTGTTGGTGGAACTGAAAGACGAGAAAAACAGTTGACATTTTCTGTGTCATTCTCTGGATACCATCTCGGATAAATAGTTTTTCACAAATCAGTTTATTATTTGTGAGATTCATACTTAATTTTGATTTAAATTTGTCATGAGTTTATAATTGTATTCTTGTAAGTTTGGAAATTTATGGTTGTCTTTAAATTGAAAAAAAAACTTTCTTAAATATTGCTTTCTTATATCCCTCTACAAACTGTCCTTCGGTACATCACAGCTAGTCCTTAGGTACATCAGGACGATGCACCTAGGGACAGGCTGCAAATTAAAAAAAAAATAATTCTGGGGAGTTAACTATTAAAGCTAGAGCTGCAAAAAAATGTCGTATAAGCTAAAATATTAATGAAGGAGTATATCTGGAAAAAATAAAAAAAAACTGTTTGAAAGACTACAAAAAAATGAAAACCAAATTTTGTCCCTAGGTACGACACCCTCCCCAACTTCACTGAAAACGTGCTGATATTGTTTTATCAAATCTTGTCAAAGATCCTAACTTGGTGACACCATGAAAAGATAACCCAAAAAAGAAACTGGGTGTCTTTCTTCATCTAATGAAAAAGGAGTGGAAAATAGAAATAAGCAGTAATGCAGAGAAAAGTAGAAGAATGTGAGCAAGGAAGACATACTGCCTGATTCTGAAGACATTATTCTAGTTTGTTCCAGCTTATCTAATATGTATGAAGAACTAATCATAAAATCTGAACAAGAACTAGTTGCTGATGATTATATCAAAAATCTTGAAAGCCCGTATAACTATCCTCAGTAGAAGGAGGCCAGGAGAAGTTGTGAGAGCTGGTATACTACATTACAGTACAGTGGACAAAAACGATGAAATGGCCGCACTTAAAGAAAGCATTTTGAATGACAGCCAGAAAAAAGCAGTAGTGAATTACACGTATTTCATGTACCAGGAAAAACACTGCTACTGTTTCTCAGCTCACTGAGAGAGATGACACACACTGAGAATCTTGCAACTTTTTTAGGCTATGATTTGGCAGTACACAAACAGAATTTTAAGGTTCCATTAGTTCTGATACAGAAAGGCAGGTTGGTCATAAACTGTTACAGATGACAGTTAACAACAACCAGTCAGACACAAGCGTTTCACCAACAGGTTCATCAACATATTTCAACTATGTGAGTAATGTAGTCCATTTATGCTCAGCAAAGAAAGACTCTACAAACAACAGTAATTTCAATCATGACATTAATCAGATCCCAAATAACTGAAAAAGTGGAAACAATGGAGATCACCAATGTCTTCATCAGTCATCTGTTCTTGTCGATAGTCTTGTGTTGTCCAGCCGTCAGCCAGGAAATTTACAGTGATGGCTTCAACATGTTCGCTTTGAGTTTTGTTCTTCCTTTCAGTGGCAATGTCGGCAGTCTTCCGGGCACGGTCTTCGTGATAAGCCATCTGCATTACCATCCAGGCGCCCCCGTCGATGTTGTACCTTAAAGTTGTACTCTTGCAGACGTTCGAGCCACTTTGCCAACTGTCCTTCCGGATTTTTAAATCTCGAGAGCCATGCAAGTGCGGCATGGTCGGTACGTAGTGAAAACTCTCTCCCATAGAGGTATTTATGGAAGTGCTCCAAAGCTCTGACAATTGCCAACAACTCTCTCCTTGTAACACAATAATTTCTCCCTGGTTTAGAAAGCGTTTTGCTGTAATATGCTATTACTCGTTCTTCACCGTTCTGCACTTGAGACAAAACTGCTCCTAGACCAGTATTGCTTGCGTCTGTGTCTACGATGTACTTCCCTTCGGAAGCTCGAAAAGCGAGAATTGGCTGCGAACATAATGCAATCTTCAACGTTCTAAATGCTTGGTCACACTCTCTCGACCACTGGAAGTGACGTTTATGTTCCGTTAGCAAGGTTCATACGCGTCCTGGAATACCTGGAATTTGATAAATGTCCTGGAATACCTGGAAATGTCATGGAATTTTCTGATTTGTCATGGATTTTTGTTTTTTGTCATGGAATTTTCTTCATATTATTGCTAAGAGTTATAAAGAATGTTTTTTCACTCACGTCCCAGAAAAATTATGTTTTCTTGTATACAAGTTAATTGACAGCAGTTCATGTGCTAAATATGGGAGGATGGTTGGGTGATCAACAGAATCAAAGAAGCTAGTTTGTCAAAATATTTCCATTTGTTTTTACCAAAAAATATTTCAAACCAATTTTGGCAGACTCGCTTAGTTTGGTTCTGTTGCAGTGGTGGTATAAATTCTGTAATGTTTGGGTTTGCTGTTGGCATAGCAACAGTTAACCCAAACATTACAGATTTTTTTCCATGTAAAAACTGTTTCAAATATTTTTTTTTAAAGAAGACGATATTGTTCTTAATTTTCTTTACCACTTTGGAAGTTTTACGTTGGGCAAGAAAATTGTGGCACATACTGTGTCTTGAATTTTCTTGTTAATTTTTGTTACCAGTGTAAATAAACGAAGTTATTTTCAAATGAGTATAATAATTGTTTAATAAAATTTTTATTTTTTATTTTATTTATTTTTTGTATAATTAATTAATTGAATTGTTTAATTATTTTTATTATTATTGTTCAATTAATTAAACTATGAATTAGTAATTGTGTATGACTTGGTGACGAAATATTTGTTTCACCGTGTTAAATAGATTGTCGTAGCCAAATCGATTGAATGTAGCGGTCAATTCAGTGCCTTTATTTCTTCTTCTGCTCGTCCTCGGTTATAAATGGAAAATTAATGTATTTTACTTTTAGTTCTTAACTAATCAATAAAACGATTTTTTTTTTTTTTTTTTGAAACTGGTCTTAAAGACCAACCATCAATTTACATCTAATGTTTGTTATAATTTTAAGTTACTTATACAGTCGCCCACTGGTGTACTATATATTACTTTCTAGATTTCTGCACACACTGCACTACACTAATTCAAAAGTTTTAGTTCTCTTCAGCCTTCTCACTGTATTGGCGTTGTCAAGCAGTTGAATAGCTTCTACATTGATATGCTGGTGTAGTCTAGATTCGTGCTTTGCAGCAAACCTTTTAATTTCACTGGCGACATCAGGGATCCTAAGGTCTCGATGTAGATCACTATTTCTGATGTACCATGGAGCACTTACCATGTTCCGTAGCACTCTATTCTGGAAGGTTTGAATACATCTAATGTTCGTTTCTTTCGCACAACCCCACAGTTGAATTCCATAAAGCCAAATTGGTTTCAGAATTTGGTTATATATCAGAATTTTGTTGTGTATTGACAACTGAGAATTTCGTCCCAAGAGCCAATACAGTTGTCTATATTTGAGACCAAGCTCCGTCCTTTTTTTTCTGATGTGCTCCTTCCATCGTAGCTTTGTATCTAGGGTCATCCCCAAATATTTGGCAGTGTTTGCATATGGTACTACAACACCATTTAAGGTAACTGGAAGACTGTTCTCTATTCTTTTGTTTGTAAAATTGATATGGACAGATTTCAGTTCATTAAGCTTAATTTTCCATCTCCTAGTCCACTGCTGTATCTGATCACTAGCATCTTGAAGCATGTTGGTAGCTTCACCTAAGGTCGAACCAATCGCCATTATAGCTGTGTCATCAGCGAAAGTAGCAACACACATTCTCTGGCTGCGGCAGATCACATGTAAACAACAAGTAGAGGATAGGCCCCAAAACACTCCCTTGGGGTACACCTGCCCTCACTTCTCTTAGCTCAGAATAGTCATCTTCGTGTTTGACTCTAAATAATCTTTCCGATATATATGATTTTAACACGTCAGCATATTGTTTTGGTAGCATTTTATTAAGTTTATGTATTAAACCTTTATGCCAAACTTTATCAAAGGCCTGAGCCACATCGAGGAAGATTGTCGAGCAGATTAGCTTTTTTTCTAGTGCTTTCTCTATTGTGTCTGTTATTCTATATACTTGGTCTATTGTGGAATGTTTTTGTCTGAACCCGAATTGATGATTTGGTATCAGCTTTTTTCTCTCTATTACTCGATTTAGCCTTTGCAACAGAAGTTTTTCAAAAAGCTATGATATTGTTGGCAACAGTGATATGGGCCGATATGATTTGGCCTCATTTGGCGGTTTGCCTGGTTTACGTAGCATAATAACTTCTGCCACCTTCCAGACACTAGGAACATGCTTTAGCCTAAGTGCCGCATTGAATAAATATGTAAGCATAACAATCCCTTTCTTAGGTAACTGCTTTAAGATCTCACCTGTAATGAGGTCAAAGCCAGGTGATTTTCGGGGGTTCAAGTTTATCTTGATCCTTAGCTACCTCTTTTGGGGGTGACCAGTTGAATGTCCTCCTCTTCTTGATTTGTATCTTCATCTAGCTCTGTATCAGACTGGGTATTATTTGGCTTAAAAATGTCAGCTAGATGTTCAGCAAACGCTTCAGCTTTTTCTTTATTATCTCTAGCCCATGTACCGTCGCTTTTTCTAATAGGTGGTACTTGAGTGATCGACCTTTTAAGCTTCCTCGTTGCTTTCCACAACGAGTACTCTGTATCTGCATCTGCTGTTTGATTTTCTAAATAGGAAGCTATTGATGGTTCTTTTAACTTCTGTATTACACGCTTTAGTTGTTGCGATTTGTTGTTAAGTACAGTTTTATCATTTGGGGCACGAGTCTGTTGCCATTTTCTTCTAGCTCGCCTCTTTTCTTTGACAAGTTCTCTGATCTCTCTAGGATAGTTGTTACCAACAATTTCATGGGTGATTTCTCTCGTATTGTTCCAGGCTGCAGTTTGAATATTATAATTAAACTTCTCGGCTTCTATTTCTAATTGCTGCTTAGTTCTCAACTGGACATTTAGTTGTATCTTGCCTTCAAGTTCTAATTTGAAGCTTTCCCAATCAGTAGTTTTGTTAACTAGGCTTGGTTTGTTTACTTTTTTTATTATCCTTTCACTCAGCGTCAGGATTACTGCTGAATGATCAGAGTCAAGATCAAAATTCTTCTCGATATCAATAAAGTTCTGCGAGACCCTCCTTGATATGAAGAAATCTAATAGATCTGGAATTTTATTAGGATCTGTGGGCCAGTAAGTAGGTTTGCCTGTACTGTGGAAGCTACAACCTGTTTCTTGTATTGCTTTATTAAGCTCGCTACCTTTAGTTGTTGTTAATCTGGATTCCCAATCTACATGTTTAGCATTGTAGTCTCCGCCTACAATGAATCTCTCACCTAGGTGTAATATAAATTTCTTGTAATCTAACTCCTTTAGGTTGTGTCTTGGAGGACAGTATATCGCACCAATGATTAGTTTTTGCTTGGTGGATTTGATTCCAACTACAGTGAGTTGGATTTCTGCAGTCTGAAGGTGACACTCCTCATAGTGGTTAATCCTATTCTTAATAATAATAGCACTTCCTTCTTTGACTTTATTATCCGGATGAATTGATTGATATACCTGGTATCCATTTATTTTTAAGCATGACTGATTTGTTAAGTGTGTCTCTGATACTAGACATATATCAATGTCTTGTGCCTTGAGGAATAATTCTATTTCTTGCTTTCTGTTCTGGATACCAAAACGACAATTTAAAACAAATAATTACGTTTATTATGATCAATGCGATTATTCGACTTGCGTCGACTAGTGCTCTCGGAGTCGAGACTGGATCTCAGGTCGATTATTACATATTCCAAAATTATTCAAATTAAATTATTATCTAACATGGATTCTTTGAACTGTCGAAGTAGTCAGGAAAGGCAAGTGAGAGAATTCAATACTTACAATTAGAAAATAAAAAAGACTTATTCACTAACAGATAATAATTAAAAAAAATAAAGTATATAGTAAAAAGATATTCGAACCGCAGGCCGGGTATGCTGACGTCACGCCTTCGTCATCTCGGGCCGGTTTGGAATTAAAAGATGGCTGCTTCCATGTGTTGTCCCACGCTAAGAATCCTTCGCTGAGATTTTACTTCAATACAGTGCAGTAGTTGATAATTCCTCTTCTGTGATGTAGTTATTACAAGATCACCAAATTGTGGTGTTTGGTTTTCGTCCTCCACTGGATTTCGTCCGGTAATACGTGTATTGTGCCGAATGGTTTATTCAATCAGTTCGCTGTTCGTATACTAGGTTAGATTATAATTCCGTCGTGACCATTCGTTCTGGAAGTTAGTTTAGTGTTTTTCAACTGTTTTATTATTCCAATGACTATTTAAATTGGATTTATTAATTTAGTGTATATTCTTCATTCTTTCATAATTCCATAAAACATCTTGGTTTGAGCTAGTTAAAATTTTTTAAATCAGATTTCTTTTCAATACTCTCACATGTCCGTCTTGCTTGGAGTCTAACAATCAACTAATTATATTTGTTTCTTCATATAGAAAATACTGTAAGATTTTGGCCGCACTTTTCATTCTTTACAATCAGCTGTTTGCTTCCTTCACATTTCGATTTTATAGAAATAAATGACATTTTTTATATTTTACTGGCTATAATTTAGTTATTTAGTATTTTTATGAAATTTTAATTACATGACCATATTCCTGCTTTGATTTTATACAAATTAATACTAAACATGACCTAGTTTGGTTTGAATTAAACTCTAAAGTTACACTCCTTGAAATTTACTTCTAGGCCTTATCATGATTCACATAATTACCCATTAAATGGTTTACAGTATGTTTCATGTTACCATTGTACTCAAATAAGATTACTAATTAAATCATTATAATTTGCCTTCACTACTGTGTCATTATACAAAACATTTACTGAGTTATTTACATTTTACTTATACTTGGTTCATTGCCTAGGTATCACCTGGTACAATCCTCATTTAAGTCAATTTTACCCTCTGACTCTTTTAATTACTACTATAGGTTGTTGTGATAATTATAATAAAGTATTTGTATGCCAAAGGGAATAATTTATATCAATTTGGTCTAGGTTTTCATTAATTTATCTCCTCTGATTTGATTACAGGGTCAAAGTTGAATTTGGCATGATTATCAACTTTCATTTTTCCCATCAATATTATAATCATTTCACTTTATTATTATTATCTTTTCTGATTCACTATTTATAGGACGTTTGAATTAATATTTTGCCTTTCCTTTCTTAACAAAATTCTGACAAACTGACATTCTTTATGGGTTTCTTATTTTTGTATAATAATCATTTTTTATTTCATTGATTTATTTTGATTGACTCTTATAGTGTTCTGTCTTTAAAATAGGTTTGGTCTCTCTGATATGTTTATTTTAATTAATTTGTTCCTGGTTATATTTCCTTACTGCTCCTTATCTTACTGGGTATACTGATGATGTTACTGGGATAATAATCATCCTATATGGTTTAACACATTTTGTTCTGAATTGAATGTGTCTAATTCTTTGGATCGAGAGTTTGATAGTACTGTTAAGGCATTTTATTTATTATAATGATTACTTCTTTTATGTTACTTTTATTTAGGTTTATTCTACTCATTCCAGATTGCTTCTTCCATATTAGGTTATTAAATTGTAAAATAAGGCAAAATTTCCGTTATGCTAGACCAGAGACACATGTCACTATAAACTAGACAGTCTTTTAACTTTTGTTTATCTGTTTCAGGTGTAATGAAGTGTTTTTTTTTTTTAATATATATATGTATATTGCTAAACTGATGGTTTAAAAAAATCACTGAACTGGCTGTTTAAAATAGACTATTACAATCATGTGTGCTCCAAGAAAATGTTCTTTCAAGATTGAGTGGCTATCCGATCCTGAGTTTAAGTCATGGATCAAAAACTGTGAAGACAGTCATAGTGCATTTTGTACAATGTGTAAAAAAACAATAGACCTTACTAACATGGGTGTAAGTGCACTGAAAAGTCACAAAAAAGGTGCAGAACATATTAAGTTAGTTCAAGCTATGGACACCGCAAAACCTGTTAAGAGTTATTTTAAAAGTTCTGCTGTGACATCTGACAAAGAAGAAGAAGAACCTTCTTCAACTGCACTTTCCACTCATCAAGGATCGTCAAGTTTATCTTCTGCTGCTTCCTCCTCTAAAGAAGTAGGCCTAACATCCCAACAGTCTTTGAGAGAAAAATGCATGCTTTCAGAAAACGTGTTGAAATCTGAAATTTTATGGACTCTTAATGTTGCCAAAAAACATATGTCGTTTAATTCTTGCAATGGCCTCAACAACCTTTTTTCATTTTTTTTTATGAATTTGCTAACTGCTATAATTTTTTTTATTGTTCGACTAAGCTTTTCGTCATTACTGACATCTTCAGGTCTTAAACAACGTTGTTTAAGACCTAAAGATGTCAGTAATGACGAAAAGCTTAGTCGAACAATAAAAAAAAATTATAGCAGTTAGCAAATTCATAAAAGAAATAGTAAGGATGGCTGCTAATTTAAACAATACGAAGAACCTTTTTTCAGCAATGTTTCCTGACAGTGAAATTGCCAAAAGCTTTTCATGTGCACCAACTAAGTGTTCATACTTACATTGTTTTGGGATTGCACAGTACTTTAAAGACAAATTGTATCAACACATTTCTAAGTGTGAATTTTTCTCGTTGTGCTTTGATGGCAGTGTAAACAAGTTTATTCAAAAAGATCAAGTAGATATTATTATCAGGTTTTGGGATGAAGAAGCGCAGATAGTAACAAGCAGACACTTGGATTCTCAATTTCTGGTACATGCCAAAGCCGCTGATTTAGTCAAAGCTCTTCAAGGGGCCATGGAAGAATTGAATTCAGCAAAGTTGCTTCAAATAGGTATGGACGGGCCAAATGTAAATTTAAAAGCATTGAAGGACCTTATTATGAACAGAGAAACCATGTACCCTGAATACCCCCGGCTCATTGATGTTGGTAGCTGTAGCACTCATACTCTTCACAGATCCTTTGAAGTTGGAGCTGAGCAGACAGGTTGGGACTTAGCCACCCTCTTGAGAGCATTGAGGCAAATATTGAAAGATTCACCTGCTAGGAGAAGCGATTTCTTAGCTCTCAATGAAACTGGGTTGATGCCACTTAAATTTTGTGCTACAAGGTGGGTTGAGGATGTAGCTGTGAGTGACCGAGCCATAACAATTTGGCCTTCTGTAGTAAAGTTTATTGACTCTTATAAAGACAAACCACGGTCTGAGGTGGTGTCAAAATCTTTTCAGATTGTAAAAGAGGCAACTAAAGATCCTCTAGTAGTTGCCAAGCTTAGCTTCTTTTCTTTTGTAGGCAAACAAATGCAGCCTTACCTGAAAGGTTATCAAACAGATGAGCCTATGTTACCTTTCCAGGCTATTGAAGTTTTGAAATTGCTCTACAACCTCATGTCTCTATTTGTTAAGAAGGACGTTCTTGATAAAAGTAATACTGATTTTGCTCTGTGTTCAGTTGATTTTGATAAAAAAGAAAATCTGCAATTCTCTAACAAAGTTGAGACAGGGTTTGCCGTCAGAGAAATCTTAAGTAAGCTTTTGAAAGAAAAGAAAGTCAATGAAAAAGAAGTGTCGGTGTTTAAGTTGGAATGCTAAATGTTTTTGAAGGCTCTAGTAAAGAAAGTAATAGACAAGAACCCCTTGAAATATCCAGTCGTCAGATTTCCCAGGTGTCTCGAACGTAAGTCAATGGTAGCAGATAAATCAAAGACCATTGAAACTTTCACAAAATTAGTACAAGAACTTCAGAAAAGAAAAATTATACTCCCAATAAACTGTGATAGTGCTCTATCTGAACTGAAGCTGCTTTTTACATAATGCCCAATAACAGAGTTCAGCAAGTTTGAAAGGTCCAAAGACAGGATAGATTCCTTCTACTATTACATAATTGGGGCTAAGAAACAATATTCCCATTTATGGAAGGTTATTAAGATAGTCTTAACCCTCTCCCACGGACAGGTTTCGGTTGAACGAGGGTTTTCTTTAAATAAAGAAATAGTTGGGGAAAACCTCAAAGAAGAAAGTTTGGTAGCTCTTCGATTGGTGTGTGATGAATTGAAAAGTGTTGATTTACATGAAGTTCCTATTACCAAAGAACATCTGTCATATGCCCGATCTGCGAGAATGAGATATCAAAACTATCTAGATGACCAAAAGAAGAAAAAGAATGAAGAGGAAAAAACCAAGAAAAGAACTTTAAAAACTGAAAAATTAAAGTCTATGAAGAAAAGAAAGTTGGATCTTGAAAATGCCATTGAGACAATGACAAAAGAAGCTGATGCAATGACACTGAAAGCTGAAAACAAGAAAGACTTTACATTGCTGGCTAAATCAAATTCTTTTAGGTTAAAAACAACTCAAATGGCAGCTGATGTTGAAAAAATAAACAAAGAGATTATTGAGCTATCCAAAGAATGTTAAGTTGTGCAATACTGTAGCAATTTAAGTACCGGTAGCCTGATATCTCTCTCCTTTAATTAAAGACTAAAATAACATGATGTAGTTAAGTCATTCTAGAATAATAAGAAGGGTACCTTTAAGATACTAAGATTTAAATTAAAGATGTTTTTGAATAATAAACTTTCCCTTGGCCATACCCCATCCAGAAACAAAATTTGAATGACTTGCCCATTTTATCTTTTAAAGATCTTAGTTGTTATTTATGAATATAATAATTCCTGTAATTCTTGAGAATTTCAGTTATGTGTCAGCCAAACAAGCTTCCTATTTCAACATTAAACTCAATGCAATATTCTTATATTCAAAAATTAAAAAGAAAAGTTTGTAAAGTGCATTGAAATTTTGTTTTCAACCGGCCTCTTATGGTTGGGGATATTTTATAAAAAAAAATTTTTATTTTTGACTTAAAATAGCTTGACTGATCTAGATGTATCTTAGGTTTGTATATAATTATATACAATGCAAGAAATAAAACTATTTATCATTAAATCTTTGACTTTGGGTATTTTGAATGTCGCGACTGTGTATTTTGAGTGCCGCGAATGTCCTTGAAAATCTAGATTTTGTCATGGAAATGTCCTGGAATTGTCATGGAAAAAATATTTGTTAAACCTGTAAAAACCTTGGTTAGCTCATGTAGTGGTTTAGCAATAGTAGCGAAGCCTTTCACAAAACGTCGGTAATATGAGCATAACCCCAGGAAACTCCGAACTTCGTGTTTACCCTTCGGAACTGGCCAGTCTCTTACGGTGTCTACTTTATTAGGATTCATGCTAACACTCGCTGCCGAAACCAGATGGGCCAGATACTGTACTTCCTTCTGGAATAGAGAACACTTCTTCGGGCTCAGCTTCAGCTGTGCACCGTGAATTCTAGTTAGAACTTCCTTAAGGTTTTCCAAATGATCTTCGAAAGTCTTCCCGATCACTATGACATCGTCTAAGTAAATAAGGCAAGTTTTCCACGTCAGGCCTCGGAGTATCAGGTCCATCAATCTCTCAAATGTTGCCGGTGCATTACAGAGTCCAAATGGCATGACGTTAAATTGGAATAAGCCACTTGGGGTCGAGAAAGCGGTCTTTTCCTTGTCTTCTTGATGAAGACCCACTTGCCAATATCCACTCTTCAGGTCCAATGTGGAAAACCACTGTGCTCCGGACAACGTGTCGAGTGTATCGTCAACGCGAGGTAATGGATTGCAGTCTTTCTTTGTAACGTCATTTAACCTCCGGTAGTCTACGCAGAAACGCAATCCACCATCCTTCTTCGCTACCAGCACTACAGGAGAAGCCCAAGCACTTGACGAAGGTTCGATTACTTCCTCTGTCACCATGTCCTGTACTAACCGAGACATTTCCTCTTGCTTAGATAATGGAGGCCTTCGAGGAGGTTGGCGTATCGGTGTTGTGTCCCCGGTATTGATGCGATGTTGCACAAGAGAGGTTCTTACCAGTGACTGTCCCCGAACTGCAAAACAATCTTTGAATTCGTGTAACCTCATCACTTGAGAGGTCGTTAGAAGATCTGTTCAATAATTCTTGCAGTTCCTCTGGTAATTTGGAAGTATCCGAAGAACTGGATCTTCGTTGCGTTATTCCAGCTACCCAGGCCACAGGAGTCAATTTGCCTAGGAGCGTATTGCTTTGTAAAGTGATAGCTTGACCCAAAATATTAGCCACTCTAATAGATACATTTCCGGTTTCGTCAGGTTTTACTAAACTTCTGGCAATTAGTATGGCCGGTGTGCTGACTACCTGGGGTTCGAATATAGAGCACTGGTTGCCCCTAGTATCTACATCGGTTCTAATGATCTTTTCGGAGTTTGGCGGAACAGTTACGGCCACTTGGTTTATGACGTCCATCGATTTTTCTGCTGTCGTCATTGTTGATAGCATTACCTCTTCGCCTCCGATTCTCAAGACATTGTTCTTGAAGTCAACTATAAATCCGTATGCGTTCATAACGTCCACACCAAGAATTGCTTCATCCACAATGTCTGCAACAAGTACTTGATGATTAAACTCAAGTCGACCGAGGCGTAGGTGTATCTCCACTTTTCCAGGCAGCCCAGTAGCTGTTCGCAAGCTGCAAGAGCACCAGATTGGCTTGAGATCTTTCACCACGTCGGGGCGCACAATAGAAACTGTTGCACCTGTGTCAACTGTAATCGAGGTTGGCCTTTCTTGAACAAATCCGGTAACTACCAAGCTCCCGCTGTTTTTCTGAAGTGTAGAAATTCCGTATTGTCAAGAGGGGCTTCGTTCCTCCAGTTAGTCAGCACACGCCCCGTTGTACCGACTATTGCTCGTTTCCCTGCTGCTGAATTCTAACCCGACAATCTCGTTGTAGTTGTCCAGGTTTCCCACATCGATAACACTTCGGTCTTCCATCCTTTCTTATTTTATTCTGTGCCGTCGCGATCTTTTAGCGCGCGCACTTTATGACTTGTCCAACCAGACGCTGATTTGGCGGCCTCAAATTGCAAAGCATGTACCAGGGCGTCCACACTGTTCTGGTGTCTTGCCATTTGTAACACTTGCTGCAGTTCGTTATCTCGGACACCGGCAGTAAATGTCTGCATCGCAAAACTCGTTCGAAAATCTTCTGGCGCTTTAGGATAGGCCAGTCTAATTAGTCTGTCTATACTTGTTTCCAACTCTTGAAGGCTCTCCCCGGCATGCTGTCGCCTTGCTCTCAACTGAGTGCAGTACACATCTCGCAAATGTTTATCACCATACCGTAATTCCAGAGCTTTTATCAATTCGGCATAGATGTTTTGGCTGTCAGGTGGCACTTTCTGTAGTAATTCTGCCACAGGTCCTTTTAATGCAAGAACGAGTGAAACAGCCTTGTCTTTCTCTGTCCAATTATTTGCGCATGCAGCAGCTTCAAATTGGCGGAGGTACGTTGCCCAGTGACTGCTTCCATCAAATGTTGGAGCTTTGACATGAACTGTCCCTACTGCAGGCGAAGTGACTTTCTGTACTAACTTATTTTCTGCGTCTTTTTCTGTCTTTATTATTGGTACAGTCTGTTCACAAAGTTGTTTTGGTTGTATTTTCATGAACTGTTCAACTTCATTTTTAATTTGGTCTTTTATATTTGCCATTGAATTTTCTACTGTAGTTATTTTTGTTGACATAGCTTCTTCTTCTTCCACAGTCAAGACAGATTTTTCTACTTCAGCTATTTTATTCGACATGGATTCTTCTACATCAGATATTCTGGTAATCTGACTATTGAGCTCACCTCGTAATTCACCTACGTCATCACGTAGGAGACCCGATTCTGCGGTAGTGTGTTCTTGCATCTGTTTTTTTGTTCATGAATTAACGCTTTGATGTCACCTGCTTCACGTTTACGTTCCTCTGCCTCCTGCTTACGTTCCTCGTTTTGTCTTTCTTCTGTTTCTAGCATTAGTGCTTTCTGACGTTCCTCAGCCTCTTTTCTTTCCTGTCTTCGTTCTTCTTTTTGTCGTCTTTCTGCTCCTTCCGCCTACTGCCTGCGTTTCTCATCCTGTCGTTTCTCCGTCTATAACAGCAGTGCCTGTAAATTGTCCATCATCTGACTGGCATCCATTGTTTTCCGATTAATTACGAATTACACTTGTCTTGTACAAAGTGCCCACTGTTTCCACTGTTAACCGTTCTATCCCAGTTCTGACACCACTGTTACGACGACGGTCTACTTGATCGTCCTAGGTACAGTGGAAACAAAATAAGTACAAGACACCAACTAAGTCACTAATCACATTTTTAATAATTCGTAATTGCCAACAGTCTACTACAACAAATCAAATCAAAATTGTTCACACGCAATAAAATGTCACTAATATTAACACAATTGTATTACAATAAATTGTAATTGTTCTGTGACATCGTAATAATAGCTTGTTTTGTTCACCAAATGCACTCACCAGGAAGCGATGGTTAGATGATGAAAAAGAATTTATTTACCAGTACTTCGGAAAAAATATAATAAAAAAATACACAACCTCACCAAAAGGAAATAAAAGAAATGTATGAAAAAAAGTCGCATCTTAGTGCCAGGACACTTGGACAGGTTGTCACTTATGTTAACAACATTTTTACTAAGAAGGTGAATATACCAGAGTTTTGAGGGAAATAACAAAATATATATTATAACTTAACCGAATCTCAAAGATTTGGAGTTATATGTAAAGAGTTTTGAAAATCAATGTTAAAATAAATTTAAACCGTTACAATCACGGCAAGTGCAGTAGCGAGCGTTCAAATGAATTGTATAGCGACCAACGGCAGCGTCCGGTGGCATTACGTAACCACATACAGTTATAACAATTAGGGACACGCCCTAATTTTAAATTATTAATATTTCGGAAACCGATAAATATAGGCGAAAACCAAAATAGCCAAAATGTTTGCCGAAATATTAGTAATAGGGTGTGCAAATTTCAGTTCATATAATTAAAGATTAAAAGAGATAATTAATTTTATTTAATAACTCCCCTAGTGAGTGAGCTACGGGGTACAGCTTTGAATATGTCATAGTTATAAAAATTACCAATCAGATGTATATTCTAAAATAAGCATAACTTGGCTTGCAGCCAAGATAATTGCAATACAAATTGCAACAGGACATCCTGTCCGACATTTGAAATCCGGTGTTTTTCAGACTAATAACAATTCTCAAACTGTGAGAATTATTTTCGTTCACACAAGTGAGGTGAGCTGAATTACAAGGAGAAGGGGGGGTGTCTCAGCCAATCAAATTATTCTAAAAATTTGAACGAACCGTTAGATTCGGGCTGAACACAGGCACTCAACTGTAACGACTCGACCTGTGAAGACGTATACTTATGATACTCTTATTTTTTTTCAACAAATAAGCGTACAGCTCAAAACATTAACCTGTTGACTTACGCATGTAAAGAGATCAGTTACATAATACGTGAAGACACATCGAGAGTACAACAGAACGAGGCCGTCTAGTACGTGGTACAAGCTGAAGAATTGACGAAGCGGAGCGCAACCCAAGGCGAGATACACACACCAGGAGTGCAGCGTATACCGAACCGAGGGGCCTGACGCAGTTGCAGCAGTTAAAACCACAGACGTTAAGCCAACAACAGTTGCAGAAGGAGCTGAGTGTTGCTGATTCCCGAACTCTTAGCCG
Source organism: Magicicada septendecula (assembly GCA_034769895.1). NCBI lineage: Eukaryota > Metazoa > Arthropoda > Insecta > Hemiptera > Cicadidae > Magicicada > Magicicada septendecula. The sequence continues at coordinate 306,426,719 of CM068374.1, read as the reverse complement.
TGGAACCCAAGACGCAGAGGAAATCATCGCCACTAGCAGATTGGACCAGGAAAACCAAGGAACTCCGGGAGCACCTCATCACGATCTTCAGAACAAGGGAAGTCAAATATAATTTATAAAATTTATAAACTTCTCAAAAGCTTATTCTTTTTCTTTTAAATCATTATAAAACTAAATTGATTCAGATGCCAATAAAACAGAGACTCTAGATTAATAAGATACATTCATACTGTGATAATCTGTATAACACGTATAAGCTTAAGTAATAATCAATAGATAAGAATTAGACGTATATAACAAGCGCTATATAAATACTAACATTGAATACTTAGAGATCTATACTGCAGTATACGTGAAACAATCACAAGTAAATGAAAGCACGTTGAACTAGATTCACAGCTAACTTATTTTTCAGAGTATTTAAATCATCTAAAGTAATAAAATCCGTACGAAAGTACAAAAGAATTGAAAATTCCATAGATTAAATTGTTTTAAAATTAACTTCTTGAAATTAATGAAAAATATAACTCGTATCAATTGAAAATAATAAGCTCGTCTTCTGAATGCTAATACCCATTCAGAAAACATCGTACAAGATACAAATTACTGTTTAGTATGTAAGGATTGCTCTAGTTATAAGATTTTCATACATATGTGCTATCATAGTAATAAACTCAAATTTTATCCACCACCGTATTTTTATTGCTGTACTACAAAGCCTACCAACATCACAAAACTATTCAAAATAACTATAACAGTACTTTGCACACTTGAATTAACCTACTTGCGAATTCAAAACACAAACTCCTACGCCCTTAGTCGGAAGAAGTCGCAAGAACGCATAGCAGGTAGGTCACTTCACAAAACAACCATCTCTCCTTATATTAATAAAAATAAATATAAGAGCAAGCAAAGAACTTTATAATATATATATATATATATATATATGCCTGAAGGTCCAAGGCACAAGTGTTAAAAGTTAACTTGTCTATTCATTTAAAATTGTATCATTTTCAAATTTTTCGATTGTTCTTGTCACATCCAATTCTAATAAATTTTTAAAAATTCCTACTCCTTACAGTCTATTTACTCCTACTCTTGACAAAAGCACTGATATTTGTTATCATTAGTTTTTTCCAAAAACCTGTTGATATCACTAGAAATGAAATAACTGGATGATTCTAAAATTAATTGCACTATACAAAGTTACTGGTTGCAGAAACGATAGGTAATTAGTTCTACATTACTTAAAGTGTTTACACTGATAAGTCATAATGTAATTCATTTTTCGTAGCTTTTCATTTTCCTACTCTATAAGTAAAAGAGGTACAGAAAATGCAGTTTTGAAGTATTTTTCAAAGAATGTGCTAGACTTTGTATCTGAAAGTGAAATTTCGTATTGTAATAATTAACATTATCCTTATCTGGAGTGATTTAGCATAATTAAATTTTTTTAGTTTAGTCAACAAAACTGTCATTAACATTTGTAAAACTAGGATTTTAAGACTTCCCTTATAATTTCTCTGTTTTTATAAATCCTGTTGTTACAAAATGACCTAGTGGTAGCTGTAACATTTATCATAAATAATAATACATACTGTACGTTGAAATAATTCTTTCAGTACAGTTGAGAGATAATGTATACCTAACCTTTCCATTCAACCATGTGTTTAGTAAGTGAAAGGTGCATGTTATTGTTTGTTCTTAACTGGCCACATTTTATAGTACACTTCCACTATTATCTCACTAACTTTTGGTGTTATAATTCACCACACAGTACACTATTATTAAATGTTTTGCAAGAAACGTATCACTCAAACTTTGCAGTTGTATTAATAGCTCACATGGCACGAACACCACCAACAGAACTAAACAACACTATGTCTTAAGATCACACTCGCACTTCTAATCACTACAACACTCAATGTGAACTGATTACTACTAAAAGCCAGCTGTGACAATTGACAAAGCCAGCTGCTGTTTACAAAAATCACTTCACCTTCAAAAGTAGGTTCGTTGCACAAGGGCACGCAAAATCCTCCAAAAATATGTATCAACTATACCATAATGAAGGCAAAGGTCAGTTGTACACTGTTGGAGAGACAAACGCAGAGGAAAATGAAAACACATTTTTCAGTTTAGAACAACTGCGACAAAAATAAAACCTAATACATTACGTGTAGAATGAAAGATGGATTTGTTCAATAGATTTTACACACTTAACAGTTTGTACCTGTCTGGATTTTTTCTGTAAGAAACTGATGCCTTCTTTCACTATAACTGTTTTCCATTTTTTTTTTTATCTTTCATAGCTCAGTAGTTTTCTGTATAAGCTAAGGAAAAATGCATAGCAGTTGGCAGTTAGGTGTATGTATCATATGTAATGAAATATAAAGAAAAAATTTCAGCTTTAAAAAAGAAAGTCATGTAATGCTATTATGTGAAAGTTTGACCAATACACCGAAGACAAATAAGCTGAAATCCGTAGAGATCTAAGAATATGGATTTTATATAATTTAATGCTATCTTATGCCTTGCATATAGTTTTACTGTGGTTTAACTGTTTTACTGTGACCTGTACAGTTTTTTTTTTTAGAAAATGTACACAGTAAAACCCCTTTAGAGATCCTTAACAGACCATAAAAAAGAGCTTTATATAAGTGGTCAAATTTCTAGGATGGAGAGGGGGAGACATTCTTATCAAGGATTGACACCAAGCATCTTTCTTCACAATGTCAAGTGCAAAGGGGACTCTCAGCTCCTTTGACATTAGTGATCAGAATATTTTTAGGAATGTGATAACAATAAGCCAATGCCACCTAGATCCACTTCTGTTGCTGAAGGTCAGAGTGGGACTGGTTCACAGCAGAAAGAATACACTATTATGACAAATTATTTTCCACAGCTACCTGCTATAGGAACCCTTTAAATTAAACATGAAAACTACTTTCAAGTGAACATAATACTTTAACCCAAAAAAATTAGGTATCTATTGTTTTAACCAATTTGTAGTTAACAATTTTTGACAATCTAAAATAATCCAGACAGCAAGAACACAGGCCTACAGTATATGTTACTAAATTATTCTTTGAATTTATTGGGTTTGTAGAACTGTTATTTTTCCATATTCATTGTTTCGATTTCCAATCCCCTGTCGTTGAGGTTTTATTGTATTTTCCAAAAGCTTTTAGAAAACCGCTGTATTCTCATTCAGAACAGTAAGCTATGTGTTGTTAGTAAAAAAACATTAGTAAAAGTTGTGGTTAATTATGCATTTATATTTACAAATACTAGTCTACTGACTAATAAATAGAGTACAATTTTTTATACAGAACTAGCGAGTACCCGGCATGCGTTGCAATGCCACTCAAAGAAAGAAAGTGTTTGTATATATATAATATATAAAGACTTCGTTCGCGTGGTCTTCAATTTAATGCGATAATATATTTAGAACAGAATCTATTCCATTGGGTTGCCATAGTAACCAGATCTAATAAGTTAGTTTTTTAAGACTCCAAAGGACCCCCCAGAGGATCGTATCGAAAAAAGCACCTGTCCTATGTTGGTTCTCCCGTTGCGTAAAATATTTGTGCCAAGTTTGGTTGAAATCGGTCCAGTGGTTTAGGAGGAGATGTGGAAGACCCCAAAGAACCCCATCGAAAAAACACCTATCCTATGTTGGTTCTCCCTTTGCATAAAATATTTGTGCCAAGTTTGGTTGAAATCGGTCCAGTGGTTTAGGAGGAGATGTGGAAGACCCCAAAGGACCCCCCGAAGTATCATATCGAAAAAACACATATCCTATGTTGGTTCTCCCGTTGCGTAAAATATTTGTGCCAAGTTTGGTTGAAATCGGTCCAGTGGTTTAGGAGAAGATGTGGAAGACCCCAAAGGACCCCCCAAAGGACTCCATCGAAAAAACACCTACCCTATGTTGGTTCTCCCGTTGCATAAAATATTTGTGCCAAGTTTGGTTGAAATCGGTCCAGTGGTTTAGGAGGAGATGTGGAAGACCCCAAGAACCCCCCAAAGGGCCCCATTGAAAAAAATTCATAAACCTTCGCGGGCGTGCGCACAACAACTCACCGAAGTTTCATCGCAATCGGATGAATGGTATAGGAACGCATACGGGACAAAGAAAGAAACAAACATTCATTTTTATAGATATAGATTAGGTAAATTAAATTAACCTGTTTGAATCTGAGAGTCTGATGAATTCAAACAAAGCACATTTTATACAACTGGCATGTGTAAGACAAAATTTCAAAGACATAACCAGATCAACTAACTAAAGATGCACACGAGCGGTGCGGCGCCGTTTCGTATTCGCACCAGCGCCGCAGCCTTCAATTCACACGACATGCGAATCTGTTGCGGCTTTGGCTGTTCGGTGAAATTACGTCACACATTAATGATGGAAACAGTAGGAGTCCAGACATGGAGTTGGCAGTGTACTCGAGAAAAAGAGTTGTATTTTCTTACTTAGTATATAAATATTTAAAATATAGAAAAAGAAGTTATTGGGTTCACCCATTGCTGAGTTCGAGATTATTAAAAGGGGCATTTTCTTTGTTATATGAAGACTTGTGTAATGATGAATCGAAATTTATTAATTACTTCCGAATGAGCAAACACTCTTTTGAAGAGCTCGCTGGAAGAATAGGAGACAAGATACGCTGTCAGGATACGAATATGAGAATCGCTATTGACCCAATTGAAAAGTTAGCTGTAACATTGAGGTAAGTGAAAAATTAGCTCATTTCTAGTGAATAGCAAAAGCTTTAAAACGATTATTTTTCAATGCTTTATATAAAGGGTGAGGCAAAATAAAATTCCCCCCTCCTCCATTTTATAGATTATCGTTTTATAGACAAAGACTTGTTGTTTAAATTAAATTTTTATTGTCAATTCAAAATATATATAATTACAAAACTTACATAGAAACTTAACTAACAAAAATATTTAAATTCGAAATTACAATATATAAAATTATGAAGGAAAAGAAAGTTAAACTTTCACTTCATTGGAAACAGTTCTAACGATTCTTCGCTATCATTTGTCGAAAGCGCAGAAAATCGTTCATTTTGGGATTGAGCAGTGTTTGGTGGAGCTGAAGATGGTGCTGGGATTTCATAACTTTGGGGAGCTGATGTTCGTGGGTAGACATTCTGAGGAACTGTAGCAGATGAGTAGCAGGTGGGGGCAGAGGAATAATGTGGCACTGGGTTATAAAAGAGGGCACATTTTGGTAATGAAAATCGTGGGGAGGTTGGTAAGGGTAGTGAGCTGACGAATGAGGACCTCCTGTTTGTGCTCTTATGTTTTTTACAATATTTAGCACTTCCGTCTGTAATTGTAATTGTTGATCAACAGTAAAAGCATCTAGCGCTGGTTTCAGCGATTCAAAAAACGCCATATTGGGATTTGGCGCAATTACAGGTGTATTCATGAACCTAATTAAACTTTCTTCTACGTTTTGCCGAGTAGAGCTACCGGTTTTTCTTCTCTTTTTCAACAGGTGGTCCAGTTTCCAAATGCTCCTCCACTACCTCCGTTGGATCTTCATCTAGAATGCTTGATTCCGTCTCTGCTGGTGTGGTGCCCCCAATAAGAAGCTCATTGGCGAGCATAAACATATTGTCTGCTAGTATCAGCTCCCTGGCCAGATTTTTGTCATATTCTTCATAAATGTGTCTCTCACATTTCGCCATTTGCTCATAATTTTGTTACCTGCAACAAAAAGTTCAATGTTTCATTAACATAATTACATTTGTTTTGAAATAAGTAATTTCGCGCTAATTAATTTTCAATTGAAGCATAATTAGTGAAACATTAAAAATTGATTAAAAATTAACTATTATTTCAATTTGCTTTTTTTCTAATAGAATCATTAAAATTAACATCTAATTAATAATAATGTTTGTTTCAAGTTACATAAATTTAATATTCTTTTTTTAGGTATCTTGGAAGCGGATGTACACTCGTAGACTTCCATTATTCCTACAGAATCGGGCATTCGACCCTCTGTCAAATTGTAAGAAATACGTGCTGGGCAATTTGGATCATTTTACAAGAAGAATGCTTTCCATCCTTCACAGAGGACGAATGGAAACAAATATCATCAACTTTTTTACAGCAAGCTAACTTCCCAAACTGCCTTGGGGGAATCGATCGGAAGCATGTTCGCATAAAACCCACTGAGAGTGGTTCGTTATACTTTAACTACAAACATTATTTTTCTGTGGTGTTATTAGCAGTTGCTGATTTAAAATACAACTTTTTTTATGTAGATATTGGCTCTACGGCAAAGATTCGGATAGTTTAATATTCCAAAAAAGTTCTTTCAATAAAAAATTAGAAAGCGGAGGTTTGAAAATACCAACAGGTAAACCACTGCCTGGGATGGATCATCCTGTCCTGCCCTACGTATTTGTTGGAGATGAAGCATTTTCCTTGTCACAAAATGTTTTGAGACCGTACAGCGGTAAATTTTTGTCATACAAAAAAAGGATATTCAACTACCGACTATCTTGAGCTCGAAGATATGTCGAATGTTCTTTTGGGATTTTGAGCAACAAGTCATGACATGTTGTGCCCTTTATAATTATGTTCTCAAAAGAGATGGCTATAAATTTGAAGACACATTATCTATCGAAGGATTTTACGACAGTGGGCAAAATCAAGGAATGCCACACGGAGGAATCAACTTAAATCAGATGAGAAATACATGGGCTGACTACTTTATTAGCGATATCGGTAAACTGCCATGGCAAAATGACTGCATTTAACAATAAATGCGGATGGAAAACGTCTCAACTGGGAAGTTTGTTATTATACTTAAAAAATTAACAATAAATATTTAAAAGTTTAATAAATACAAAAATATGTTTAATTTTAGCTTTCTAGTTAATCAGATTTTAATTGTTTGGGGTTGTGTTTAATTTTTAGTTATGTTATTTACGGCTATGCTCTGCTATTTTAATCTAATTAAATTTGAGAAAAAAGAAAAAATCAATACAACACCGAAATATGACTAATGTAAATTTATGTGAAATATGTTTTGATTAAAATTGATATTGTTTTATTATTTCTTAAATTGAAAACAATAATTTTATAAGTCTACTCACCAATTTCCTCTTTTTCTTTTTGAATTTTTTCTTCAAAATCTGGGTATAAAGTAGTACAAATTTTTATCCAAGCACCCCGTCTGAGATTTTTGTCGTGGTACTGTTTATATTTTATGTCCCACAATTCTTTATACTTTTTCACTTCCTCTATAAGAAGCTCAGTGTCGAAACTTTCAGCCATTTTCTTGCGGTAAAATCCCGTCCGTGTGAGTTGCACGATTGAAATGAAAGTACTGGTGAGCCGTCCCCGCAGTTGCGTTTCAGTAGTACCTGCGGGGGGAAAACCAGCAGTTGCGAATTCGCACCGGCGCCGCATCGCTCGTGTGCATAGGCACTAAAGGCTCTGGCACACAGGATGCGGGCTGCGGTTACGGGCAGGACGTCGCGAAACCCAAGGCGGGCTGTGATCTGGAGATGTCACACACATTGCGGCATGGTAGGGCGTGCGGGCAGGTAAAAAGGTCACTCGCTTGTTGTCGGCAGAAGAGAAACATATAGAAATATGTGGTGTTCTTCTGATGAAGAGGAAATGTTAGCCCTATTTGTTCTCATGAAAAAGACCAAAAAGCGGAAGTCGGTCCACGAAATAAATTTACAACGAGAACAATTAGGCGAATATCACAGATTGTGTCGAGAATTAGAGAGTTTTGAAGATAGATTTTTCATTTACTTTCGAATGTCCCATGAGTGTTTCGAAGCGTTATATAATCTACTGGAACCGACTATAAAGAAATTCACAACAAACTGGAGAAGGCCTATTCCCGCAAGAGAAAGACTGGCAATTTGTTTAAGGTAAGTTATTGAAAATAAATAGAAATTATTTTATGAACGAAATTATGTATTATTATTTGAACATTATTTATACTCTGTAATGTACTATACACAAAATAACTCAGTATAGTAAATATTTGAAATATTTAAAAATATCTATACCATTATCTGTATAAAAATATGTATGGCACAGAATGTTGAAAACACCTCATAATTAAGAATATAAATAGTATTACACTTTTCAAGTTTGAACTACAAGAATATATGGATAACGATAAATTATAATTAAATGCACACACACACACACACACACACACACACACACACACACACACACACACACACACACACACACACACACACACACACACACACACACAACATGCATTTCATACACATAAATGATATTTTAATTACACAAACATACACTGACCAGATCAGTGATTTGCTTCATTGATTGTATGATTGTGGTTGCTCTCTTAACCACATAAAACACATAACTCTCTCTCTCTTTCTCTCTCCCTTGTACACACATGCAAATACATATAAACATAAATTCAGACATACACAAGTGTGTGTGGACAAAAAATTCAAAGCTGCTATGCTAATCCTATAATAATAATTTGTTGTTACATAATAACTTATGTCATATTACATAATTTGGAATATATGGAATATATTGGCAAGCTATCAAAATAAACGTGAAATAAAATGATTTGCAGTTTATTGCTGAGCAAAATAATTAGCTCCATCTTCGTATACTTCTCTTGCGGTGTAATGATTTCCGGTCATAAGTGTTGCAGGAGGGTCAGCTTCCTGTGGTTGAAGTACTTCCGTATATTCAGGTTGTTCTGTAGCTGCAGAAGTGCTCTGATATTGGGAGTATGCACAAATCATCGCATTAGAATCATTGCTGTTGTAATCAGAGTAACTTCTATGATCTGAGTCCAGTGAACACCGACGTGTAGAACAAGAAGAATTTGAGTAACTTTCATCCATTTCTTCCAGTTCAGCCTTACCAAATAGATTAGCTAACTCCATCTTCAGTTTGGTCTGTCTCCTCGACGAAAAACGTTTAAATGTTGCAGCGTAGCTTATGAAAAGTGGTCGATTTCGTCAGGTTGACGTTTTGAGGTATTTTTCGAATGAAAATACTTTATTAGCTGTTGGACATCATCACTCTGCTCTTTAGAATTTCTCATCCGTTTTTGGGGTGGCGGCATCTGTGAGGAAGGTAATTGGTGAGCTTGAGTCACAGAAACACTACTCCCTGCAGGGGCAGGAATATGCGGCGGGGAAGCTTCCATAGCCCCGGTTTCTGATGTTGGGTTTTGGGATGGAACATTCGATTTTGTTGAAGGCCTTACCAATGAGTCATCCAAAAACTGCAGGTGGCTGCCCCACGGCCATTTTTTATATTTAGTACAAGCAGCTGTGCCCGTAGTTCCTTTTTCCAACCTCTTGTATTTAACGTAGCAGTCTCTCAGATTTCTCCACTTGTTTTTTACGGAATCTCCTGAAACAATGCAATGATGGATGAAATTTATAAATAAATAAATAAATTTATAGAAAAATAAAATTTGAATAATTTCATTTTTCGTCATATTTGTAAAGTTATATTTCCAAAATAAATAAACAAATTTTTGTCACTTGTGATATAGACATTTTTGTTTGTTTCAGGTTTTTGGCTACCGGCGATTCCCATCAAACTATTGCATTTTCCTTCCGAGTTGGGCGCTCAACAGTTTAAAAAGTTATAAAGGAAGTTTGCAAAGACATTTGGAATGTTCTGCAGCCTTTATACGTACCTACGCCAACTGACGAAACGTGGAAACGAGCTGAGATTGGATTTCGAGAAATATGGAACTTCCCCAATTGTGTAGGGAGCATCGACGGGAAACATGTAAAAATAAAATGTCCACCCAACAGCGGTTCAAATTACTTCTGCTATAAACAGTTTTTTTCCGTAGTTCTTCTGGCTATAGTTGATCCCTTATACAAATTTCTAGTAGTGGATATTGGCAGTTATGGGAGGCTGAGTGACCACGGTATTTTTGAAAACTCATCCTTTTACTCTGAGTTTCTTGTTGGAAAAACAATTCTGCCTGCACAGCCTCTACCAGGGACGAACGTACCAGTCCCTCACGTGTTAGTTGGTGATGAAGGGTTTGGATTACACACATTTTTAATGCGCCCATTTCCCAAAACTGCTGCTAACAACGACCCACATAAAAAGAAATTCAACCGACGACTCTCAAGAGCTCGACGAGTTGTGGAAAACGGGTTTGGTATATTAGTTCAAAAATGGCGTATCTTTCATAGACCTATAGAGGCTGACGTTGACACAGCTGTGTCCATTGTCCAAGCCTGTTGCTGTCTACATAATTACATTATTATAAATAACAATTGCGACGTAGCCGCTGAAGTAGAAGAGCAAACGGAAAATGAACAGCCACGTGCCTTACTTCCTCAAACACCAAGTAACCGCAGAGCAAACAACGCTGCACTGGAAGTTCGCCAATGCTTTGTGAATTATTTCATCAATAATTGAAAGACATTTGAACTAATTGTAAGCAACAATAAAAAAAATAAAATAAAAAAATTGAAAATTGAATTGACCTAAGTGATTCCTTTTGATAACCTGACAAAAAATTGCACCTCTAAAATAATCCTATCCTCATAAATTATAATTTAGTTATACTTGTGACAATATCAGTAATTATTTAGTACAACAGTATAGCGTGATAATTACAATAAGTAGTTGAGAAAATTTAAATTTAATAAATTAAAAACTTCGTAGCACTTACCGTCTGAGTTCAATGTAATTGAAACTTTTTTTCACGGTAAAGTTCTTTCTTGCATATGGTCTCATGACATGGTTAGTCATAGAAAAAACTTCATCAGCAACGATGACGTAAGGCCTTGGGGTAGTATTCTCAGAATTAGGCAATGGTTTACCTTCAGGTATACCTAGTGTCCCGTTGACTATTTTCTTGTAGAGAGCTGACTGTCGGAAAATGTTAGAATCAGCTGATTTACCGTAGCTTCCTACATCAACAAATATAAAACAATAGTTAACATCCACTAAAGCTAGTAATACTGAAGAGAAATAGTTCTTATAATTAAAAAACTGTGATCCACTTCCATCAGGTCCCATAACCCTTATGTGTTTGCCATCTAAAGCGCCAATGCAATTGGGAAAATTGGCTCTCATTTCAAAATCTTTGGTGATTTGTTCCCAATCTTCTGTTGATGGCATTTTCATCACTTTTTCCCTCAGGTGTGTCCATATAATACTGCACGTTTCTCTAACAATTTGAGCGATTGTAGATCTCCCAATACGAAATTCAAATGATAAAGACGTGAAGGCGTTTCCAGTTGCAAGGAACCTGAAAGAAAAGAATAATATTACCCTTTCATGTGATGAATGACATTTTAATGTGTTACGGGATAAAAAAAATCCCGCTTGTAAATAAATGTTGGTTAAATCACATTGTTTAAAATTAACGCTAAAACCTATTGGGTGCAAAAATAAATAAATTGTGCCAAGCAACTAGCACAAAGTTTGGCCCAACCATTTATTAATTACTTATAAATTTTTTTTTAGTCAAAGAATTGCAAAAGAAATGGCGGTCACTGAGGGATGCTTTTACACGTGAATTCAAAAACCAGAAGATGCCAAGTGGAAGCGGGAACAAGAAAAAAACGAAGTATGTTTACTTCGACAACCTGTTGTTTCTTGCCGGCTCTACAGAAGATAGAGAGTAAGAATATATTTTTTCCATTACCGTTTGATGTAAATAAAATCGTAATACTTAGCCCTTTCACTGTTGAATTAGGAAATAATTGTAGGACAAGTTTTTAATTTGGCAGTCTATCTACATAACTTTTGGTGGATTTTTTGTGGTTTAAAATTTTGTTTATCGCTTGTTTTATCAAACTTATTGATTGTAATGTTGGGAATGGAATCATATTGTTTTTCACCTCTTAAAGTTTATTATGTAAGCAAAAAAATCGTATAGGACACCTTGAGCCAAAGAGATAATACTACACAATTTAAATGGACATACTTACAGGAGTACACACAAGCATACATAGACATAAGTACATTGTTGTTAGTTAATATAGATAAACACTTCATAAAGTCTATTCTTTTCAGAATAATCACAAACTTCCCCGATTCACCGCATCGCAGTGAAAACGAGGACATCTCACATCCAGGGCCGTCTTCAGCACAAGAGTCGTCAAAGGCTGAAACTTCTTACCGGCCAAAAAAACCTAAAATGTCTACATCTGAATCTGCTGTTTTGAAATATATTTCCAATGAACAACAGACACCATCCGATGATAACGAGGGAGATAAGCAATTTCTTCTATCATTCTTGCCAGTTATGAAAAAACTAACTATGGATAAAAAGATGTGGGCTAGATTAAAAATAACTGAGATTATGCAACAAGCTGTGTATAATACAACCCAACCAAACTCTTTCCAAGCGCCTTTTCCCAATCAGTTTCTATCTCAAAACATGCAATACTGTATACCAAACCAGCAACAATTTCAATCTGGCTTTCAGTACAATAACACTCCACAGTTCCAAACTTTAACCAACATCAGCAGTACCAATAGCGTTAAGAATAACATTCAACCAGACCATGAATTATCTGCAGCATCTCCACTATCTTCAGTATTATCTCCTTCGCCCTCAGAATCTACGGCGTCAGATGTTTTCAGTGTAATTGGTCATCTATGAATATGAGTGATTCACGTGATTACATACATTAAACTATTACCACTTTTATGACTCATCTTTTTTTATATAATTTCATTATTATTAGTACATACTCGTTTCACTTACAACTATTATGTTGTACTTTTTTTATCTCTACTGAAAATTAGTTGCCTTTTGTAATTCAAAATTAAATAGTTTATTAAAAAAAGTTGTGTTTGTTTTTCCCCAGAATGTTCAAAAATATTAATGTCTTATGTCTTATATTGCTAAGTGTATGTCTGCTTACCTTAACGTGACAGCTAGTCTTTCCTCAGCTGGTATACTCAGACGAAACCTTGTATTTTTCTTTGAAATTTCTCCTTGAACAAAAGACAGCAGTTCATCAAAGGACTTAGTGCTCATGCGAAAGTAAGAAAAAAATTTTTCATCATCCTCTCTCAATGAACTCACTAACGTATGAAACTGACCGTACTTCAATCGCACTGTATTTATTGGATGTACACCAAATCTCTTTTCTTCTTTTTCAAATAAGAATTCACAGTCAAAACGAGCAACAGGTCTTTATTACTTGCAGCCATCTTGACAACTGAGCTTAAGGAAACGGTAAATGTGACACCCCCACATATCTGCGTTTTCAACGCAGAAGGGCTACCGTTCCGAACGCAGCGTCGAAAACGATAAGTGTGACGCTAGCCTAAGGCTACGGCCTGAGTGGCCGCTCTAACCCAGCGTTTTGCGGAGCGTCGCGTGCAGCGTCCCTAACAATAACATTGCTATACAAATGAACCTGTCCTGAGTCACATAGGCGGAGAGTGAAGCGTGCGGCGTGCTGTTTTGTGTTTGGTGTAGCGTGCAGCATCGATCTCAATCCAGTTTGTCTTCAAAGAGCGTTTGGAGAGCGTGCAAGATGTCGTTTGAAGAAATTATCCTCGAAATTCAAAACAAACCTGTATTATGGATGTCAGCTGACCCGAATTATAAGAATCGGCTAATTAAGGCAAAATTGTGGAGGGAACTAGTGTAACCCCTCCTCCTCCTCCTCCTCCTCCTCCTCCTCCTCCTCCTCCTCCTCCTCCTCCTCCTCCTCCTCCTCCTCCTCCTCCTCCTCCTCCTCCTCCTCCTCCTCCTCCTCCACCTCCTTTTTTTTTAAGGAGAGGCTACTAGATATAGGCAGAAGGCCTAAACGAAGCATAAAATGTGCTGGGTCCAGTGAGACGGGACTTGCAATAAATACTCTCGATTAACAAGTAATATAACCATCTTTATTATTTCATAACATGTAAAACTTATTCATATTAATTATAATGCATAATGGGTCACATAATTTTATACTATTATTCATTAATTTTTTTTTTAACAATAACAACCTTTATTATTTCTGATGTGCCTTCATATAATTATAATTCATTTTCTTGTGTATATACATATTAACCGCAATTTAAAATTTGCTAATATAATTCAACGTTTAATATATCATCCCTCAAAAACCTTATTTTAATATCAAAATTCCCCAACCTAGTATCGACAACATAATATAGCAATATCTGTTAAATCTTAAATCATATTTTGTACATATATATTTTAAAAATAGCACATAACATCAATAATCATATAATGTGTAAATATCCCCTTTTATAACACTTGACATAAAGAACACATAATTGCACATAAATACACATATACATATACATCACAGATAAGATACAACATGTTCAACCTGGCAGACAGCCTGTATATTCTTATAAGACCCATACATAACTGGGGAGAAAATCTGGACCAGTCATAATGACCCAAAACTACAATTATAAGTTTAAGTCGCCAGCACGGCTTGTATAATTTCATAAATTACTGCAAAAACCCCTTAACTCCATTAAATATAAAAGAATTTTAAAGAAACTGAGTCGATCATAAGAACTAGAAATTACAAATTTAAATTGGCATGGCAGCCAATATTGTTTTATATAATTGTAAGTTTTTCCCTTATTCCTTTATAAAAATAAAATTTTAAAGAAAATCCGCTTGGAACATAACTGCAAGAAAATCAAATTATAAACTGAGGTGGCCGTACAGCCTATATAATTTTATGAAATTATAAGAATTTGATATTATAAATACATAAAAAAATTGAAAGATTTTCTGAACTGACTATAGCAGTAAGAAAGACAATATAAAAATAAATTTAAGTATCATTACAGCCTGAATAATTTTATAGAATTGTAAAATCTGTTGTTTAAACCTTGTAAAAATATATAAAAAGAATTCACAGAAAATCTGAATTGACCCGGCCGCAGACATGTGCCAGTGCCGGATCCAACAGAAGATAACATGTCCGGTTCCTGCAGAGAACTGCACCTACAGGTGACTACCTCAGGTTAAAGAGTGAAAATCAGCCTAAAACCCATAAAAAGCTCCAACCCATTTTAAATTATATATAATCATTCACCAATAAAATACCAAGACGGTAATAGGGACCCGACTAGCCGGTCAAGCTCCCAACATTTACAAACTACACCCACATACTTCACTACAATACAGATTCTCCACAACTTTTACAACCCCCCATTCAACCCTACCGTAAAAGAAATTAAGTATAAAAAATTAATGATCACCGGACACATGCCCTCGCCCGGGTCTACAATTTCTGGGGCGTAATTACATTCTGAGAACTATACAGATAAAGTTTGTAACCAAAATTATGTCCAGCTGGACGCAAGCACAATGGAGTAGAACTTGAGTTATTTCTGCTGGTTAGTGTCACAACACATGGTGTCTGCTGCAGCGGGCTAGTGTATTTTAAAAAGCTTAAATTTCACCTTAGTTTAGCCCAGATAGTGTCCCGTGGGTACGGTGGCAGGCTGTACCGCAGCTCCTCACCTGGCGGCCAAGATCGAGAGTTCAGATGTTTTACGGCATTGCGGCAGATGGATTACCACATGCGGAGGTCACATTTCCAACTGGGTCGGAAACCCGGAGATCGCTTACCGTTTACTTAATCATGAAGAATAGCAATTTACAACGATAAAGAAACTCAACTCTGCCAGGGAGAAAGCTGTTGACGCCACCGCTGCTCAAGTCTGAACCGAATCAACCCGTACCTAACTCTCGCGTCGAAAACGTAATCACACAGCTCCGTCAACAGAGCGCGTGGGCGTTCAGTAAAATGACGTAATGGCCATACAGTACGCTACACTTAATTACTGCAATGAATTAATTCAGTGATCCATAATATTAATATAATACCGCTTTATAGAAACGCCGGGTACTCAACCCGGCACACCCCCACCCCAAAAGGGCAACACGGTTGCCTAACACTTGAAACTCGGGGTACCCTGCATAGTACCCCTCATAAACTTCTAAAACCACGAGTCTCACAGGTTAGCCGCATTAATCTTCGCTCTCAGGAGAACAGAGGCTCAGAAGGAAAACGAAAGAGCTGAAAGAAGACGTGTAGTGTGTGTTCTGGTGCGCGTGTGTAAGTGTGCGCTCACTGCACGCTGACCTGATCAGGGCCAGCATACACCAAGAAGGGACAGAAGAAGAAAGAAAAGTTCGGGAGCTCCCTGAGTTCTGACCTCCTGAGGCCAGCCCACTTACGCTTGAGACACCGATTCACCAACCTTAACAGGACCTCCTGTCCCATAGTTACGGGTGTCTAGCCAAAAACCAAAACAACAACACTATACCTTCGATACAACTTACATTTTCAGCACGGGGGGGGGGGGAATTATGGTCTCCATGATACGATAATCCACAATAACTGACCCGGAGGCATGGTGAACGACTCACAAACGGCCTGATTGCCGAAAATGCTCGCCCATGCCCGAGGCCAAAATTTATATAACATGTAAATGCAATGTAAGTTCATATATATCGCTCACTCCTTTCAACAACGTCATATCTCAAAAATCGGCGATTTTTAGTTATGACTGTTTTTAGAATGCCCTGAAGAGTAGTATATCCCTGCAAGATCGTCATATCTTTAACTCAATATTTAGCCGCTAGAGACTAGTATTGTCGTTTCTGCATTATAAAATATTTCAGGAGTGTTCTTTTCAAGAGTGTCACAAGTTACTTGTCCTTGAGCCGTTGAGCAGGAAACATCTATGTCGTTTAGTGCAAGAGCGTATTATTTCTTCAGAAAACAGTATTGCGCCCAAGGTAAGTGCGTTTTTCATTCTTAGTTTTGTATCAATAACGTACTATTTGGTTTTATGTCAGTATTGTAAGGGAAATGATAAGCTTCCTGTTATGATTTATTTTGATTTATGACGTTCTTGCACAGTAAGTGAGAGACATCGATTGTACTATTTTAACTTATGACACTATTGTCAATAAAAATTTCTTCCTCAGACAAAGTGGTTTTGGATCAATTTGTTTTATGACGCTCTTCCAAAGAAAAGCCGGCCCCTTATTAGGAAAATGTGCAGTTTCATTTTGGAATGTGTCATTATTGTCAGCAAAAGATCTACTGTTTGCAAGTCGTCACAGGTGCAGCATGCTTCTTCCTGTCACTTCGTCAATTGGTAATTAACCTTTCTCTTTTCCAGATTGATCATTATGACTTCTCGAGGGGAAAAGTTGTTAAAAGTTAGCACTAAATATTACTCAAAAAGAGTCCCAAGAAGATGCTTCATGTGGAAATTCATCCGACAGTGGAGGTAAAAGAATTTTACGGTACATAACACTAAATATGCAGTAAATGGTACTCAATTGTTTTGATAACTGTTTCTTAAACTCTATTGTTTCATTGATTTCGTACATTGGTTTTTTCCTTAAAGGGCCCTTTAGACGATCGAACCGGACCGGATAGAAGGGGAAGGGTAGTGATTATAAGAGGGCGGGGAACCGGTTTTCCCCTCCTTCTGACATAGCGGTATATTTAGACGTCCCTACCCGGTCACCCTTCCTTCCTTCCAGTTTTATTCAACTTTTCCGTATTTACTTTCCAATCGTTCTTTATAAATTGCTTTTAAATTTTCTATTTTTCAGTCTAAACTAATTATATAAATAAAAATATTTTAGTAAAACAAAATTTCTTTTTAGTGAAAATTATCTTCGGTCCGAACCGATTGTCTAAAGCGCCTTTAAAGCTTTATTATATTTTTGTATTTGTTTCAGGAAAATCCGGTTACCGAGTTAAAAGGAAACTCGCTTTCAGTGATGCCTCAGATGATGATATTCTTCAGCCTGCAGCAACCAAGCAGAAAACCGATCAGAGGGAAACATTTTTAGTGGCGACTAATGTTGCTGAATCGTCAAACGCTGGTATAAGTATAGTTCGTTATACGTTCGTTAGTAAAAAACTTAAAATGAACTTATCCAAATGTAACTGAACTAAAAAAGGAGCATCATGAATAGATTTTGAGGACAAACAATAGGAGTCTTGTGATTCTACTAACTAGCTTGCTAAGTTCCCGACTTACCCAATTGCATGCCTACTATTTTATTTTCCTTATTTGCAGATTCATCTAAAGAAGGCTTGAACAAAGCCAGCGAGAACATTGATGCAAGCGCAACTACTGAGGAAAAAGCCAACCAATTGGATGTAGTATGTGCCACGGGCAAAACTGATACGAAGCACCAAGCGGCTGATGGAAAAACTCCTGAAGTTACAGGTGAGTAATAGTAACATTAATTTGTTGGAAATACTTGTTAAAATCAATAATCTAAAAAACAAAATAGCTAAAAAATCAACAAAGCACAAAGAAAACAATTAAAAGATACTTTTAATTACACTTGTAAATTAACAAAAATAAAATCCAAATCAAATAAACTGTAATTTTATTTGTTTTTCTGTCTGCTGCAGGAATCCGTCGTTCTGGATCCAGGTCTGACGAGTCAAGCTCCTCTTCTTCATCGGAGTCAAGCAGGTCCAGTGATTCAAGTGATGGAAGCGACTCTGAAGTTGTTGATGATACTGATGCAGACAAAGACTGGGACCCTTCATCTAACGAAGAAATCAGTGAAGATGAACTCCAGAAAGACGTTGACCGTGTTGTTATCATGGCCCAAACACCTTCAAGCAGTGATGCTCGTAAAGTTAGTAAGGTAACTGCAACTGACAGCACTCCAGATGTCACGCATTCAGCGCCATCAGCCAGCACTGTTAGCCAAACTCCCAACCTACCTGTAACTAGTACCACTGCCTCAACCAGTAATGCCGAAACCTCCGCTGCTACTACCGTTGATATTCTGAGTCCAGTTAAAAAAGGTAAACGAAAAGAAATGAATCCAGCTGGAAGAGGAACATGTTGAAGGAAGCTAGAAATAGTGGGAAAGAGTACGAAAGTCATTCAAAGAAATCTGAAAAACGTGTGAAAGAAGCAAGAAAAAATTAAACCTCATTGTACAGATAAATGCCGATTAAAGTGCTCTGAAAAAATAACTGAAGATGAAAGGAAGAGTATTTTTGATGCGTATTGGAACCTGGGGGACATTGCCAAACAGAGGGAGTTTATTCATAACTGCACAACAGAAATTAAACCTAAATACCGTTACGTGCGCGAAGGTGGACAAAGGCCACGAAGGAATCATAATGCTGCGTTCTTTTTTAATCTTGGTGACAGACGCATTCGTGTTTGTAAGTTGTTTTTCAGAAATACGTTAGATATAAATGACCGCCCTATTCGCACTGTCTTTAAGAAGAAAGACAAACTGGCAGGTGCCGTGATGGCCGAGGATAAAAGAGGAAAACACGGCAATCAGCCCAAGATGGACGAAGCTGTTAGGAATAGAGTAACAGAACACATCCAAAAAATTCCTAAAATTGAAAGTCATTATACACGCAAAAACACCACGAAACACTACATTGAAGGGGGCAGAACCATAACGGTCATTTATAATGATTACGTCAGCAACTGCAAAAGAGATAATGTTACCTCCTGTAACTTCAATTACTTCTATAAAATTTTTACCAGTGACTTTAATTTAAGTTTCTTCCAACCAAAAAAAGACCAGTGTGAAACATGTGTTGCTTATGAGAATGCGTCAGAGACAGAGAGAGAGAACTTGAAGGCAAGTTATGATCAGCATTTGGTCGAAAAAGAATTATCAAGAAAAGAGAAGGAGAAAGACAAACGGACATTAGTAGATAAAGCCTTATTAGCAGTTTAAGATTTACAAGCTGTCATGCCCTTGCCAAAAGGCGAGTGCTCAGCTTTTTACTATTCGTCCAAATTAAATGTGGTAAACTTCACAATAACTGATCTTCTTAAAAAAAAACACTGAATGCTATGTTTGGGACGAATCAAATGGCCACCGTGGAGCAAATGAACTCGGTTCGTGTGTTCTAAAATATACTGAAAAAAACATTGGAACATACAAGGATGTAACTTTCTATTCCGATAATTGTAGTGGACAGCAAAAAAATCAGTTTATGTTAGCCGCATACATCTTTGCTCTCGGTAAATACGGTCTTAACTCAATCACTCACAAATTCCTAATTAAAGGCCATACTCAAAACGAAGGGGATTCCGTTCACTCTTTGATTGAGAGGAAAATGAAACAAGCTGTTAAAAGTGGCCCAATTTATTCGCCAGAAGGTCTCATTTCATTGATCAAAACAGCAAAAAGAACGGGTGAACCATTTTCTGTAAATGAACTTTCCTATGAAGACTTCTTCGATTTGAAAAGTTTAGCCTCTGATATTGGTCCTCTGCGTTTCGTAAAAAATACAGAAAATCAACCTGTTAAATTTAAAGAGATCAAAGTGATGCGAGTTCAAAGAGATTCTCCAAGTTCGTTTTTTTATAAGCACTCTTATGGGGATTCAGACTTTATGGAGGCCATAATTATAAGAAAAGCCAAGCCTAATGTCCTGTTAAAACCTGCCTTCGACGAAAAGCCTAAGATTTCTGAGGCTAAAAAGAACGACCTTATGCGACTTGTTGAAAAAATTTAATACCGAAAGTTTATAAAACGTTCTATGAAAGTCTGTAAAATTATTCAGAAACAGTATCAGTTGTTTTTATTTCTTACTTTTGTACTATATCTTTTGTATTTATTTTCTTATTTTGTATAATTTTTATATTTTTTACTTTCCTACTATTATTATTTTATTTTGTTGGATTATCCAAGTACGAGATTTGGAATTTGTCTAAGAAAATAAAATTATATTGCCTCTATCTGTGTTTTATCTTAATAACAAAATTCCTGTGCCTTTCCCAAACTCATTCTTTTGATTTGAACTGGAAAATGTAATAAAAGTAATTATCTAAAAAATAAGGAATAACTGCCTGTTTGGAATGAAATTATCCTTGCAAGGATGACATACCTCAAGATACTTCAATTCAAGACTTCCAAATTGAATTATTTTAGTGAAAATAACGACATATTTTGACATACTCCAAGCACCATCTATGAAATTTAGAACAAGAACGTTATAAATCAAAAGGAACTATTTAAAAATTTTATACTTATTCTTCTTCAAACAGAGAAAAAAAGTCAGGTATTATCTACAACGATCTGCTGCATAGTAAAAAGTTCAATCGGAGGCTTAATATTTTTATTTTTAATACATTTTATTCTACTTTTAAACTTTAAAATCACTCTCCTGAAAAATTACGTTTTTTGAGATATGACGTTGTTGAAAGGAGTGAGCGATATATCTAACTCCTTTTTTTTTTTTTTTGAATTTGTTGTTGTTGACATTTTATGTTTTTCTGCGGGGAGGGTTAGGAAGAGGAAAAGGCAAGGATCATTGAAAGGTGAAGAGCTAGGACTAAAGGTAAGGACATGGCTCCCTCCGGAAACAAGGAAGAATGGAGAAAAACCAAGGCTTGCGTAGGCAGGGGCGCATCCCTGAAGTAGACGAACACCACTGGGACTGTGGGGAACATCTACCCGCTACCCATATCATTCTCTCTCCCACCCCCGGAGCACACCCCTTCAGAATGACAACGATCCCTACTGACACGGAGACCATCAAATTCACCCCCATCACAGCCTGTCTACCCCCTTCGACAGAGCTTCAGTTTTGAAATGTGAGTCACAATATCTTTTAAATCGCTCCCCGGTTCGCCCAACCTAGCCGTTACCGGCGACGCGAACCCCAGGATACGATATGGCCCCGACCAGCGATAACACAATTTTGCGGCTCGCTTGTCCGCGGCTGAGCTGATTGGGTGGCTCTGGCAGTAGACCCAGTCCCCTGGCTGGAAGGGTTTAGGAATTCTCCCCCGATTATATCGACGACGGACGCGCTCGTGCGCTCGCAGCAAATTCTTCCGAGCCTCCTTCCACCTCTCCGCTGTTCCACTATCTGGCTCCCGTGGCAGAAGATCATCAATGTTCCACAAGTTAGTCAACGGGAGTGCGGGCGAGAATCCAAACACAATTTCGAAGGGAACGGCCTGGTGACTGTCATGTAGGGCCGTATTAAAGGCTAGCTGTAACCACTTAAGATTCTGGTCCCAGGTGGTCTGTTGCTCTGCATGATAAGCAATAAGTGCGGACCTGAGATTCCTGTTGAATCTCTCCGCATGGGACGGCAGTGGGTAATAAGGAGAAGTGGTTACATGTTTGATCCCACTGGCGAAACACATTCGCCGAAACTCACCCGAAATAAACTGTGGACCATTGTCAGAAACAATGATGGTCGGAAGACCGAAATGCTGAAATACATGATTCTGGAGCGTGAGGACGGTCAAACGAGCCGTTGCCTGCCGTAAGGGCAATAGCCAGGCAAACTAAGAAAAAACATCCACACAGACAAGCAGGTAAGCATTACCCGACTTGCTACGGGGGAAGGGTCCCACATAGTCGATGAATAGCTTCTCCATCGGTCTGCTCGCCACATCAGATGACAGCAACCCTAACTTGGTGTTCTGGGCAGGCTTGCTTATGCCACAGAGATGACAACTCTTAACCCGCGTCGCAATGTCCATATCCATGCCCTTCCAGATGAAATGTCGCCTATTGCTGGAAATGGTCTTAGAAATTCCCTTGTGGCCCCCTACTGGGGAATTGTGATAATAGCTGAAGACCATGGGCACTAACTTGCTAGGCAGCACGATCTTAGGGGCGCGTCCCTTCCTCTCCCTACAACACAGGACGCCCTTGGACAGGAAGTAAGGGGCCTGTACGTTACCCTCCTTTATGTTCTGGATGATTGGACCCAGCTCCTCGTCATTCAACTGATGGGGTAACACATCAGTGAAGGCTAACGGAAAATCTAGCAGAACTGAACAGGGTTGCTCAGATTGGACTTCACTGGGCTGGGAAAACATGCGTGACAAAGCATCTGCAACCACATTTTGAGTTCCCCTAATGTGTTGCACTTTGAACTTGAAGGATGAGATCTTGACCACCCACCTACCAATTTTATCCAGTTGCCGGGGATGAGCAAGAAACCAAGAGAGAGCCTGATTGTCGGTCTCGAGCAGGAACTCAGCATGTTCCAAGAAACGCCTGAACTTATCTAGAGCGTACACAACAGCTAAACACTCTAGTTCATACACTGAAGACTTTCTTTCTTGCTGGGTCAACGTTCGGGATATAAAGGCCACAGGCTGCCTAGCACCATCAACGACTTGGGACAGAACCGCCCCGAGCGCCACCGAACTAGCGTCCGTCTGCAGTATGAATGTCTGTGAAAAATCTGGCATCCGTAGCACCGGTGGGGAGATGATAGCCTCCTTCAAGGTATCAAAGGACTTCTGCTGTCTCACCCCACACAAACTTGGTCCCTTTTTTTCTTAATTCGTTTAATGGGACAGCGATCTCCGCTGCATTCGGAATAAATCTCCGGTAAAAATTCACCATGCCGACAAACCTAGCAATGCCTTTGGCATCCCTAGGAGGTGGAAAATCCCGGATGCCCTGTGTCCTTTCGGGATCCACTGTGACACCCCGGTGCGAGATAAGATGCCCCAAAAAGGAAATACTTTCTTGTGCGAAACGCACCTTCTCCGGATTAACCGTGCGGCCCGCGCTCCTCAATCTGCACATCACCTCCCTTAGATGACATAGATGTTCCTCATAAGTCTTGCTATACACGAGCAAGTCATCTAAATAGCAAGTCGTGAAATACACGGTCGAGTAGACGCGTGAGGGTTTGGGCGCCCACTGCCAGGCCCATAGGAACTCGAGTGTACTGATACGAATTCCACGGTACACAGAACGCCGTGTATGGTCTGCTTTCCTTGGATAAAGGGATCTGGTGATATGCAGCATTGAGGTCAATCACGGTGAAGTACTTGGCCTCCCTAAACCAGTCAAAAGCCGAGTGGAGATCCGGAAGGGGAACCGAATCCACTTCAATATTCGCGTTCAGTTTCCTATAATCAATCACCATTACCAAGACATAAGGTAATAGTATTTCAGTTCCTGGTATATTGCACGCTGGTGGTACATCTAGTTGTCCATTTTCTAGAAATGCATTTAACCTTGAAAAATGAAAAGTCCCTCCATCGCTTTGTTTACCTTTTCCTCCAACTTCAATGGTAATAAATTTTTTATTTGCATCTGCTACACCTTGTAATATTATTGAGAAATATTGCTTGCAATTGTAAAAATCCGATCCAGAATTTGCTGGACATTTAATTCTGCAGTGTTTACCATCTAGTGAGCCAATACAGTTTGAAAATTGCCACAATCTGTAATAGTCGTCCACTATTTTCATGAAGTCCGTTTGAGTTGGATGTGGCATATGTAGGCCTATATTAACCAATTCCAGCCATAAGGCCGAACAAGTTGAATACTGTAACTAAACGTGATAATGTGTTACAAATATAAAATTTTGGTTTATATTTAAAAATAATGTTCGTGTTAAAAAAAATTTTGTTTATGAATTTTTTTTTATTATATAATTAATTAAAAACAATTAATTAATTATGTTTTGTGGTGTTCAGAAACGTTTATTTATTATTTTAATTGTTTTACTGACTTTTCGGTATTTTTAAATTCTCTCGCCACTTGATAGATTCGTCTCCAAGAACAATCGATTTGTTTACTTTTCTTATTTGGAGGTTAACTTCCTTCTTCGTGGTGAGATCCTGGTTGTTACTTCTATTAAGTTTAATTATTATATTATTTATATTCTAGGAATGAAAAAACTGTGTAAGTATGAAATAAATAAGAAATTTTATTAACAATTCAATATCTTTTGACTCTTTATCGATTTGTCAATCGATTCTCAGGGTGTTGTTTTGTCGTACAATTATTTATGTCAGGATTCTTTTAGCAGTTATTTTATGGTAAGTCAGAGAAATAATGGTTAAGTTTATCAAGTATAACAGTACAAATATTCACCTTAAAGATTAAAAATACAGATATAATATTTAATATAAAATGGTAAGTAAGCAGTTTTCAGACCAATCCGTTGCGAAGGCTGTGTTGAGTTGGATTGTGGGTAATCAATGATGGCTGCCTCTCGAGTATAGTTGGAAGCCTGTCTCACCTCGCTGATTCAAAGTTTAAATAAAGATGTTTTCCTTATGAATTTACGTCCTGGTGGCTGCAATTCTTCCTTGTGGTGTTGGTGGAGTGTCTCTGGTTCTGTGTTGGTGTTGTACTCGGAAAAATAGTGTAGTATTAAGTCAAGTTCACTTTTGTCGGTTAGGCGTATGTTTGCACTTTTATGGTTAAGTGTTTTTACTGTTTTAATGATTTTAAATGGGTAATCACTGGTGTTCTGTTCTGTATAGTGTTAGTTGAATGTCTGTAGGTGTTTATCTCACTCGGTCTCCGTTTAAAATATATTTTTTGTCGAAACTCTCGTTCATCACTTTTAGGCTGCGAAAACGTTCGCCATTACGGTTGTAGCAAATAGGTTAAGGTTTTTAAACACACGTATCAAGTGTATCATTCAACGTTCAATAATCAACTAATTTACTTCCTCCTTCCTTGGCCAAAGTCTTAGCCAAGACAATATTATTCAATGCATTGTTCGAAATTTCTATTGCATCCTGTGGATGTGATAATTTACATTATATAACTGATTATATTTTTGTTATTCTTCAAATTTATTAGCTAGTAACTACTTAATCTTCTTCTTCAGTTCATTCTGCGTAATTTGATACCAAATAATGTAGTTTTATTAAGTTTTTAATCTAAAATGGTATTTTTGTTTCTTCATTTTGTAATATAATTTTTAAATCCAACTTCCTGTCCTTGTCTTTCAAATGAAGCCATATTATAAGTTATATTATTGATTATATTAAATTTCAGATTGTAATAAAAGGTTTTATCTTCCCTTAATTCCTTGTAATTAGATTAATCAGTTATGTTTTAAAATATTATTCAGTAATATATGACTCCCCTCTCTGAATTTTTAGTTCTTACATTTCCATTTTTTACAATAATTCTGGATATAATTTTACAAAATCTTCATTACTTATATTTCTAATTACATGACTTTATTACCGATTTACCTTATGTAAATTCCTTCAGTTTAAATGTATTTCTATACTTATTTAATCAAATTTGATGCTGTTTTTATTTTTTACATTTGGCCTAGATTTCTAATATTTTTTACATACAAAGTTTTTTTTAAAAAATAATACATATTGATTTATACCCTCTCTGACTTTCATTGCTATTGTGACATAGATTGACATTTTCTTATTTTAACAAGTTAACAATTAGTATATTGTTCATACTATTAATGGATAACATATAAATCAAATTAACATTTTCTTATTGTAAACATAAATAACAATTAGTATATGGTTCATACCATTAATACATAACATATGAATCAAATTAATAAATATTAATTTGATTAATAAATAACAAATGTCTTCTCAACTCAGACATTATATACTTATTGATTGATAAAATACACAAGAAATATTATAAATAATGAATGTTAGATTCTGACATTTAAACTTAATTGTTTCTAACACCTTATTCTATACAAACAAATATAATTATTATAATCTTATCCTATATTTCTTAATCTAGGTTTGAATATCAGTTCTCATCTGTTTTTGGATTTTTGGGGTAATGATACCTTGTCACTTCACTGTTATTATGGCCTGCTCTGTTCTATTTTGTTCATTCTAATGAATGTTATTTTAAAAAGAGTGGCAGTTATCTATAAAAAACACATGTATAATATAGGTCATGATAATACTCCATTTACATTATTCATGTACACAAATTAAATCACTTTAAAGTTGTAGTATTTCATCATCTACTCAGTTTGTGAACACCAATATTTGAATATAAGGTTTATTTTCTATAACACTAAAACTTGCACTGATTCTCTATTTATTCCTTGATTCTAATTCGAAATAGTTATATAGTTTTACTAGAATCAAGAAATCTATTTATAGATTATAATGAAGATTTGTTTTTTGGTGTTATATTATTATCTCACATTGGTTCACTTTCAATTCTTACTCTATACACTTTTTGGTTTACATCTATGGTACATGTGGTTTTTACCTTTGATATTTTGTTATACTTGGATTTATTATTATTATTATATTTATTTAGGGGTTTGGGTTTTTTTATAAGAGCATTCCTTCTTCTTGTGGATGCTGTCTTGCTCTTGTTTCTTCATTGGTCCCTCCTCTTCTTCTGGTTTCTTATAAAATTATTTTCTTCATCTTCTTGTGGATGTTTCTTCATTGGTCCCTTCTGTTCTTCTTGTTTCTTACAACATATTTACTTTTCTTGTTGTGGGTTTAGTCATTTTCTGGGGTTTTTCCTTACCTACTCCTATCCTACCTGGGTATTACCTGTTTTCTCATATTTAGTTTTTTAAACTGGTTTTGATGATGATCACTCCTTGTAACATTTATTTTACATGAACTTTTATTTTAATCAATGACTGTATTCCACGGTGGTTCTTAATTAATTCTTTATATTATTTTGCTTTCTCGGATTTAACAATGTTATTATTTTATTTCTATGATCATTTTACCATTCATTTTTATGGGCTTATCTGTCATGCTACAATATACATCTCCTATTGTTGTTTTTCCCATGCGAAAACTGAACGCCAGTGGTCGAAAAGATATGCCCGTAGCGAGGTATCTGTAATAAAAAAATGACATTATTAGGTGGAATGGAAATTTTACAATTATCCATTCTACATATTATCCATATCCGTTTTATGCCTGTGTAAATTTTCTTATGAAGTGAAAAAGTATTTTTAATATAAAAGTTTTTTTTTCTTTACATCAATTTTATTGGATGTTTTAAGTTATTTTTTAAAGTTATCCACAGTTAAAAAATGAAGTTAATTTTCTTTTTATCCCCAACGTGAATTTGTTAAAATTTACATTGTTTCAAATAAGTGAAATATGGATTAACTTTCGAAATTCCATTAAGTCTCATATATTGTTTTATTGCAGAAGATGTATTGAAGAAAAGGTGGAAGCACTTAAAAGATCAGTATAGAAAAGAGCTGAAGAAGAAACCCGACTCAAGATCTGGAGCCGAAGCTAACGATTGGCTATCATCTTGGAAATATTTCCAAAGCATGGAGTTTGAGGCATGAAGTAATGCCAGCCCCATCTAGTGGAAATTTAAATCCAGTGGAAGTTGAGGGAAACGTGGATATTCCAAACGAAGAAGATTCTACTGATGTGGATATTGAGATGGTCGACTCAGTCGCAGCATCTCCGGCATCACAACAATCCCCGGCGCCTTCTACGTCTCAGCCACTTTTCTTTTGTAAAGTTACAGCAATCTGTATGTAAGATTTTCAGTAATGAATATGACTGAAAGTTATTATTTCTGTACTAGTATTGAATGAACACACTTATCCATAAATTAGAGAATTACCGTATTGTTCCGAATACAAGCCGCATCTGAATGTAAGCCGCACCCCAAAAATTACCGTAGGTTAACGGTTAAAAATTTGCAAAAAGTGTAAAGTCACTGTTTGAATTAAAATTACAAAATGTTATTAAGATGAAGAAAGAAATAGTACATTATTGTTACATAATTATTATTGTTTACTAACAGTTTATAAAAATTAAACTTTTTTTGTTGTTATTTTATAGTAGTGTACAGTAATTTATATTTTATACACTTTAAAATATTCTCATACTTAATCACTGTCACTGTCACTTATCCCTGAGACGGTCGCTTCGTCCTTTTCATAAATGACATCGTCTTCCATTCCATCCATGCAGTTCGGTATGCAGCACTTTTTGAAACCACGAATTATGAATTCTGGTGGGATGCTTTCCCACGCACTCGTGATCCAGTTGTCAAGTTCTGTTACCAATGGTTTTTTATTTTTCCTGTAGGAGTCAAAAGGATGATTTCTTGCCACCAACCAATTATTATATAAACGCTGCAGGTTATTTTTAAAAGGTTTATTTACTACAACATCCATTGTCTGCAACTGACTTGTCATTCCTCCAGGAATAACGGAGATATCAGTGTTCATTTCTTCGTAATGAAGCTTTTTTTATTTCATCCGTAGTGTGACCAGTGGTGTACGCAGAAATCAACCTTAGCAGTCCATATATTTATATTAGCCTACTCTTCTACAACTTAATAGTATAAGATAGAGTACATACGCCAGTTAATGGTTACAATTTCTTAGTAGGCGTATTATTTTCAGTAGGTTTCACATTTTCATTATTAAAAATGTATTATTTGTGATTGGGGGACTTATCCAAAAATTAAAAAAATCCAAAAATTTCTTATAAATCTAAAGTGTTTTTAAAGTAATTTTTTTCATTATTACAGCAGCATTATTCAAGATATGAAATTAGAAACATTATTAAAATTATCGTTTTATTTATAGATATCTGCAAAAAGTGCTGAATTTAACTTAAGTATAAATAATATTTTTATGAAAAAGGTTTATGTACATAGGCTACGTAAGTTTCATAAAAATATTATTTAATACTTAAATAAAAATTCTTAGGGTTCACTGGTAGTAGTGGCCAGGCCGGTGTGGGTGCTGTCAAATGAGAGCAAGAGAGAAAGAAAATACGTAGCTTACTGAACGTTACACTCAGCGTAATACACCGCTTAGTGAACTATAAATTATAACTGAAGTAATAATTGTTATTATAAACTACTTATTTTGTTAGTATTTATATCCCCGTCCAAATCGGCCGAAATATGCAATTTTGTAATTTTAAACGAGAGACTAAGTAAATTAAGGAAGCGCATATTAGATTTTTATGGTTGGGGGCTTGAGCCCCCTGAGCGCCCCTTGCGTGCCCCACTGAGTGTGACCACGAAATGAATCTAGCACTAACAAACTGCGTCGTTTTAATAATGCTCCTGGCCGTTTATTCCATACATATTTTAACCAATCTACCATAAGATCGTTTGTCATCTAACTTTTCCGTGACAGCGAAAATTTACACCCGATGATAACTTCTCGTTTGGATGGTTTTCCGTTTTAATATTACGTAATGTGTGTAAGTTTTCGTCCATTGGCTTATGCAGCAAGCATTACAGTGACACGTAATTTTTCATTTCCCGTAGTCTTTACTGTTACGGATTTGGTTCCCTTTTGGTTCACCGTAAAGGTAGAGGTCATGTCAAAAAATACGGGCGTTTCATCAGCATTTCCCATGTGTTAAGTGAATAATTATGCTTATTGCGTAAATTAATGACAAACCGCTGATACTGAAGGAGTTTTTCTTTGTAGTCACTCGATAGTTTTTGCGCGAGTGACGTACGTCGTCTAAGCCCAAATGCATTTCGCCGCATCATTCGTCTTATCCACCCGAAGCTGGCTTTGGAACCGGAGACTTTTAATTCTTCTGCGATTTATAAAGCTTTTAATTTTAAAACAGGTCTAGTGACAGGGAGTCCTTGCCTTCTTAAAAGCCGTACGTATTCACAGACGCTGGACTCTACTGCTACAAAACGCCCACCTTGAGGGCCCGTGAATATTCGTCGCACAATATTTGCATTTAAAAGCAGTTTCTTCTGTTTTCTCCATCGTCGAATACAGGATTCAACAATATCGAATTTTCTTGCGGCTTCGCGATTGGATGTTTTTTCTGCATGTTGTATCACAATTAATTTATAATTCGCATCGTACGTATTACGTTTATTTTATGGAATTTGATTTGACTGCGTGCCTTACAATATCACTCAAACCGCAAACGCACTACAAAAACGCCGAATGAAAAAGTACAAATAAGCAAAGTTGTCGCTGTTACAACAGAAAACCACACTGGCAGTTTACCCGGTATTTAGAAACATGTTACTCATATCCCCTCTACTCATCCTTTGTCTTGCTGCCTACAGAAGGGTGCGAGCATACGCGCGTGCCCACGCACGTACACTTTTTCTTCCTGTTCTTTGTTCAGTTTGCTGTTAAAACATACGGTTGCAGTCAAAAATCATAATGCCAGAGTTAACAACAGCCAGGCAAACTGTTGTTGCTTAGGCAGTAAACAACTCATTGATAACTAATTAGAATTAATATTAGGCATTACCTGTATTAACTTTCCGTCTTGTGACTTATCTGTTTTAATTTCTAAAACGACGCGTATATCAGTTTCTAAAACGACGCGAATACATCCTCATCTTCAGGTTTTAATATTACAAAAACATCAAATTCACCCGAACGGGTCGTCAATTATTTAAAACACATAAAAACACCACACATAATTTACATTAATATAGTCTCGGCACAGTCCGATGCGCATCGTCTCGTTGCCAACGAAGAACAGTTAATCGTTGGCAACGAGACGATGCGCATCGGACTGTGCCGAGACTATATTAATGTAAATTATGTGTGGTGTTTTTATGTGTTTTAAATAATTGACGACCCCGTTCGGGTGAATTTGATGTTTTTGTAATATTAAAACCTGAAGATGAGGATTTATCCTCGAAACGCGTCGTTTTAGAAATTAAAACAGATAAGTCACAAGACGGAAAGTTAATACAGGTAATGCCTAATATTAATTCTAATTAGTTAATAAACGTGATTTGG
The DNA here is from genome assembly GCA_034769895.1 of Magicicada septendecula. Lineage (NCBI taxonomy): Eukaryota > Metazoa > Arthropoda > Insecta > Hemiptera > Cicadidae > Magicicada > Magicicada septendecula. Next base: position 306,395,220 of record CM068374.1, on the reverse strand, counting down.
AGACAAATAAAACAAAATGAAACTTAATGATACCAAAACCGTTCGTCCCGCCAGAAGTCAGGTATAACTTCGAATTTCGTTAGCGCGCGAATGCAAGCCGCAGGCCAAATTAGCGACCATGTTTTTAGGAGAAAAAGTGCGGCTTGTATTCGGAACAATACGGTATTTACAAATTAACAGAATTACAAATATTAAAAACACAAAATTATGTTAAATCAATCAGTCATGTAACAGTGGTTATTATTTATATTGTTGTAAAATAATATTTAACGAGTATATGGTCTATACAGAATACTGTAGTGTATTGTAAAATTATGTAGACGTTATAAAGTAAACGAAAGTGTCGTTTCGTTTTTCTGGCGTTTACTGAAAATTTTTTGTTTGTATAACTATGTTTACGTGAATATGAAAATATTTAAATTGATTATATTTAAATTTCGTATGGGCGCCAGAGATTATGTGATCTCAGGGGTTTTCTGAATGAAAACACAGTAATTTGGATGCTAATAACATATATCTTTAATTATCTCTGAAATGCAAATACTGACAAATACATTTATCGTTTAACTATATTGTCGAATATACAATACGTTACTAAAATAATACTTCATAATCAGAATTATATATCTTTTAATTTCTCTATGTTTCCTAATCAAAATTATTCAAATAATGTCATCTGATAGAGTAAAGTTAATACATACATAAATATAAATCAATTATTATTTAAATAGGAACAATTGCATATATCTATATTAATCAGATATGCCTAATTTGTTACACCTCTCATTAATCATCAGTATCAATAAATACCATTAGCATCTACACATGTTTAAGTTATCTATAAGTACGTATCATTATTAATCATAATCAAATTGATTCTACTACAAATGAACTTTCAACTTTGAATTACACTAACATACTAATCCTTTCTAAGTCATAAAGTAACTCAAAATAGCATCCATTTACTCGTAAGGTTCTTTAAGAAATGAGACGGGAGTTTGGAAGTATATAGACGATCTACGACATTGTAAATATGTATTATATAGATATATATATAAAATGTTAGAGTGTACTTGCTCACGGTTTGTCCACATCAGGAATCCTTTTATCAGCGTGGTTAACACTCACTAACACATACTCTGCTTTTCATTGAACACACTTCACTACTGTAGGTATTACCCGTATTTCGTTGTATTTCCGCACACGGACTGCCGCGCACAAGAAAAAGTATACTGGTTGATTTAATATCACTAATCAATATAAACTTCTTCTTTCTTCATGTTCGAACTAATTTAAAGTCATCACTCGCGTTGAAGATTATTTTCTTAATTACACTCCGCTTACCATTATACTTCTCAAGAATAGTTATGGAATTAACTACCCTTCTATTACTATTAAACTGTGAATTTAATCATCACTTTGTTTGTCCTACACTATTACTTTAAATCACTAATTTAAATAATAAAGTTTATATTAAGCGTTTTTACATTTCGCGTACTATTAAATGATACTCTAAGACGATAGATGTTTTAAGCAACAAAACTGATTGTAAAGAGAACAATCTGTAAGAAAGTTGACTTGTAAGAAAGCTGATTTGTAAGAGAACTGATTTGAAAAAAGAACGCGATCGGGCGCGTTGGACTAATATTTATAATAGTTGCCCTCTCTAGCTTTCCTCTAGTTCTACTCAAATCCCTGATAGACTTAGAGCTTAGTTCCGGGCCGGGAACTTTGAATTTGCCCACTCATGTGTCTAAAAAAATTGGCGCTTACAGGTTACGCTTTTTATAATTGGTTGTTCACATAGAAAACGCGCTGAATTTAGCACGTGTTGATTTCACTCTAACCGACGCTGCTTTCACCCGCTAAACAAGTTTTTTATGAGTGTTCATCTTTTGTACTCTCAAGGCCAATATTTGTCAAAACTAACGGTACATGACACTAAAGTCGTTTTTAGCAAACAATGAGTTTCCGTTACTTTATGACTTCGAAAGTTAACAAATATGTCCCATAGCCGACAGTCTGTCGCCGCTGCTACATATTATAGAAAGGCATATTTTTATCTGAGGCATTTCTTTGTCTCAACATTACACTCCATATAACGAAATATTTATACTTACAATTAACTATATAAACACTTAATAATATCTAATATACATTAGTGTCATCACATCAATCATTATAAAATTTTATGATTATATAATGTCCCCCAAATTGATTTGGTTATACAATCGATTTTCAGATTAATAGCAAATCAATTTGCATGCCTCTTACTATGTTTGACTATTTATTTACTAAACACGCTTATGTCAACAGGTAGTTGTCCCTTGTCAGTTTGTTTACACTGGGTAGAAACTCTTACACTGGTAACAACACTCTTTTGCATTTTGCAAAGTTTCAAACACGTTGTTTTCCAACTCGAACTCTTTTCATTTAACACTGCACTGATCCCATCTCAGAATTGAAATAATTTTTAAATATATTTCTCACCGCAATAGCTTGCTGCCTGACAAACCTCCTGTCCCCTTCAATGGAGCTAGTATCCTAGCGTTTGAAAATGTGACTGCCAAATCACCTTCAGTCCAATAACAAGAGTCTTTATTTAGGTAGTTATGCAAACAACAAACAGCCAGAACCACAGAGATGAAATTCTCCTGTGAAAGAACCAATCTTCTTTCAAAAAGACGGAACCTTCGCACTAAAATACCGAATGCATTTTCGACAACATTTCGAGCACGACTCAGACGATAGTTGAAGATCTTTTCGTCTTCTTTTCCTTGTACATCATCGCGTGAGTACGGCCTCATAATATTCGTTCGAAGTGGGAAAGCTTCGTCCCCAACAATCACATGAGGAAGATACACATTTGTTCCAGGAAGTTTCTTTGATGAAGGTAGGTCTAATGTCCCATCTTTCAGCTTTTTCCCCAGGTCAGAAGTATTGAAAATACTCCCATCAGAGTTTTTTCCGTTCCCACCTACGTCAACAAAAATGAACTTCTTATTTGCATCAACCAATGCCAATAAAACAATGCTGAAGCATTTTTTGTAGCAGAAGAAATCAGCTCCACTATTATGCGGTGCTTCTATCACTACATGTTTTCCATCTAAAGCACCAACAGCATTAGGGAAATTCCACTTGTTATAGAATCCTCTTTCTATCTCCTTCCACATCTCTTCTTGAGGCTCTGGCACTGTCAACGGTTGCAAGCGTTTCCATAGTGCCTCACAGGTTGAATGGACTATTTCCCTTATAGTTGTAAGTCCCATTCGGAAAGAGAATGCCATTGAGGGGTAAGATATCCCAGTTGCAAGAAACCTGAAAATGTAAAAAAAGAGATTTTCGGTAAAAACAATCAAATAATTCCCACAAAGGCTGTAATGTACATGTCGAATTGTTATTGTGTTACAGGTTCACATTGCAAGGACCGGTGGATGAAGGTACGTGACAATCACCGCAAAGCGCTCCAACGCCGAAAAACCAAAACTGGCCAAGCAGCAAAAAAGATAAAACCACCGAAATACGAGAAAGAACTCACTTTCTTGGTACCGTATCTCATCGATGATGACAATCGTCAATCTAATTTCACCCCTTCCGTTACTCACACACCTCCTTCACGAGAAGAAAGTAGTGACTTTGGTGAGGATAAAAATGAAGAGGCTGCGTTGATCTTCATGAAACGCCGGCATCAACTGTTTTGACATCGGCTGCTTTGAATTCGCCAGCTTCGATCTCGACAGCTTTGACCACATCATCAGCGACTTCGTCAAGGAACAAGCCCACTGCAAATCACAAAAAAAGGAATAGATCCGGCTATCCACCCGAGAAAACTGCAGCAAATGTTTTGCAAGATTATTTGGCTCAAAAATACAATGAGTCTTCTAAAACACAGGAACCAGAAGATTCCCTAACCGCCTTTTTCATGACCATGGCAAAAACTGTTAAAGGTTTTCCTCTCCGTGACCAGATAGATATGAAAAAGAAAATATTTCAACTAGTTTCGGATCGAGAAATGGACATTGCTTTAGCAACATCCGAACCAGCATCTGAGCGTTCACCAAATATGGCTGTTAACCTCAACATCCCAACAACATCACATCGAGATGCTTCTTTGCCGCTTCAGGGAACTATTCAAGGGACACATTCTGGCGTTGATGATTATAACAGTTTGTTATCATTAGGGTCTGTAAATCACATATTATCGTAAGGTGCAACTTTACAGTTTTATTACAATTCGCTATACTTTTCAGTTACGTGTAATGAATTATAAATTTTTGTGCTGTTGTTTTTTAATAAATAGCCATGAAAATATAAGTATTTGGTTACTTATTAAAAGGACCTCTAACATTAGTATATGACATGTGTGTTTTCTTCTCACATTTGTCCACAGTTGACCCAAAATCAATAGGTACGAAAAAAATTTATGAATGAATGGATTCTTTTGGCTAACCAATAAATTGGCTTTTTAAAAAATCTACTTTCATTACAATATTATTGTAAATAATAAATATTAATAAAATGATATTAAAAAAAATACAATAATAAATAACTATACTATACTATAAATAACTATAATAATAAATACACGATAATAGAAAAATATTATTCTAATAAAGAATAATAATATTATTATATTATAATTATTATTGTTATATATAATTATTATTATTATGCATAATAATATAACTATATTATTATATTAATAATATTGTAATAACAATATTATTTCATTTTTTAAATTTTGAAGTTCTGCAGCAAAGGACTTTACTGGTATATTTTATAAAATAAGTTTGATTCCACTTACCTCAAACAGATTGCTAGCCTTTCCTTAGATCCAACTGGACTTCTAAATTTAGTTTTTTCTAGTGACAATTCATCTTTTAGAAGGTTCAGGAGAGCTTCAAACTTTACGTGGGTCATTCGAAAATAGGCGAAAAATTTCACATCATCTTCCAACAGATCAGGAAACAATGTATGGAATTCGCCAAATTTGAATCGTTTCCTGTTTATGTTATGGATCCAATATGTAGCCTTTCTTCGTCGCTTACTTTTCTCTTCTTCTTCTATTAAAATTGCACTGACAACTACAAGTTCCTCATCACTTTCCATTTTTAGCGCAAGAAGTAACACAATTTGTTAAAACTGAAAAAGTATTTGATATTATAAACACCTTCACATCACAGTGGTTCAAGACAAAATGACTTTTTCCGTCCGTCCGAAACGTCCGAGAGTGCCATGTGCGCGCACCCCCCACCAAAATTGCCGTCCGTGCCATGACGGCGTAGTGCGCGCCAGGCTTAAGGGCTCCGTTTTTGTATTTCATAATGATTCGCCTAGCGTTTTATACAAAGTTTGTCATTTACAGAAAAGATGAATTTTGACTGAAAATAAATAAGATAAATTTGATTGGAAAAAGAGCATTATTAGTTATTCCAAGCAACCATCTTGTTTCTAATTCGAAACCTGGACCCGGTAAGTAAAATTTTAAGTTGGTAGCAGACAACATGGCGGCTACAAGAGTTGAAAGTGTAGACTTTATAAACAGAGATTATTAATAAATTTATAAACGTTAAAATTAAACATAACAAAATAAACATAGTCTTATTATTACAGTATAACAATTTAATCAATAGCATATACTGTCTCCTCTGTATTAGACGACCCTATGTAGTAAGTATTATATTGTTTAATAATAGGTATGGTTTATTTTTAGTTATTGGGGAACGACAATTCTGACTCATCTGAAGAAAGAGAAGCGCCACCGGCAGATACAGTTTTGCAGGATACGGCAGAAAATGGAAACCAAACGCCGCCACCCTCAGTAGAAAATTTGGACCGAATGCCACCGCCCTCAAAACCACCACCTCGGAGAAGTATAAAATGAATCAATGATGAAAGGTTGGATAAGGCTTTCAGTATGTTACAAGCATGAGCATCGGTGGCATCATCGCTATCGCAAAATGAAGAAAGCGAACACGACATATTTGGCAAGTTAGCAGCTAAGAAATTACAAGGCTATAGTCCTGATGTGAGCAGTATTGTACAGGAAGAGGTAATGAAAATACTATTTAAAGCCGATAGAGGCTGGTACAACATTAACAATCAACAACTCCCTCCTATACAGTATCCTTCACAAACCTTTTTTCATTCAAATCCACAGACTTATCACCAACCACAACCATGTCATTACAATTACAATCCCAATTCAAATTCTTCCCATCCGAAACCCCCAAATCCCAATATACCTTTATCTGTAACTCCTGGTCAGACCTCACCTCCTGCTCAGTGTACCTTTTATAACTGGGCAGACGCCCAGGGGCGCATGAGGTTTGGGGGCGTAAAGAAGGGAGAAATTTTAAATTAAATCTGTCGATCAAATACAGTAATACCAGAGATGAACCGACGAGATCAGCAATGCTTGGTAAAAACGTGGGACAGAAAAAAAGTAGCGTCCACGACTGCCACCTTGCGGTCAGACAGTCGAAGCTTATCCCTTTAATTCAGATTTCAAGGCGCGAATGCCTCGTTAGCTACAGCGTATATCCTACACGAAAAAATTAACTATTCTGCATTGCAATGTAAGCGCAGAATCGAACAAATCAATAAAAAATATATAAAAAGTAAAAAAGGTATGGAAATATTTTCATGTTCGATTCTGCGCTTACATTGCAATGCAGAATAGTTCATTTTTTGCATCATGCTTGGATCATGTTAGTCAACTCAGTTGATGTCCAGTTTTGTGAGTGCTAGTGCGGTGAGGTTATGTTTAGTTTGCGGATGTTATTATTTGAACTTATAAGGTATGACCCGTGCGTGGTGCTGTGAAGATTGTAGTATTATTATTATTGAATGCATTAAATTAAGGTAAGAATATATTTTGTTTCAACATGAATAAGAAACCTAGTGGAGCTGAAAACCGTAAACGGGCAGGTAAAAAACTACTTGAAGAACAAACCGTTTTAAAGAAAGTACCGACTATTAAGAATTTTTTTAATATTGTACCTGAACCTGAATCGTTCATTTCTGTTAAATCTAGTACTGACAGTAATGAAAAGTCCTCTTATTCCGGAAGTGATGTGCCCTCTATTGTTGAACTTGAGCTAAGTAATGACATACGTTTTGGTCAAAATTTAAATGCCTCCTTAGCTAAAACCAATGAATTTGTTAAGGGTCCTTTAAAGACTCAGGGTGAGCAAAGATGAATGCGTAATTTCTCAACCGTCAACGTCTAATAGTGTAGGTGTAGGCCCTGTTTTTCTTAACACAACTGATTGTTCTGCAAAATGTAATGACCCATTATTTTTAATTGAAGACCCTGCAACCTGGAATGTCAAAGATGAGAGCGTAATACAAAAAGTAATTCAGTCTGATATTAAACAGAACTTACAAGCTGATTTTTCTATGTCTGAGCGTCAATATAAAGATGCAAAACGTTCACTGTCAGTGAAATTGTTTTCCTGTACGTTACCTAATGGAGACACGTTTAAAAGAGACTGGCTTCGTTACTCAAGTTCCAAAGGATGTTTATTTTTGTTCCAAGTCTGTTATTCCAACCTGAATCAAAATATACCTCTTTCTCAAAAGGATTTAACGATTGGAAACACGCCTTTGAACTTATTAAACAGCACGAACAGTCTGCTGACCACAGAAAAAATATTTTCACTGTTATTTCAAGAAAAAAGAATACAACAGTTGACTGTTTAGTTTTATCCCAACATGAACATGAAGTTACTGGAGGGACGTTTTAACAAGAGTTGTTACTGTGATAAGATTTTTAGCTGTTAGGGGTCTTCCTTTTAGGGGCAGTGACCAAAAATTAGGGTCATTATCAAATGGTCTATTTTTGGGCTGTCTTGAACTCATAAGCCAATTTGATCCGTTTATTGCCCAACACCTTTCCAAATATGGAAACCAGGGCAAAGGAAATACATCTTATATGTCTGCAGACATCTGCGACGAGTTCATCAAGTCTATGGGTGGACTAGTGTTCAAACAAATCTTGAAAGAAGTAAGTGATGCAAGATATTTTTCAATAATCGTAGATTCCACCCCTGACGTATCTAACATAGACCAACTGGCTTTCGTATTGAGGCACGTTTCGCTTTCGGATGCATGTCCCAAAGAGCGCCTTATTGCATTATTGCCAGCAGTTTCGCACAAGGCCGAGGATCTGGAAGAGACTGTTATGGACCTTTTAGAGGAACTGAAACTAAAAACTGAAAACTGGAGAGGACAATGCTATGACAATGCTTCAAATACGTCGGGCAAGTATACTGGCCTTCAAAGCAGGATAAAGGCAAAAAACCACCTTGCAGACTATGTACCGTGTTCGGCCTATTCACTAAATTTAGTTGGCTGTTATGCAGCAGAAAAATCCTGCTGAGGTAACATTTTTCTTTTCATTTGTTCAAAGAGTTTATACCTTCTTTTCAGTCTCTACTTACAGATGGTGTCTTTTAAAAGATTCCATTAAGCAGGAAAGAGGTGAGACAAAAACCACCATGCTGAAATCATTAAGTGAGACAAGGTGGTCTGCGAGAGCTGATGCTCTTAGAAGTAATAGTTTCAGGATACAAGGAAACAGAAGGTGTTCTTGAAACTCTAATGGAAGACACTTCACAGACTCCTGAAACGCGATTAACAGCACAAGGGCTACACAAAAAGTTCGGGCAGTTGGAAACAGGTCTTCTCGCCTTGTTTTGGAATGACATCCTCCAGAGAATTGACAAAACTAGTAACAATCTTCAAAAGAAGAACTGGACTTGCTTGATGCCACAAAAGAGCTGGAAACTTTAGAAAGGTTTTTGGAGAGTAAAAGAGATTCGTTTGACGAGTATGAAAAGAAGGCATTGACCTTACTAGCTTGCAAGAGGCCGACTACCAACGGAACAGAAAACGGACAGTGTTTGCAGATGAAAAAATGAGTATGCAAACAGAAGCAGATGCAGATCCTAGGAATAAATTCCGAACCAGTGTTTTTCTTAAAATTGTAGACAATCTTACCGTCCAACTCAACCAACAAAGAGAAAGCTACTCATCTCTTGGTACGAGGTTTGAAGTATTTCGAAATCTCCATGATAAAGAGCCCAGAAATATAACTGTTGAGGCCAAAAAACTAGCTCAATCATATAACCAAGATATTGACCAAGATGCATTTGTGAACGAGTGCTTACACTTCCAGGCATACATGAAATTAGAGAAAATTAAAGGGCTTAGAGAGTGCTATGTTTACATTAAAAGTAACGGATTGGAAAGCACATTTCCAACTTAGAAACCTCTCTGCGAATTTATTTGACAATACCTGTTACAAGCTGCTCCACAGAGAGGGGGTTTTCTGCTTTAAAGCGTATAAAAAACGAAAAAAAGATCGACCTTGGGTGAGGAAAAGCTCAACAACCTAATGCTTTTGTGCACAGCAAGTGACATAACCTTGAAGATTGACTTCAACAACATGATTGACGACTTTGCCCGATCCAAACAAAGAAAAAAGGCATTGCTTTAATTAACTCATGAAGAAAAAGGTTTGCTAACCTGAAGTGTTTTTTTCATTACTATGCTTCAATTTTTATTTATCTGTCTGTGTCTTAACATTTTGAGAAGTAAGGAAGAAATTTAAAAAATTTTACATTAGTGTAAATATTTGTGAAAGTCATGAATTATAGGACTGTGGTGGGTGGGTGGTCCGTGATGCTGAAAAACTCAGTTCTAACATAAATGAGCAATACTTAATTAGTACTAGCTCAACAGGTTTGAAATGTTTTTGAAATGTGTTTTATCAGCTGCCGGTTTCCAGTCCGGGACACGGCGGGTCCATAGGTGGTGGATAATGGGACGGCTCTCCATTTGAGGGTTAAGGGAGATATCCCTCCCGAACCAAAACTGGAATTGGCACATTACCGTTCATTAATGAGTGGGGTGGGGGGGGGGCTATTTCAAAGTCTGCCCAGGGCGTCATAAACCTTAAAAGCGGCCCTGCTCCTGCTACTACACCAACTCCTCAGTCTTCCCCAATAGGCCAGTCCTACTCAAGGTTTTTCCCAAATACTCCAGATACTTCAAATTCGACTGATAGTGTTAATAGCGAAAGATACGAAGAAATGTAGGATGAAGATTCCTGATTATATTTATATGTATTTTCGTGAAGGAAACATTTTGTTGTATTTTTGTTTTGATGTACTTCGAGTGTTTTGATACAGCATAATAAATATTTATTTTTGCAACAGATGTGTTCCATGTTTAGTTTTTGACTTTTTTAAATTTTGTTTATGAATAAAAATAAAAATTATTTGTGTACTTACTTTGATATTTTCCTTTAAAACATCTGCGAGTGCCTGACAAACCTCTGGGATGCTGCTGCTTATCGACTGTTTTGAGATTCTAAATAAATATTGAAGACTGCTGTATGAATCTCCTCTTGCTAAGAAGCGGAGCTAACCTATCTTGAGCTGATATTGCTTTTCTTAGTACAGTATCCTGTTTTTCTATTTGTTTTTACCAATTTTGTTTAATAAATACTCAACATCAGAAGGTGTCATCCTTGTGAAATTTTTGTAATGTCCACTTACAGCTTGAAACTTTAATTCACTTACTAAACTGCCAACATTTTCTGCATTTCTTTGTGTATATAAATGTGTTTGCCACCATCTTGATTTTCTTCATTTTTTTTCTTCGCGGCTAACGAATAATGAATATAAATATACGCCGCTGCAGCTTCCATAGTTGTTTGCAAGAAACTCTGGGAACAGCACAAACCCGTTCCGTTCGTTGTTCAGTTCGGCGAAATTAATGTACATTCTCCGTTCTGTTTGATATTCGGTTCGTTGTTCTGTTTGTCGTTCGGCGCAATGTTCAGGTCTGTACGAAGCTTTAGGTCAGCCCACAGCAGCGATGCTTGGCTGTAACCAGAAAAACTGGTTTGAGTCCGCAGTTGTGTAAGACGACAAAAAACAGTCAGTCTCACCATCGCCAGCAGCCAGTGTACACGTATTTTTTTTGTGCCTGCGGGCTGCCAAGGTAGGTCTACCGCTATCCAAAGTAATAAATCATACGCAATTGTTGGAAATCTGTGAATGGTAGTTGACCGGACATTCGGAACGTTTTTTTGTATTTTGCGTCAGAACAATAGTTATCGGAAAAGTGCGCGATTTCGCCCGGGTAGCGCAATGACAAAGTGAATGTAAAAGTGAGACTCACCGAAAAACAGATAAGTAATAAAGAATAAAAGAACAAGGGTGTGAGAAATTTAGTCAATTGAATTTAACAAATAAAAAATTATGAAATAAAATTATATATGGAAACAGAGAGAGTGAGAGAAAAAGGGAGTAAAAAGTACTGATTTGCTATAGTTTTTCTCTTTTTTATATTTGTAGTATCAAACAACGTTTCAATAATATTTTATTACAATAAAATAAGAATTTTTATTACAATGTGTTAAGTTAATTTCGTATGCCACTCTACCTATAACCTATTCTCTGTCTCCAAAAGTTCCTCTAACGGGCTTGGAATTTTTCTGTGAGGGGAAAGTTTTTATTTTAAATTGTTTTTCACGGGGAAAGTAGACACGGTTTCCACAATTTCTCCGTTAAAAATGTGATGGTGACCCTGGGGCTTTTGGTGTTTTTGGAATCTTCTCAAGTAGGTAAGTAAAAAAAGTAGTATCGAGGCTTCATTTTTTCCCTTCCTTTATTATTCTAATTATTTTGAACAACTTCAGTGGCGACCCTGCCAAGATAATTGTTAAAATTATTTAATGAGTTAGGCCAACTTAGACACAGAGATAGGTTAGGGTAGATGGCGAAACGGTTGTATAGCTATTTCATTGGGTAATTTGATGTTTTTTGATGTACTAACTAAGAGTTTTATTATGTAACATATTGTGTATAATATTGGATACAATTGTTATTGTTTTATGCAAGGGTAATACATGAAATTTAAAACATGGCAGGTGCAAACGAAACTGAACTTAATTTAACCGACTATGGGTTACACTCTACCCCAGTGTCTACCTGTATTAATAAGTCGAACAAGCAGGTGATGAATTTGTTGCAACAAAACATTAGAGCAACAAAATGTTAAAAGTGTGCAAATGATGGCTGAAATGAAAGAACAAAATATTACCTTGAGGGGCGAATGGAAACCGTTCGAAAATAGCGTAAATGTAAAATTTAATGGATTAAATGGTTCAAATAAGCTATTGTGTGAGCGCATTGATAAAAAAAATGATTCATGCCATTGGTGAAAGTAACAATGATAATAATATGACGAATAATGCTAAAAATAATTTAAATGAAAATATGGTAGTATCAGAGAGTTGTATATTGAATATTAGTGATGATGAGATTTTAGAAATTAGTGGGAGTAGAAATTAGTGGTGAGGTAGTAGTTGATGAGTTTGAGAGAGAGAGTGAAGTGAAAAAGGAAGCCAAAGGGCAAATTTTCCCGGTGTTTTAAGTGAAGTAAGGACTCAACATGTGGTTTTTGAGGAAAAAGGTTCCTCCAATGGTTATGTGGGAGACATGGCGTCTCACAATAGTCCCCTTAGGTGTTTTTTGTGGTTTACCTGGTAAAGGCAGGAGGTGTAATAATAATTTTGTTGTGCCCTTTGCGAGGAGTGAGGTAGTTCAGGGGGGTTGTGATTGGTGTTATGATGAGAGGTGGAGAAAGAGAGAAATAGAGATGTTTTATGTTAGTAGAGGTTATAAAGAGTTAGTGGAGATTTTACATATTGAGAGAATGGAGAAAATTGAGGTCTAAACTTGTAATGAAACTGGTCCAGTAGACGGTGGTGATGATATTGTGATTTACCTGATTGTGACAAATAATCCCAATGGTGACTTGACTGTTCATGATGTCGACAAGGTATATGATATATTATTGTGGAATAATCCTGTTTATGATTATTACAAATACAATAATGATCCTGTTTATGGTGTACAATACAAATTTAAATGGTTTTTGTGTTAAAAGAGATAATATGATGGATGTATTGTGTACTGAAAGGTGTATATACAATATTAGGCTGATTTATGATGATAGGGGTTAGATATATGTTGATATAATGGACAGTTGTATATCCAATTTCATGGTTTTGATAATTGGCTTGCTTAGGTAATGATTATGGGGAATAAGGATGGCTTATAGTATAGGTTATATTGTGTGTATATAAATTTTGTATTTGTGTTAAATGTATTGTTATTATAAGGTATGGGTATTTTGTATTTTTGTGTAAGCATACTTTATATTGAATAATGCTTATGTATTACAAAATCCAGTGACCAGAGAAATAGTTGGTACACATAATGCAACAAATTTGAAAACTTATTGGTCAAGTTAAATGATAGCAAGTGTAGCGGTATGTTTTTACTGTTTTAACTTTTTCCCCAATTTCGAGCGGCACGGCCTCGCCAACCCTGATCATGGATTTTGGCCTTTTAGGGGTGGACCATGGTTGGAGTTAGCGATGTGTAGTTCATGAACGAACTGGTTCGAATCAACTAGTTCGGGAAAGAGAACTGTAGGGAGCGGTCTTCGTTTTAGTGAACTATCGTTCTTTTACCCCTCCACTACCTATTGGAATGCGCATGCACGATCCTCCCCACTCCCCTGAGTCCACCTCCATCCCACTCCCAGGACAGGACGTAAACGTCCAAAGATCGAAACCTTTCCTTTTCCTTCCAGTTCACTAGTTGCTAGTTCGTTAGTTCACTTAGTTGCTTTTTGGTCAGTTCAGTTCAGACCTGTCCTGTACAAGTGTGCTCTACACTTCATTCTTCATATCGTTCTTCGAACTACGAACCACAAAGTCGTACCTTGCCGTTTACGTTTTCAAACCGTACACTATTACTGGGTAAGTTTTTTGTTTTTTAATTAGTTTCTTGTCTAAGAACTTATCAGAAAGTAATGTTTTTTACTTTTTTCGTAAAAATTCGTAGACCAGTAATGAAACAACGATTATTTTAGATTAAAAAACCTAAAAATTTGTGAAATAAAATAAATCTGAAAAACCGAGTTTTTAAAAATTATATATTTTGCCATTTCTTTTTTTAAATATCTTAAACAGCTTCAGATTCTTGTTCTACACTTCTACAGTGTGTTATCATTTATCAATTATAATTTCTATAGATATTTTATTCATATAAGTATTGATGTGTACCTAATTAGTGGTCGATTTTAATTACCTAGTTAGTACCTGCTAGGTACTCTTTATTTGCATTTTTTCCCACACATTTCATAATATTATTTTGATTTGTTGCAGATGTCTTCGAGGCGGACTAGTAGTATTTGGTACCATTTCAATTTTGAAAAAGAAGCTAACAGGGTGGAATGCAAATACTGCAAATCGCTTATTAGTACAGCTGGAGGGTCGTTCGGAAATTTAAGAAGACACTTAAAAAACAAGCACCCAACTGTGCCCGCAGAAAGTAGGAGCATCACCCCATCGGAGGAAAGTTCACCGTCTCCTTCAACACCAGAATTACCAAGTTCGTTACGGTCTCGATCACCTTCCTTATCAGCCTCAACATCCAGCCTAACTGATTCTGCGTCGGGTTCTTCTGCATTTGCATTCGTTAGTGAAACACGTTTTAGGCCTCAGTCTCGTACATCACAATCACAATCGTCATTAAGAGAATGACATACAACTGCTTCGCATGATATGCAAAGAATACCAACCTTTTAGCTTAGTAGATGATCCTGAGTTTAAAAAATTTGTCTCACTTCTTTGCCCGGGCTATAAGCTCCCCAGCCAAAAAACGCTTTCGAAAAGTTTATTGCCACAATTGTACTCCGATTTAATAGAAATTAGCTGATTCGATTGCCGTTGCACTCACAACAGATGGGTGAACTTCAGTGAATAAGCAAAGTTTTGTTGCCATTACTGTGCATTTCATATATTCCGATTCGATTCTGTGCAGTAGTTTATTAGGTTGCATTGAATTTACAGAAAGGCACACGTCCATTCATTTGGCAACAGTGCTCAGAAGCCAGTGTGAGGAATGGAACATCGGTTCCAAATTAATGGCGATTGTGACCGATAATGCACCAAATATAGTTGCGGCAGAAAATTGTGTTTCGAAGCACATCCCATGCTATGCCCACACTCTAAATTTAATTGTAAAATCGGGCATTTCACCAATTAATGATATAATAGAAAAGTTGAAAGTGGTTGTACAATATTTTAAAAAAGCTCAAAACTCTGACGAAGCTTCACGAAACACAAAAACAAATGAAATTGCCCGAGTTAAAATTAATTCAAGATGTCCCAACACGTTGGAACTCCACTTATGAAATGTTAAGGATATTATTTAGTAATAAGCACCCGATATTATCCAGTATTGCACTGTTACAGTATGACGAAACAACACTTTCGAGTAGTGATTGGATTATTATAGAACATAGCATTAAAATTCTAGAAATTTTTGACGATGTAACCAAGGAATTGAGTGCTGCTAAAAGTGTAACTTTGTCTAAAACAGCGGTTCCCAAAGTGTGCTCCGCAAGTGATTCTCCGGGGCTCCGTCCGCGGTTATGAAGATGACAAAAATTAAATTGCTGCTTCCATCTAGCGGGATAAACGAAACTACTTACATCAACCGAAAAGTGCTTTCTCATATAGTAGTTTGGGTTCTTCTCGCTAGATGGAAGCAGTAATAATAGATAGATCTACTCGTCACTGGAACCATCTCGATCTTTCTTGCTTGCCAAGTACAACTTATTCGATGATTCTCGAAATACCTGTTATGTTTTATATACCGGGCAGGCAGCGTTTATTATTCAGTTTCTTCAGTTAAAAACTCGTGATACGTGGAATGCTCAGAAAATTACAAGAAATACTTTTGTGTGAGTAAAAAGTACTTGACCTATAAAGTCAATTGATAGTTGTAACAACACCAAAATTCCAAAAGTAATAAGTACATCTTATCAAATAATTATTGAAAGAGATTTTGGAAAAGATAGAAAAAAGAATAATGATGTTCAAACTAAATAAATAATACCAAAATTCTAAAAGAAATAAGCACATCTTATTTAAATCAAGCAAAATAATACATTTAGTAGTATAATAATAATAATGGGGCGCAATATTAATGACAATAGGCCTAGGAGAAATTTAATAAACTAATTAGAAAATGAACTTGCTGAAGAAGAGTTGCAGTATAAAAACAGATAGAATAATAGAAGGATAATTAAAACTACTATATTACAAGAGGTATTGAATAACAAAGGTGAATGACATTAAGGCTAATAAATCATTGAACTGTGAGGTGAACTTATATAAAAGAGAAAGAAATCTATTTAAGAAATATACCAACAGTAATATTGAATATAATATAAATAAATGGAGTTATTGGAAGGCAAGGTAGAATAAGAAAAAATATTCAGAAGATAAAAGATTCCAATGGTATGTACAATGATATAAGATTTATAATTATTTTATTTATAGAGTGTAGAAAGCTAAGGCGTCACTCTAGAATTATTTTGTGGGCAGCAGCCAAAGTGACTGTACCAGGTATGTGAATGTTCGGATGAGCAATTGGACGTAAAAGGGTCACTCAACGCCGATATTCATTCATAATACCATATTAATATAGGGGGAATCATTTAACATTAGTATGGAATCAATTTTAATAAAAGAATGGAATATATAAATAAAATATACAATGAACCAAGAGAAAACTCAAGAATTACAATTCGTTAAAACCACCAATACAAATGAATCCTATTTATCAAGTACATTTACATGAATCTTGTGAAGTAAAATTGTTTAAAGGTGATTATGATGCAAAGAGTTGCGATCAGAGAATAACTAGAATTAATAATCCTTTATGGCAGAGAATGACGAAATCAAACTCATGGCTTTATGTTTTACCAGAGGATGAGACATTGACAATTAGTTGTAAATTGGCTGGTATGCCATCCATTATACATTCAGTACAATTAAGTAATGTGGGAATTTTTAATTTAGCACCAACGTGCAGAGCGTATGGCTCAGATATAATGTTATTATCAAATACTAAATATGAAAGTAATGGTACAATAACAATTATCCCACATGTGGACATAGAAATTGACTGTTGTGATGAATTGGATAGTGTAGTTACGGATGATGTAAAACTACCTACGTTAAAATTACCAAAGTATTTGAAAACTGTGGAATGCATGCTGATGATTTAGATGCAGCCAGTTACAAATTAAATGAAATTAGAAAAGCTATTGAGGAAGAGAATATGCATGAAATTTACAAGTCAAAGGTAACGCATCATTCAGTAATGATGTGTATAATCTGTGGGTTAATAACAACAGGAATGTTATACTATGTATATAAAAGATTTTGTCCAAAATGGTTGTTACCATTGTTTGGTAGATGTAGTAAAAAGTTAGAAGAGAAGTTTGAGGAATCTTTTAAACAGGTACAGACATTAAGTACCACACCAATTGTAGTAAAGCAGTACCAGTATGGAGCGACAGTCCATGATCTGACTGCAATAAGAGGAGAGAGTCCAACAAACGGTTGTACTCAATTAGAGGATGAAATTGTAAAACTAAAAGAGTTTGAAAAGAAACTGCGACCAAGGTCGAAAAGAACATAATAATGGGAAAATTAATGTAGTATCAAGTAAAGTCAACGATGAAAGTACAGTAAGATGTAAATAGAATTGTTTGTGTTTTTATTAGTGTGATTAGTTCAGTAGTGATAGTAATGTATCATTGTAGGAATTTAAAATTTATAAAAATTGTGTAATCACTTATAAAATTAAGCAAGATATTTGAATTGTAATAGTAGTTTAGTATTAAGCATTGTGTAGCTTAAAGCTTAAAATAAGGGGGAAGGTGTTGTAATTGTCAATTGTACTTACTGTACTTGTAGCATAATTGTTACTTAGAAGTGAGAATATCAGAAATTCTTAGTTGTGTGGAGAATCAGAGACAGGTGCCAGGTGTGTATACGAGACTGTAGCATATGTTTTGAACATAAAAATTGTTTTAGGAGCTTTCCCACGATTGGTAAAGATTTCACCCTCTTTCTCAATAAGCGTGACTGAAGGAAGTGATAATCGTAGGAAATCTGGCGAGACACATCAAAATAAGAATTAATGGTGACAAGGTCCAGACAGGAAATATAAAATGTCACACAAATTTGATATCCTTTTGGGGGAGTCAAGTAATTGGTCACAACTGTGAAGGCAGATGTACTCCGTGGGAACATTGGTTAAAGCAGGTGTTTTATTCCGTGAGAACTTTTAATCTAAAGTAGTAAACACCCCCAAATCGTGACGTAGGGTCACATGATACAGTCTTTGACGAATAATAGAAAGTCTTATAAAAATTGTATGAAACTACCCTTACTCCAATCAGTTTTAGCCTATCATAGTTAAGATTTTAGAATTAAGAGGAGGGAACAGTCCCACCACTAAATTAAGTGTTACACCCACGATGATGTACTATAAAAACTCTTAGCATTCGCTGGGGAAGACAGATCTGATTGTGTGAGAGATCCGAGAGAACTTACTCATCTTTTCTCATTTTTATTTTGACTTTGATCTGTGTTGGAAGGTGTTCTTAGAGAGCCGGAAAACCAGATGTTGTCAATAGTCTGTTTTTGTAATTTTTGAAGTAACTAAAAGTACTTACATTAATTTGTGAACTAAGTACTAGTAACTGAAGGTACTTAGAGTTTAAAAGAGTAATTGAATTAACTGACTTATAGTTTGTCAAGAGGAATTTGTATAAAGTAACTTGTAAAAGTTCGTTTGTATTTTGCTAATCACAATAAATTGTCTTCAAGAAGAACGGTTCATTCTAATGATTCAACTTCACCTCCGGAAACACGTCAAACAAAACAGTTGTAACTTAGCAGCCACTCGATAGGTTACAACAACAGAATGTAAAATTTGAGTAAAGAAACAGCATAAACAAATCAGCCTTTAAACATTACTGAGCCAACAACCAGAAAAGAACATTAAATTTAAAAAAAAAAGAATGAAGTTATGGAAAACACTAACCTCTAAATGAAAACAATTTACAATTGAAGAACAACTACACTTAAATTAACTTAATAACAGAAACACTGGACTTCAATCGTTATATTCCACCAGAAGGCTTCAGATAAATGAAATGACAAGAAGTAACATCTATTGATCACAAAAGAAGTGGATTTCTTCATTTGAATAATATAAACAAACTGAAGACATTGGAAATTTTCATCACTGATACCAGGAGGCTGTGTGAAACTGAACTGAACTGATAAACATTGTGTAACGTATATATATTATTATAATTAATATTAATTTTATATTATTTCATTATTATCTTGTTTTGTAATGTAATGTACTTCCTGTACTTGTTTTTTCTTTATAATAACTGAACCTTTTATATCAGCCAAAGGGACCTTAAAATAATATTAATATAAAAGAGAAGAGAATCGACCCTGAGATTTCCTGAGTCATATTAATAGTTACAGTAAATGGACTATATAAATTTTGAATAAAAATTACAATATTATTATTATTATTACCAGATACCATTCCATGTGTTTTATTTATAATAGAAATAGAATTAATAAGTATATTACAAATAGGTGCCAACCACTTGGGCTTAATTAAAAAAACAATACACATATTAAAAAGTGTTACAAATTGATGCTTACAACGTGAGGAATAAATAGGGTAAAACCCGTTTGGTTATATAGTTAAGGTCAATTGTATGTAGTAAATTAAGTCAATTTTGTGGTGATAGGCATTAAGGGGGGCACTAAAATTTCAAAAAAATCGTGTGGTATCAAATTAATGCTAATTTACACTAAAAACTAAATACAAATATAACATTTTTTCTAATTCAATTTAACCTGTAAAAATTATACCTGCATGGTAATTTGATTTATTTCTTTGTTGCAGAAGTGTTAGCTGCTAAACTTTCGTTGAAATGGAACTGTGGCTTAAGACGGGCTCCGTAAGACCTGAGAGTCGTCAACCATCAACCACTGCTCAGTTAAAAGGGGATAACAACAGCTGTAACCTTAATCTCGAAGAAGATAGTGCGAATTCCTTGGGATTGACTTCGGAATATGCTGCACATTATCCTGCTTCAGAGTCTACGATGCCTTGTGAAGAGGTACCGAAAGGAAGTAAAAAACGAAAATATTTTGATTCATATTTGGACATGGGATTCACCGAGTTTGCTGATGGACGTCCACAGTGTGTGATATGTAACAAAGTTTTTCCCAATAGCTCTATGTTCCCTGCCAAGCTTAGACGGCATTTCGAAACTCATCCTGACTTCACAGATAAAACTGCAGACTATTTCAAAAGAAAAAG
This sequence comes from Magicicada septendecula, assembly GCA_034769895.1. NCBI lineage: Eukaryota > Metazoa > Arthropoda > Insecta > Hemiptera > Cicadidae > Magicicada > Magicicada septendecula. Next base: position 306,374,911 of record CM068374.1, on the reverse strand, counting down.
TGACGAACTCCATGCAGTTCAGACAACATTTGTGTCTCATGTAAAGACAAATAACGAGAAAGCACTGAAAGCATCGTACTTGGTTAGTCATGACCTGGCTCTTGCTGGTAAACCTCAAACCCTTGCTGAAACTCTTATAAAACCACTATTAGTGAAGGTAGTGAAGTGCATGGTTGACGAAAAAACTGCAAACTTGATCTCCAGTGTGCCCTTTTCAAATAACACTGTGCGTAATCGAATCCAGGAACTATCAAACGATGTTAAAGATACCATAATTTCCCGTATCAGTCAAATGAAATTTTCGCTACAACTTGACGAATCTACTGACGTAGCCGGATTAGCTGTGTTAATGACGTTTGTGCGCTACGAATTTTCAGGTTCTTTTCATGAAGATATTCTCTTCTGCAAGCCACTTCCATCCTCTACAAGCGGTAGTGAAATTTTTTCCCAGCTTGATGCCTTCTTCATTGAAAACTCAATACCGTGGGACAATTGCATTGACGTGTGCATAGATGGCGCAAAGGCCATGGTAGGTCATGTTGCTGACGTTGTTACAAGAATCAAGAAAGTTTCAAAAAACTGCACAAGTAGTCATTGTGTACTACACCGACACCCCCTCGCAACGAAAAAAATGCCAGCGTTATTAAAGCAGGCACTAGACAACGCCATCAAAATTATAAACTTCGTTAAGGCACGACCTTTGCAGTGTAGGCTGCTTAGAATACTGTGTGAAGATTTGGGAAGTATACACAAGTCATTGTTATTACACACAGAGGTACGATGGTTGTCACGTGGTAAAGCGTTGTCCCGTTTACTTGAACTTCGTACCGAAGTTTCTTCACTTTTGAATGACCAAAACAGTTTGCTAGCAGATTATTTGAATGATCAGGAATGGTTGTGAAAATTATGTTACTTGGCAGACATTTTTTCGAAAATGAACGAATTCAGCACATCCATACAAGGGGAACGGAAGACAATATTCAATGCTAATGACAAACTTGCCGCACTGAAGAAAAAGATAGGGTTCTACATGGAAAGCACCGAGAATAAGGCTCTGACATGTTTCCCATTGACTTCAAACTTTTTAGAAGAAAATAACATAACAATGAATGAATCATTGCCAGCAATAATAAAAGAACACCTTAACAATTTGCTTCAAAATTTGAATTCATACTTTCCAAGGAATACTCAGGAATCGATTCGAAAGAATTCTGAGTGGATTGTAGATCCATTTTCAGTGACGTCAAAACCAGCAGCCCTCACTGCGGCAGAATATGAGGTCCTTATAGACATGGTTTCGGACAGCCACTGTCAGGCATCATTTAAAATCAAACCACTTCCCGAATTTTGGGCTCAGTTAGGGGAGGATCTTTCGATATTAAGTTTAAAAGCTAAATTGCTCTTACTGCCTTTTGGTACTACGTACCTCTGTGAAACAGCCTTTTCGAGGTACACGGCTACAAAAACTAAATATCGAGCTCGTTTGGACGCAGAAGACCATATGCGTCTTCAACTGACTTCTGTGACACCGGACATTGACAAACTCTGCCGCAAGAAGCAGGCACAATTGTTCACGTTAACTTCAGGTGTACATGTAACATTTTTTAAATATCTTAACTAGTTTTTATATCATTTTGTAGATTTACATAATAAATACTATTGTCTCCAGTTCTTTTTTACTATTGTTTCCTTTATTAATATATATACCTTATTATTCATACTTTCGTATACTAAAAAGGAAAAAAAAAAGCTAAAACACTTCTTGGGGCTCCACGAGAAACTTTTCCTTCAAAAAGGGCTCCGTGGCTGAAAAAGTTTGGGAACTGCTGGTCTAAAACAATGGTTTTGTCCACAAATTTGTATGATTTTGTCAAAGTGTCAAAGACGTGTCAAAAACTCCAAATTTTCCTATTATACTAAAAGAAGTGTGCGATAAGCTGCTAAAGGAAATCGGTGACAGGGTGATATCAAAGGAGCACGAATTACTCTCTGAATCGGCGTTGCTTGACCCCCGCTTTAAGAAGTCCGCGTTTAAAAATACAAAGAAATTTGATGCAGTTTATGAAGGTTTAGTCGCAAAAGTTCAAACATTAATCACCATGGACCAAAACCAAAACGATCCCCCATCCTCCGTTCAACCTCAAATTTCCTGTCCCGGGTGTCCCGAGCTCGAAGATTCGGGCGAAATTCGATAAAGAAACAGTAGCTCTGACGGCGAGACAAAGCGGCTAGTATCGTGGAAATGGATACATACTTATCTGAACCACTTTTACCTAGGCTGTCTGGCCCTTTACTTTGGTGGGATCAAAGAAAGTTAATATACCCATATTTGTACAAAATATCAATGAAAAGGCTTTGCATACCAGCCAGCTCAGTTCCTTGTGAACGCATTTTTTCTAAAGCGGGTCAAATAATGACTGAGAAAAGAAATAGATTACATACTAACAAGTTATCTAAAATACTTTTTGTCCAATGTAATTCTTAAATAGTTTGAAAGTGTAAATATGTAAGTGTAAAATAGTGTAAACTTTTGATTATTTTTTAGTGTAAAATAGTAATGTAAGTGTAAAATTATTAATATTATCATAACACTATTTTTAATAAATGTTTGTTTACACCTACTACAATGTTTTGTTGTTTTTTACACCTTATCCATATATTTTTTGTCGCCTCATAATAATTAATTGGTTTTTCCTTTTTCCAGACCCTACCAGGTAAGAAGCAGTTAACCCTTCACTGCATAACTTTTTCTTTTGCAGGCATAAACTGTTTTAGAAAATGACTCGCCTTTGTAGCACACATTTGCTCATCGATAACTAGCTGTAACGGGACAGATTAGGCAACCCGTTTTAACCACTCAATGTACAACTTTTGGGGAATGGCCTGTAGTGGTACTAGGACCTAGTAACTAGGTACACGCTGGTACCAGCCCATAAATTCGCAGAAAAATACACCTGGGAAATTCGAAGAAACGACCACGTGGGAAATTAAAAGAATGTCCCCCGCCAAACTTGTAGAACATTCGGCTGAAAACAGCCAATGAGAGTGCGAGTTGATGAACACGTGGCAGGACACAAAGGGCGTAGAGCGTACCCAAGCCTCGCTTGGCCCGGCAGTCGACTAAAATTCTTCAGACCGCGCGGTCAGATAAAGTAGTGCTTCCGAGCAAATTTAAAGTCGGCCGACAAAAATGTTATTTTAATTGTGGTAATGCAGTGGAGAATGTAAATTAAACAACAACCACAACCATTCTAAAACAGTTTCGAACCTATTCTCGTAGTGTTACGTGAAAAGTGAGTTAACAGTGGTGGTACAACGGATTGGATATTTTCAGAAACTGGTAATCACTGGGTCAAATTACCAGCTTCAAGTTTTAAATGCAGAATTAAATTATAATATGAATCAATTAATAGGAGATCTCTAACTAATAACTGGGGGGAGGGGTCTATGAAAATATAAAGCTGTAAAAAGAATGAGAGCGTGAGCGAGTGAATTCAAAGTACTGGGTTTGCCTTAAATATATACATATATTTATAATCTATTTGTATTCGTAATTTCTGGCTATAGAGTTGTTTGAAACATAGCGTAAAATGTAATTATAAAAAGAGAGAGAGAGAAGGAGATTAATCATTGTTTTATAAGAAATAAAATGAGAGGTGTTGCAATAGCATAAACATGTGTTAAGTAAGTTATTACGCCCGTTTAACATAACCTTTCCTGTGCGGAGAATCTCGTCTAAAACGGACCTGGTAAGTAATTAAATTCAAAAAGGGGAAAGTGTATTAAGGTTTCCATATTTATCCTTAAAAAAAAAATATAGGTTGTGACCTGTACGTAATTTTGGAATCTTCTGTTCGAGTTAAGGTGAGTGCATATTGAAAAGACGTCAGAAGCGGGGGTAAGTAGACGAGTGGTAAAATCTGATGTTAGTATATTTAGCATAAAAAGTTTTTGAAATTACAAATGGCGACCCTGCCAGGATAACTCACTTCAGGGCCGCCCATAAGCGGGGACAAGGGGGACAGTTGTCTCCGGGCCCCGGTTTTTTTTTGGGGGGGCCGCGAGGGATGTAAAAACGAAAAATAAGATAACTGCAGAAGTACGCGTTCGAAGTACAGCGGCAAAATGTCTGGCGGCGTAATGGCGATCAGAGAACTCTAGCAGCCAACTATGCACTACAGTTCGTTTATGATTCGTCGTTATTTGCTTGGAACCAACGAAGTTTATTACTCTATGCTGGTGCTACAGTCGACGTGTTTGCGTTTATGTTTGAAAGTTAGGTTGTAAACGGTTTAACTGGAATGTGTGTTGTAAATAAGATTCAACTTTTGCCCTCCCTGTACGAGCCGCCACTGATTGTACCGATGTTTTTGAGTGTGCTAGGTTAGAAATATTGTTTGGGTTATTTTGCTACGGTCTAGAAAATAATATAGGCCGGGTGCGGTTTCATAAGCCTTTTACGTAATAGTGTAACACAGTAAAGTTTAATGTAAATTTGTTATATATAAATTTTTAGTGCATTACTTTTATACATATTACTTTTCTACGTATTACTTTTTTAACCGAGGCCAAAACATTTTTTACCAAAGGTACTATTTCGCATTTTAAACACACCGATTACATTTCAAGCAATATAACAACGGTTAACCATTATTTTAGATTTTCTTTCAGAAATTCAATTACACAAATAACATTTAAATAGAAAATGTCGACAATAACTTATAATGATCATATGGTTAAAATTAAATGGAGATAAATCTATAACTTTAATCAACCCTTTACATCGATTATCTTAATAACTTCGATATAAATCATTCAGGAGGCTTATGAAACCGCCTACATTGAACATTCAATTTTCTTCGTTTTTTTGATAAGTTTCTCGTTGATTCCCGAAAATGGTGTCTTAGTGTAGAGTACCTGTATTGAAAATTAAAACAAAAAATTTTTTGAACAAAATTTTAAGTAAACAAAATTGTTATTTTTAAAGTGTAAAGATAATTTCAAAATATACTGTTCGTAACGAAAGCTGTAAGCCTAAAGAGCCACATTTATTTTGCGTAAAAAGTATTTTTGTTTTCTGATTTGAGTACCCTTATGTTTTTTCAATTATCTGGCCACAAGAAAGTTAACAAGGTTTTTTCTCCTGTTTACAGAGATAAAACGTATTTGAGGGACTGAAAAGCAAACGTTTGGGTGGGTCGGGTGTCATAATGTCTGGCTACACTCACAAATCAGGTGCCAAGAAGAGGGCTGAAAAGCGAAAAAGGGAAGAAGAATTTAAATCATTAAGCCTAAAACCTATTTCTTCGTTTTTTTCCAAGAGTGAAGAAAAGAATGAACCACAGCCAACTGAATTGGAAAAGGGGGAAAGCCAGGTGTCTGCCTGTAACTTACCTGGTGTTTCAAGTTCAGGTCCTTTCTGTCTCAGCCCTGAACCAGGTCCTAGCCACAGCGAGTCTACACCTCAGTCTACTGTACATGAAGATTTCAAAATTAATGATCCTGGAACATGGCCAAAAGATATGATTGAACATGTTAGGGAAAAGATTGTTAGGAAAGGGTTCACAAAAATAAATGTAAACGAAATGAAATTGTATTTGGACCCACAGGGTAGAAAATTCACAAAATATTTACTTTATGCAAAGTATTCAAATAGGAAATTTTATGTGAAAAGAAATTGGCTTGTTTGGAGTGATAGCAAACAAACTTTTCTGTGGTCCTTGTCTTCTCTTTGAGAAATATATGCATAAAAAACCAAAATCAAAACTTGCTAAAGTCGATGAAGGTTTTGATTACACTCAACAAACATGGCAGAAACAAAAGCCCAAGTAGCTCTTGTTAGAGGTTTAGTTTCTAGGTGGAAACAGCCTGTGTTTTTTAACTTTGATGTTACAATGGACAAGTCGTTAATGTTCATAATCATTAATGCTATTGAATGTAAAGGAATCAAAGTTTGCTCTATTGTATCCGATTTGGGAGGTTGTGGTACACTGTGGAAGGAACTTGGCGTATCCACCACGAGCACGTTCTTTACCAATCCATCAGACAGTAAAAGTAAAGTATGGGTTTTCGCTGACATGCCACATTACCTGAAGCTGTTGAGAAACCATTTTCTTGATGAGGGACTAGTCTTGGAAAACGGCACGGAAATAAATGTTGACATTTTAGTCGATGTACTAAAAAAGGACACAGGAGAGATTAAACTGTGCCATAAACTTGAGCCGTCTTTTTTAGCTTTGAAAGGAAACGAAAGACAACGAGTTGGGCCAGCTAAAGCAGTATTCTCCAGAACTACCGCTAAAGCAATACAGATGCTAAGCGGTAATAAAGAAGTAGCAGAATTTTTTGAATTGGTAGATTCCTTTACCGAGGTTATGAACAGCAGTATACCGCACTCTTCTAACTCACACCCTATGAGAGCTGGTTTTGGCTTTACGCCTCATTTTGACAAGCAAGCAGAAGTGCTGAATAAAATGAGAAATGTTACGTCTACAATGCGAGTTAAAAACAAAAGAAGTTTGTTGCCATTTCAGAAAGGTATAATTATATCTATAACATCCCTTTTTGGACTATTTGAAGATGTCCGTGAAATGTATGACATTAAATACATATTAACTACATCGCTAACGCAGGATGCTCTGGAGAGCTTATTCAGCCTTATCCGAGGAACTGGACAGTTCTATGACCACCCTAGCCCAACGGAATTCATATCTCGAATTAAGAAAATAATGCTGGCTAACAAGATGGCGAAACCATCTAACAAAACAAATGTCACTGAGGTCGAGAAAGACAGTAGTAGCACACCAGTTTACTTGACAGCAGAGTACCTACAAACTGCATTTCACCCAGCCGAAGTGGAGGAAATCTGCAGCCTCCCTGTGGAAGGTAAGCCTTGTATTCTTAAAATCACATGTAAACAATACTTTTTGTATCTCCTATGAATAAAATCGATTACAATTTAACCATAGGTATTGTATTTTACATTATATTTATTTCTTTGTTTTTTGTTTACTTCTATAAATATGGATTGCGTTGTTTCTATTTCAGAAAACGAAGTTGACGAATTTTGTATCTTTCCTTATGACCCTGATCATCAAAAAGAAAGATGCTGGGGTGAGAGAGAAGCCCTCTCTTACGTTGCAGGGTATATAGCGTACAAAGTACGGGACAAGGATCCAACACTAGGCGCCTACTCGAAAAATGTCCCTTCTAATAACAGTGACAAATGGATTGAAGTTCTTTCCCACGGGGGTTTGACTGTGCCAAGTGAATCGTGGAAAAAAACAGTGGACGATTTTGAAATTGTTTTTAAATCACTCCATGGCGAAAATGATTTCTACAGTGTCCGGAGAGGAGTCATTAAAGAACTCCGAAGAAGACTTACGGATAAATTTCCAAATGTGTGTCCACAAGCTATTAATGCCTACGCTAGATTAAGGACATTTATTAGATCAGGCGTTTTAATGAGAACAAATCAAACGATAGAAGCTATATGAACAAAGCTAAGAAATGGATACGTTCCAAAAAATAAAACTGTTGGTTGTAAAATTGTTGTTTGTGTTATTTCATATCCCTAATGTAATATGATTGAGTATTCTACGCAGCCCTTAATACCCAGAATGTTATTATGTCACATATTGTTTTTAGAATGTCTTATATTATTTACACGTTATTGCTAGCTATTGTTTTACAAATAATGTTATGGATAATTGCTATTTATAAAAGAGTATATACATGCAATGAAAGTATAGACATTTATTGTTAACTCATTAGGCTTATTTTAAGATGAGTAGCCGAGAAAGTATTAAATGTGTAGCTAGCGCAGAGCTGTGGCGCGGGAGTGTCTGAGCAGTGACGTCACAGCCGAGCAGCAGTGGGTACAACTTCCCGCGCGCCGTGAGACAGCCCTTCCCTATTCAGCGGCCCTGGTAACAAGTAATTCCAAGGGCGACTTGACGGTAAACGGTGTTGACAAGGTATATGATGATAATATGGAATAATCCTGTTAATCATTATGGTATTGTGGTAGAATATGAGAGTTTAGATGACGATTATCTTAATAAAGATAATATACTAAATGTAAACCAGAATGAATTGTGTATGTTTAACATAAGACTAATTTTTGACGATGGTGGTTAGACATTTGTTATTGATGAACATTTAATTATGAGAGTGTAGTGGTTTTAAAAACTGATTGAATAAGGTAATGATTTTTTTTTTTGTAAACAATGACATTTAATGAAACAGGTTGTATATAAAGTTGTATTGTATTTACATGTGTCAGATGTAACTATGCAGTAAGGTTATGTTGTTATGATAAGATATCAGCTAATACATGGTGTTATGTGGACATTGTATTTCATGTAGTCAATTTACAGATTTGTTCAAGGTCATGTCGGTAATAACATTTTGTTTGAAGTGAATAATTAACAGTATGTAGTCATGAATCTTTATAATGAAAATTAAATTGATGTAAACTGTTTAAAAGACCGAAATCTGGGTAAGAAATTTGAAAGTTTTTGATTTGAAGGTTATAAAAATGATAAATGAATTTTATTATGAAATTAAATAAATGCAAGATGAAATTAAATGAATTGAAATTGTTTTGAATAATGTAATTAAAGTAACTTAGTGTTTTGAAAAATGATGGAATTAAATTAATTTGAGATGGGTTAATTAATTTAAAAGATGTGAAACTTTGGTAATAAATTTGAGAAATTTATTTTGAATTGAATTGTATAATAAATGATAAATAATTAAACGTAAAATGTGTTTATGTATTGAGTTATAGTGTTATGATAAGGTATCAGAAGGTACATGTGATTATGTACATTGTATTGGGTGTGATCAAAGTTTATAGTTTTGAGTTTATGACAGTAATCATGTTTTATTTGAGGGCACAGTTGACAGTATGTAATTATGAATTTTTATAATGTAATTTGAAATGAGTGAATTATTTTAAAATGTTGTAAAAGTTGGATTTTGGGTAATGATTTTTGTATAAAGCAGTATTTGATTTCCATAAACGGGTATTAGACATGGTAAGAATTTCGGGCATAAAATTGATACAAAAACGGGTAAATAATAGGGGCACAGTAGTGAGAGTAAATGTATGTAGAGAAACTGAGAATGGGGAAGTGAAGAACGGATACGGGAGAAAGGGCACATACATTTTGTAATGAGGGTAGAGGTGTAGGGAGTCCCCAATGCAAGGCGTTGCGGCGGGACGTGAAAAGTTTTAAAGGAGGTTGGCGGATTTACCTGGAAGGGCCAGGAACTAATAAAGGCGTGAGTATAGGGTAAGGGAACACACACCCTACGTACAAAGAGGTTATACGGTGCCCTATTCGAAAAGAAGAGGTTCAAGTAGAGTTAGAGAAAATGTTGGAGGGAAATATAATTGAGAGAACGGTGTCACCCTATTTCAAATCCGCTAGTTGTTGATATAAAGAAGGAGGTGAGAGTGAGGTTATGTCTTGATGCCCGTAAAGTAAACCAGGTTATTATTTCTGACAGGTAATCACCCGTTTATTAGTAAATGAAAATATGAAGTAGAAATTCATAGTTGAATTTATAATGTAACAATTGGAAGATTTAGTTGAAAACTGAAATTAAAGTTGTAATGTTTGTATTTTTGACGCAAATATAAAGGTGAGATGTTTATTTTAATGTAGTAATGGTAATGTTCATTTTGAGTGTTTATTATGTTGATTATGAGAAGCATAAAGTGTTTAATGGAGTATGCTATGATTGTGAGTAGATATAAAATATCTCTAGATTTTAAATATTAAATGTTTTAAATGTGATTCCCCATTTTCGGGGGGGGGGCACGGCTTCACCGAACCCTGACCGTGGATTTAGTTTATTGGTAACAAGAGATGGGCAGGCTTATTGTACCCTGACCATACTTTATTATTTTCAAAATTGGTAACTTTCGAAATTAACTGGGGGGGGGGTGAACCAATGGAATCTACCATAAACTTTGGGAACAGCGGCTACCCACCGAATGGGGTGGTCTTAAGGGCTTGTAAATCATTTTAGTAGGATTACTGGTATCTCGTTTACCATTAAGACCGAATTTATTGTAACGCCGAAGTAAGGACGGGGTAAACAATGTTTACACCCTAACCGCTTCAGTCCTTGTGGAAGCAACTGGGCGCTACAGTCCAGTCTGGGGAGCAATAGAGTGTGTGGAAGGGTGCTGGCCATGTTACAAGCCAGGGGCGTAAATGTAGCATTTATGCAAATGTGTAAATACCGAAATTCGGCTTGCCCGTGAGGTCATTTACACCAATTGTAATGCGGGGTATCAGGGGTTAAGGTAAAAAAGGGGAGAAGGAGGAGTTAACTGAGTAAGAGAGAGGAGTCAGTTGTTGATTATTATCGTGTTCATAATCATGATAAAGTATTGGAGGAGATTGTTCTGATTATTCATGTATCTGTTGTACTAAATGATTTGATGTTTTGCATTGTATAAAATTAACAGAAGTAGTCTGCCTTGGAATAAGGACATGGAGATATTAAATGTAAATTGAAGATGGAAATATTGATAAATTGAATTCATAATTGAATTGTTTAATTAATTTTTGCGTTTGAATTACAACTATCAAGAGTGTCTTAATGTTAAATGTTAGGCATAGAATGTATCATGTTAGACTAAGGATATATATTGTGACGTGAAAATTCCCTTCACATAAAAATAAAACTTGAAATACAAAACCATAAAAGACTAGGAACTTAGTCAAGAGAATCTTATTTTATACCTGAGTAGTAGGTAAAATAAGATTATTGTATAATAATCTATGTTAAACCTTTTTATACATTATAATATACATATATTATATTGTATTTTTTTGAGTATGTTAGAATCAATTGTAAGGTTTGTAATTGATCATTTTATAATGTAAATAAGAATGTATTTGTTATAGACAAGAAAAACTTACATCTACATAGGAATGTGGAAAGTATTATTGTAGTATACTGAAAGTTTTAAACACTATAAATTAAATATCACTATAATATTGACGACTCGGAACACTAAGTTTTTTATAAGTAAAAACGTAAAGTTTTACCTTACAGCCTAAACCGGCTTTCACCTATAGAAGGCTTCATCAGAGGCTGTCGTAGGTAGCGTTGTTCGTCTTGTTGTTGGCGACGAGATAGTTTTTCGAAAGATCGAAGCTGTGTGTGTGTGGTGAGATGTGTTCGAATAATGTGTGCGATTTGAATTGTGTCTGTTCGTTTAGGATGTCGTTTTTATTTGTTTTTGTGTGTTTGTATATTTCTAACTGTTCTAGAGTGTCTAGTTTTCGGCCTTTTGTGTGTACGTGTAGTATGTTCATGTTATTGTCGATGTTTTTATATGCGTGGTTTGCTTCAATGAGGTGGTTTGCGAAGGTAGATTCTGTAGTGGTGTGGAGTGCTTTTGTGTGTTCAATGTATCTCTGTTTGAAGCTACGTCCTGTCTGGCCTATGTAGAATTTATTGCAATTTGAACAATTTAGCTTATATACACCGGGTAGATCGAATTTGTTTTGTGCTTTGGGCATGCGTTTTGATAGTGTGTGTTCTGTTTTGTTAGTAGTTTTGTAAGCGATTCTGTATCCTGCTTTTTTGAATTTGTGGGCAATTTTTTCTGTTTGTTTGTTGATGTATGTTAGTGTTATGAATTTGTTGTTTTCTGTCTTTGTCTGTTGTTTGTTTTGTGTAGGAGTTTACTGACTATTGTTCTGTCATAACCGTTAGATTCTGCTAGATATTTTATCGTGTTTAGTTCGTCTTTGTAGTCTATTTCATCTAAGGGGATGTTGTTAAGTCTATGTATCATGGTTCTAAAAGCAGCTAGTTTGTGTTGTATTGGGTGATTGGAGGTGTTGTGTATTAGTGTGTCAGTTGTAGTTGGTTTTCTGTATATACTGAATTTGTGCCTGTGTTCTAGTTTTGTGATGGAGAGGTCTAAGAAGTTTATGGTATTGTTGTGTTTGTATTCGGCAGTTAAGGTTATGTTTTTATGTATTTTGTTTATGTGCGTTAGTAACTGTTCACATTGTCTTTTGTGTCCCCTGTATAGTATTAGAATGTCATCAACGTATCTGTGCCAATATAGTATTTTATGTGAGTGTCTGTCATTGTTTGTGAGTATTTTTGTTTTTTCTAAGTGTTGGAGGAAGACTTCTGCTAGAATGCTGGATATGGGGGAGCCCATGGGTAGGCCATCGTTCTGTGTGTAGTATTTATTGTTATAAGTAAAGTAGTTTGTTTTGTGATAATGTTCAGAGTTTCTGTTATTTCATTGATAAGTTCGTCTGGTGTGTTGTTCTGTTTGAGTCTGTTTTGTAGGATGGTGACTGTTTCAGAGATGGGGATGTTTGTGTACAGGTTTTTAATGTCAAAGGAGGCTAATGTGGCATTATGGGGGATGTGTGTGTCTTTTATTTTTGTTACTAGGTCAGTGTTGTTTTTTACTGCAATGTTGTTGTCTAATAATTTTGTCTAGATATTTTGCCAGTTTGTGTGCAGGGGCATTACGGTAGTTGATAATGGGGCGGATCGGAATGTCTTCTTTATGGATTTTGGGAAGCGCTTGGAGTGTAGGTGCTGATGGTCGGATTTGTTTCATGTAGGGCTTTTGTTTATGTGTCATAATATGTTTGGCTTTGTTGACTATTTGTTTTACTGAGTTTTGGTATTGGACAGATTTGGACAGAGGAGGCCATGGAGACTGAAAAAGTGGCTTAAGGAGGTGGAGCGTAAGGTATACGACGAGGGTATACAAAAGCTGGTGCCCAGGCTTCAAAAGTGCATTGACCTCAACGGCGATTATGTGGAGAAATGATAACATATTTTGGCACATAATTAAAATATGTGGTGTTGTAGTTACAAAAAATTATTATAGAATAAAAAAATTTTTGTTGAAAATAAACAAATTTTTAATTATTTCTTTAATTATCTATTTATTTTTAACTATTTATTTATTTTTTATGATTTATTTATTTCTAATTCCTATAATTATTAATTTAATCAATTTAATATCTTAGAATAACAAGATTTGTTTTTCCGCGTTAACTCGATTATATCATGTAATAATCGATTAGCGGTCTTCCGTTATTCACAGAGTGTACTCCTTTAATGATGATATTTTCTTCTTTTCTTGGAGTCCAGGTGTCAAATAGTATCTGAAATTCTTCTATCTATATTTTTACTAATAAATGAAACTCAAAATTATAATATTCAAGGAATTTATTAACGTTATAGAGACTAATCGATTTTGAATCGATTAGCTAATCGACAGATCACAAACTCGTATCTCAGGGCGATTGATTTCAGTATATAAATTATTAATGTTAAATTACAGGTTCTTTTAGCTGTTATTATAATAGTCAGAGAAAGGGCAAAGCTGAAAAGTACAATACTTACAGAAAAAACTTCTTAATTATAAAAAATAGGAATATTATCTAAGATATAAATGTTAATAAATTAGATTTCTCGAAGCCAAACTCCGTATGATGTTCTGACGTCACCGCAGAGAATGCTGGGAGTATTCCAAAATGGCTGCCCACGTGCTGCCAATGTAGGCGAAGTCTTCACAACGGAATTTCTTCAAATAAATGTGGATTACTGGTGTGTTCCTCTTCCTAGCAGTAGTGATTAATTCCTCTTCATCACAGTGTAATTATTCGGGATTGGTGGTAAGTTGGTCGGCACGGCAATCAGTGTTCAAAAGTGTTTTTGTTCCACTAGTTGTGAGGTTTTACAATGTCCAATTTCGTATCGATAAATTTTAGAATTCACGTTTATATTGTTCTATTATCAGAATTGCACTTTTCACTCTTCGTAAATAGAATCGTTATACTTATTTTATTGGAATTCAGTGTTGGCAATTCATATTTTTAAACTTCTCTGTTTTATTGTTTTATAGGTTTAGTTATATCCAAAAAATATATAAAATATTAAAATAAATTAAGTTAATAATTAATAAATTAATAAAATAAATTAAGCCCAAAAGTATGTAGCACAACTTAGGCTAAAAAACGAAAAAGTCAAATTTAAAGATTTTTAGCCCTCCTGCTCCCCTTAACTATCAACATGGGTTCCCTAGAGCCCACGAAAGGGGTTTTTACAAAATGTCAATGTATTTTTTAACCTTTTTTTCCAAATTTTTTTCCTATAATTTTGCAAAAATTTTTATTATAGTCGCTTGTTTTCAGGCAACAAAACAATATCCCCCCAATGATGGAGTATTCGACTGAAGAACAGCAAAACGATACTGTCATGCAAGACGACAGTGCTTTAAATGAGACCGAGGATGAAATCCCATATCGCCAAGTCCAACAAGAGGTATCAGGCCGGCCGAGAGGAGTTCATAAAATTATTGATTTTATGAAGACTAAAAATCAATTGAAAACTACTCGACCAGCCCCAGATGATATTGATATGTTCTTTGCAAGTGCCGCTATTTCTGTGAAGAAGCTCCCCCGAAGACTTCAAAATAGAATTAAAAGAGAAGTTTTGGATGCAATCAGTCGGGCGGAAGAGGAAAATGAATCGTTGATGACTCGTGTTACGCCGGTAACTGTACAGCAACTGTCGGCTACGCCTTCGGTTTCTCCTTCTCCATCAGGAAGTTCAACACGATCAACAACATCCAGTGGGGTCATAGACAACCAAACACCATTAGTCCGCTTCAGGCCTGTTAACAACTCTACTTCGCTTTCACAAACTGGCGCTTTGTTGCGATCATCCGTCAACTCTCCGGACTACTTTGACAGTGAGCATTTAGAGGACAACTACTTGGAAAACACCTACCCCGGTACTGAAATTTATTAAGTACTATACCTCGATATGAGATACATTTCCATGTCCCAAACGCATCAGTTTGTTTACAATGTTTGCTTACATTGACATTATATTATTTGTTTTTAATATTATTTACTAATTTAAAGACTCCTGTCCAGCGTAGTTACATCGCTTGTTGATGACACTATTATTAAATTACCTTAACAGGAAGTTGTTAAGCTAAAGTTAGTTTTTACATATATATGTATTTACAGTATTTTTAGTTATGGTTACATTTACTTTTGTCATAACTCACTTTAAAATGTGTACTGTCATCGCTTATATTCTATTACAATTTAGTTTATAAGGTGTATAAGTTTAATTTACAATGGTAATATCTGCTACACAATTATTTTAGTTTATAGTTACACTACATTAAACATTCAGTAATCATTCAATACTTAGTTCCATACATAGACCGTCACTCAATGTGTTGTAATAACTTTGATATTTATTATGCGTTGTATTCTGTTTCAACAATAAAAATTCATACTGAACTGTGACCCTCATTTCATAATGAACTGTGTATTGCAGTTTTAGCATATAAAAGTTTACTGCTCTGTATAGTTTCCATTTATATTTGCATCTGAATATTATTAGGCCTGCATGAATACGAGATTGGTATTTTTATGTTTGAAAAAATTTATGAATATAAATCAAAAAGTCATTTTGCTCATAACCAACAATCTATTATTCTGCTACCAAAAAATTCAAACTTAAAACTTAACAACTTACCTCAAGCAAATAGCCAGCCGTTCACTAGGAGGTATTGTTTTCGTGTAGTTGGTTTCTCCTTCCTTGATATCACTACTAATGATCGACAAAACCTCACTAAACTCATCTTTGTTCAGTCTGTAATATGTTCGAAACTTTTCGTCATCACACTCCAAGTCTTCCATTAAGTGATAATATTCACCGAACTTTGCCCGCCTCTTGTTTATGCGATGGACCCATTCCGACCTTCCCCCTATGTCAATTGAACTGAATACAACAATAACAACTCATCATCACTATCACTATCACTTGAATCAGTTTCCATCCAGGGCATAACACTTCTGTTAAAACCAGGCTCACACCACGGCACTGTACACGTCATCACTAACCAAATTGAAGTGAATTCAAATACAAACAGCTATTGGCAGTGAGGTAGAGGGGGAAAATACGTCTTCCACGTAGCTATTTCTGTTTGAACGGGGCACGAAAGACGTAGCCGAGGTATTAATACGCCGAAGACGTATTAATACCTCGGCTACGTTCTGTGTGAAGAGGCCTTTAAGTAAGTTATTACGCCCGTTTAACATAACCTGTCCTGTGCGGAGAATCTCGTCTAAAACGGACCTGGTAAGTAATTAAATTCAAAAAGGGGAAAGTGTATTAAGGTTTCCATATTGTGACGAAACAAAATGTTACAAAAGAATAGTAAATAATAGTGGAATCCGATCCAGAGAGGAACCAAGAAATAATAATTGAAAGCAAATTAAAGGAAAACTATTTGGTTTGACTTATATAATATTATCCAGAAACCCAGAAATAACCCAGTAGAATAGGGCAGTAAACAGAAAAAAGTGAAATAAATAAACCTAGTAGGCCTAATCAACTTACCCTGAATAATAATCCAAACCCAATAAAGAGTACCTAATCCATATAATAAAATTGTATTAATTATAATCATATAGGCCTATAATCAAGGAAAGGAAAAGGGACACAAACCTTTAAAGTAATGAGTGTGATCATAAGAAATAGCGACACAGACTACCGTTAAACAGTGTAATTATTTTTGATGGAAGTGTTTTGTTATTATTAGACAGAATTTTAGTTTATCATACA
Organism: Magicicada septendecula; assembly: GCA_034769895.1. Classification (NCBI taxonomy): domain Eukaryota; kingdom Metazoa; phylum Arthropoda; class Insecta; order Hemiptera; family Cicadidae; genus Magicicada; species Magicicada septendecula. Next base: position 306,358,249 of record CM068374.1, on the reverse strand, counting down.
GACAATAGTTTAGCAGTATAAATAAACTAAAACTGTCAAAAACAATTATTATTATTAAAAGTTTTGTTATATGTTATAAGATGTCACCAGTTAATTTATGTAAATATATTTATCTCAGGTAGTCAAAGTAGAAATTACAATCAATCATAACAAATTGTTCTACCACATATCATAGAAATTCAAATTAATAAGGTTTTACAGTTATAAACTGAGGCATGTTTAGTATCAAATTGTTTATAATTATCTAATTAATAATTGTATAAACATTGCATATATAATTAGAGTATAATAATAAAATTATCTATTAAAGGTAATTTATAAAATATAATGTAGGTAATGGGTGTTGATCCTATAACATTTAAACTGTACATAAATGACCAATCAAAATTTAAGAAATTTGTATGAGTTAGGTAACTAAAAGAAAGAAGAAATAACACTTAATTGTTAATTGTGATGGAAAGCAGTTGTATAGTGCGTGTCTAGAGGTAATTAAAAGTATATAAAAATAGATAACCCGTTTGTGGAAGAAGATCTGAAGGACCATCATCGAAGATAATAATACTTCCACTACAATTTTTATGAACAAATAATACACACAATCAAGAAAAATATTCAGAATAGACCAGGAACCCTTCAGCAATATCGTCTAGATGTGTAAAGTATAATTTGACAATATTTTTTTTCAACAAGGAACAACCACTAGACAATATAACAATTTACACTAACACTAATCACTAGGCAACATTTTAAAGTGCAACCAAATTCAATATATAAACTAACAGTGATTACAAGGAAAACATTTGTTGTACACATTAATAAACTACATTATTTTCTGAGACGGACAAATTGAATATCGTCAAAACTTGTATGTAACTTAATATATAATTTGTGTAAATTTTTAGATTATAAGTAATATATTGTTTGTAAAGGTACTCTCTATTATTAATCAACATGCAAAGGAACTTTTCGTAGCAGCCACAAGAATTCCCACGAAATATATTAAAATTATTTAATATATAAATCCTGAGATAAATATCGACCCTGTGACAACCTTATGTATCGAATGGAATTTTCCAATAATTTGAATTTATGTTACACAGATTAAATCATTATGTTATTAAATCATATCCATGAGTTATTATTCCATTAAGGTAGTGTTATAATATTTATCCTTTAAAAAAAAAATATATAGGTGGCGACCTGTAAGTAATTTTGGAATCTTCTGTTCGAGTCAAGGTGAGTGCATATTGAAGACGTCAGAAGCGGGGGTAAGCAGACGAGTGGTAAAATCTGTTATTAGTATATTTGGCATAAAAAGTTTGTGAAGTTACAAAGCGACTCTTCAAGAGGTACCAAAGCAAACCTCTCATTAATAGAATCCAGAAATGGCCTTAATTTATGAAGCCTATCAAGCCTAAAATCATTAAATGGTACAGCAGTGTCATTATCATTGAAGTGTAAGTATTTTTTAATGCTTTCAAACTGATTTACAGGCATAGTTTCAATTATTGTTCTATTTCCAAGAACCTCATTCCAGTAATTTCTGCAGTTAGGAACATGAATTATTAATGACATCATAACACAAATACCTAGAAACTTTTTAAGTTCAGTTTTTGTGAGATGAAAAGGCTTATTAATATCTAATTGAATACTGTACTTGTGTGTCTCATTACAAATATGCTCTAATAATTCTTCAGTAACAAAAAAATTAAAAAATTGCAAGGGTGTTTGTAAATTAAATATTTCTGTTGGTAAAGTACTTATGCCAGAGAATTCAATATCCTCTTTTTGCCTTTCCATTTTGTTTTTCTTCCACATAACATTTCTAAATTTTACAATACCTGGTGGTTCAGTAGAGGCTGTTACTTCGAGGCTGCTCTGTAGCAGGTAATTTGCGTTTTGTACCTTTCTGTTTCCTACACATGGCTCAGTCAAAATAGTTGGTTGTGTAGAAGTTGATGGCTCGCAGGTAACTAGTAGTTCTGATTGATAATCATCACATTTTTCCAAGTTAGGCACAGACACTGGGGCTAAAAGTTCTGATTCTGACATTGGTGGTATATAGGCAAGAAGTGGGGTTAAATCCGACAATCTGCCAATAGGGGTTTTGGATATCGGATTATCTTCACTGTCAAATTCGTCATCAGAGACATCAAGTTCATCATCCTATATAATGGTATTGCCAAAGGTATTTTTACCATGACAATAATGTCTTCATCTGACAGAAATTTATTAGATATTTTTAATATTTTATAACGAAATTAGATCAAGAAATGTAAAATAAATGAAATATATAAAATATAAAAAATCAATAAATCTCAGAATGACAGCAGAAAACACGCCGACAATGTAAATATAAACGCACACCACCCGCTAGTTTTGTAAACAATCAAACATAACCTCAACTACCAATCGAGTACGTAATGCACAGTGGGTCTCACGAGGTACAAACACTTTTCAGCAAATATCGGACGATAAACTAATATAATGATAAAAACAAACAGTTTACACTAATTTTAAAACATATCAAATATCACTTATATTTTTTAAATTGCACTTAGGCCTTGGAATAACCGCAAACACAAAAACTAAAAAACTTACACAAAAAAGTAAAGTGTACAGGTAATATGTAACATTTTTTTAATGGTCATTCTAGAGAACCTCTCAAGAAGCCTTCCACTACCATGGGTAAAAAGCGGATAAGACAAAAGAACTTCTGTATCTACTGTGAGGCTGCATTAACTAATTTTTCTCGACACGTCATCCGGAACCATAAACTGGAGATCGATGTACAACAAATATTGTCAAAGCCAAAACTCAGTAATGACGGTAAGAAGCTGCTGACATTGTTACAAAACAAAGGTAATTTTTTAGAAAACGTACATAGATACACAAAACCAATGAAAATGCCCTCAGGTCCTATTGATTCCGACAAGTATTTGCCCTGGTCTTCATATTTAGGCTTTTACTCGAGGAAGCAGCTGTGGAGGCATCGCAAAAAATGCGTTCAGGTAGAAAGTATTAGATGTAAGAGTCACGAAGTTGATGGTCAAACTTTGTTATTACATAACTATCAATATGATCAGCAACTAAAAGAGAAATTTTTTCCACGGATGAGGGCAGATACTATATCACTGGTGGCCAAAACCGACAGACTCATATGTGCTTATGGTGCTCGGTACTTAAAAATCCACAGAGGAAATCAATTCATCAACGTAACTTCTCGGAAAATGACAGAACTTGCTTAGCCATCAATTTCGCTCTGAAGAAGAAGGCTATCATTCCCAATCTGCACTCGGAAGAGGTTGAAGCAAACTTGATGACTTTAATGCAAGTAGAGGGAAAGTGAGTGTTCGAAAACACTTCCGGGTTCCGAACGAAAACACTACCGGGTTCCAGTTCATGACGTCATAGAGGCACTGGCAGCTGGTGTCCGAGCTGTCCATGTGACGTCACTGTTTTGTGTGTGTGTGTATGTATGTGTGTGTATGTGTGACTGAAACACTTCCGTGTTCCAGTTCATGACGTCATACAGAGGCCCAAGTCGCTGGCGTCCGCATGGCTAAAACCTGTTTCAAGACGTCACGGAGGCCGTGGTTTCTGCATGTTCAAAATTTGGTAGCTGAAAACAATGTGTAGCGGATGGGGGTACCCGGAATTCGGCGGTTGCCCGGACGCGCAGAGGCGATGTCATCGGGTACCGTTACTCGAAATTTTGGGGGTATCGGTTACCGTTACCCGAAATGTTTAAATCAACGGATGGGGGTACCCGAAATTTGTGGGTACGCCCACATGACGCATGTATAAAACACTGGTTATGACGAAGCAGGAGGCTGGGTGGATATGCTAGCTGGTTCGACGACTACGTGATGTCTGAAATTTGACACCCGAAATGTTTAGAACAACGGATGGGGGTACCCCGAAATTTTTGTTGTTCAATATTTGACAACCGAAATGTTTAAAACAACGGATGGGGGTACCTGAAATCTCTTGGTGTCCGAAATTTAACACCCGAAATGTTTAAATCAACGGATGGGGGTACCCGACATGACGCATGTGCTCGACTGCGAGGCGAGACAGTTGGTTTCCGCAAAAAATAAATTATGGCCCCTCCGGGATTTGAACCCGGGACCTCCGGTACTCCAAACCGGCATGCATCCACTACACCAAGGGGCCGTTGTCGTTTAACTGTAATTATTTTTGTACTTATACTTCTCGTCTCTTACTTGCAACTATGAGGTGGACGAGTGATATCTACTGTTGTCCTATGTGTAAAACCATAAAAGCACAATATTTAAGTTTATTTATTATTAAAAATAAATAAACATTTTTTATACTTTTATTTTTTACCTCTCATCCTCTTCCTAGCGGCCAGAGGCGAATGAGAGACCGCTACGCTTTTTTTAACGTGGTTTCCCCAACTTTACAGATTCGTAAAGCAGGCCTACTCCACGTTATCTATCGCTGTACTATTGACTAATACAGTCGTAGATAATGATAAGATACACTATGCAATGCTAAGTCAATGTATAAAAGCAGTACATATATTTTTTATTTATTTACTTTATTTTTATTTTTTTATTTTTTTATTTTTTTATCGGGTGTATATGTTGTTCATACATGATGCGTATTCACATTTGCTGTACCGTAATGAGTAATTTTCACACCCATACTGGTCCTTGACGAGTTTACAGGTATATCTACCGTGCCAGTGACCCGTCTCGAACTACCAGGACTACGTTTATGAGTATTTCTACCGCGACAGTGACGTAGTCAAGGTTAACACTCACGCACACACTACGGTACCTAATTCTACGTTTATGGACATTTCTGTCACGTAGCATTCACACTAACACCATGATGAAAACATGTTCACAACCGACTATATTTTATTTCGTTGCCGCAACCATTCTGCATAAAACAAAGCTTTGCGCAATGCACAGTGTAAGGGGGGAGTGGTAACGGGTTGACGATGAGGAACAGGACATTGTATGGTGGGTACAAAGGATCTAGGAACTACAGGTGCTTGAATATCGTTTAAGTCAATCACCTCACCATGGTGATACATCTGTCGTAAGAAATTTGCCTTCTCAAACCCTTTTGTATAGACAACAGAACTGTCTGAAAAAAATTCTGCAACGATGCGTACCATATTCTTGTACGGTACATTACCATCGTTCCACCGAATTCTGTGATAATGTGTTTCCAACCAGTCATTGATTTTTTGAAATTTCAGGTGCAGTCGTGCACGTTCGTATGGTGGAGCGAACAACACGATAACAAAACGTCCGGTTGTTATATCAACTGCAACGAACTCTTTGATTACATATTCATTTTTGTCACCACGAAACGCTTCAAACTCGGCAATAACCGTCCTATTCAAGTTCATTTTTCCGAGTGACACTTGTTCGCATCGAATACGTTAATTTTTTCAAATTCCCCCTCTACTTTTCCTTCCAATACCAGTTCATCGTAAAGACGATCAAATGTTAGCTGTTGGTCATGACGACTGCTTTCCAATCGAAAAAACGAGGGGAAAAAGAAGGATGGTGGTACATAACACCCCTTGGCTACTACCTGATTAATGTACGACTTGAAGTGATCTTGATCATAAAACAAGCGAACAAGATATTTCTTTAGTACTGTTAATAAACAACCAAAACGGATCCACTCGGGTTCTGTGAAAACAAATTTTTCGGTCTTACTACCTTTAATCCGAACAAACGTTTTCCCAAAGTTACGACTGATCATCACACTCTTCTTCTTTTCACGGTTTTCACCTTCTTCGTACAATAACATACTGGATAGTAGCTGTTCACGAAAGATCAACAAGTAATTCCACTCAGAAAAGTCAAGTAATATACGTTTCTTTTTTCCGTTTGTAAACAAAACACCCGGTTCATAGTTGAGTTCGTTAAACAGTCCGACGGTAACGAACTTAGTGTAAGAGTTAATAGGATATGCAAGAGATAAGTAAACGTTATACTCACAATGACTGCCGCTGCTGCTGGCGCCGCTACCACAGTCACCTTCCATCGTTGAGACGGACTGATCTTGTTACAAGCTAGAGATCGCTAATACCTATCTTTATAAACTGGTAGAGGGGAGAACAAGTTTTTTATGACAAACGATGAACAGTATTCGACAACGCTGTGTACTGTACTATCCTATCGTGAATAATCAAAGCGTAAGCGGTGGTTTTATCTGGAAAATTGTTACTGGATTCAAATTCTAAACGCACATCAACGGCAGACGACTTGATTGGTTCTTCTTGTCTGGAACAATCGATGACAAACAACGGTGCTTTCGTTATAAATTCATTAGGTGTCAAAAGAGGCGTTCTGTTGCGACGGTCGTAGTATGATGTTTGAAAACGTGTATACATGTCGTAGAACAGTGCGTAACGTTTTTTTTCGATATCCTGGTTCAGGTTATCGTACGGATAGTATTTATCGTTCAGAAATAGCTTGACATTCGATAAATTGCAGTGATCAAATTCCGACGCGTTTTTCGCTATATTGTTCTTTCTGTCCGTCTGAAATATTAGTATCACATACCGTGGTTTTTCCAACTGTGACGATGTCTTCAAGGTCCACGAATGTCGATTTGTCGTCGGTAGAACGGGATACTCGTGCAATTCCCAACTGCGGAACGGCATCACCAGTTCATGATCCTCCTCGATGTGCTCCAATAGCGGTATTCGGTACTTGTTTGACACGCGCACATAGGGCATCTTCCAGTGTACTTTGTTTATTACGAGATTACCGTTTGCAGTTGCACCTGATTCTTTTAGCACCATTGCGTTCTGATCGGTAGAGGTACGCAACAGAATCAATTCTTGCTTAACGTTCAGCATGATGCGTGTATAGTCTTCGTTGAAACCGAGTAGCATTTTTAACGGAAGACAAAACGTAAAATCACCGGTACTCTCGTGTACTGTCAACGACTCGTCGGTTGTCGTCACCCATCCTGCATTGATTAGATGCTTTCTTTCATGCTCGTTGCTCGATAGTAACAATTTCACAGTGCTCGTAATTCCAACGTTTTTCGTACGATCTACTTCCACACCGCACACTTCGTAACGGATCTCCTCAAACAAGAAAGCCATTGCATTGTTGATCAATTTCACGTTCAACGCTGTGTCGGTAGCGTTAACCTTGGTCAATGTTCCTTCGATGTACAGAAAACTCTCCGCCGGTAAAGTGAAAACATCCTGTTGTTGGATGGGTATACGTATTTCATCGTTGTTACCGTATCGGGTGGAAGCATACGGTGTGTCCGTACGATATTCGAACTCAACGATTCTGTTATCGAAAGCCGCTCCTCGTTCGATAGCTAGAATTTCACCCGACATTATTTTAATCGTATAATTTGAATCCAAGTGAAAGTAAGAAACGCTTGTTCCTTGATGTCAATCGCTTCAACGTTGAACACCGACTACCATGTTTCTTTCGTACACACTCCCTTTTTACAGGTGACGTTTGTCCGAAATACAATCCCATATTTTCAGATGCAGTCGTATCGTGATAACTTCACCGCGAAAATCGACTAAATCCCCGTCCTGATCAACGAGAGACAAAATTATGTTGTCAACGCGTTGTACGTTTACCGGTAAGTATATTACGTTTGTCGGTGTTTCAACTATTTTGAAACCTGGTGCCACGGTCGGATAAAACGAATGCAACGTGTGCTGGTCCTGGCCGTCCTTGTACGCACCCTGTACGATATTACTCCGTACGTGAACGGTGTTAACTTTGATTATGTCGACGGGTACGTTCGACTCGTGTGTTATATACGCTTCCAGCTGCTGATTCTCCTTGAATCCTAACATACTTGCAATGGTATTCGGTGTATGCGAAAAGTCGATGACATGCTTACAGTAAATTTCACACTTTAATGTGTTGTTGTTTGGACGTAAACTGATTGTTCTCTCGCCTAACTGTTTCTGCAGATACGTTTCGATATCACTGATTTCATAGGTGCCGGTAGGCAACTTGATGACGGACCACTGATCCTTGGAAATTTTTACTGGAAATGCATTATTTTTTCCTTCAGTAACGTTTGGTATTGAATTATACGATGTAAAATCCAATAGTCCAACGTACCATTCACCATATAACTCGAGAGGTGGGAAAAAGTTACACACGAGATTCGCAGCGTCGGTACCCGTCACGGTAACCGTTAACGACGACATGCTGAAGTTTACTGATCAGAAGACGATAAAAAGTCTAAACATAAATGACCGCAGATGACCGTGTTAGGAGGTTGCTTCCGTTCATAGTTGTAACGAACGTCGGTTGTATCACCAAAATATTGCATCAGCTCGAGAGGTGGACGTAAATTACCGAACCCGTCAAAATAGTGTACTCGATTTCCACGCTTCTTGTAACATACCCAGTGGGTTCCCGGTCCGCTCTCGTCGTCCAAATTTACGATGACGCTTTCGTTCTTCCACGGCGCTGTATCCGGTAATGCGTTACGCATGTAAACACCTCTAAAATACGGTATGTTTAGCTTTTTTGCGTATACACGTAATTCATCTTCGGACAACGGGCGGAGCGGTATGTGAATTAGTTTTTTCGGTACGGACGTAGATACAATCCGGACGCAGTTCTCTTCTTTTTCCTAGCGGTTCGGACAGTTCTCTTCCTCCTCTTCTTCATCCCACCACCAGCACCACGACCACGACTACTCACATTCTTTTTATTTTTACGACGTCGACCGCTTCCTATTGCTGATTTTGCTTTCATAGTCGCTGCAACTGCTGTCGCATAAGCTCGTTCGCTAATACCCGAATCCAACGCCTTTACCCGTTCCCACGCTTTTTCCGCGAGTTTACGATCTGCAATACGTCTACTTTCGTTGTCTTTGTATTGAGCGTAAGCGATGTCGTGTTCGCGACAGGCTTCGTCTAATTGGTTGGTTCCGCGATCACCACGCGCTAATCTTTCTTCAAGTTTCGTGCCCGGTCCACAGAATCTGTAACCCGGCAGATGTAATTCGACAGGTAGTGCGTCCACCGCTCGATTGATAACTGACGAAACAACGGACGGTACAACGTTTTTAAGCACGTTTCCGACGCCCCACCCCTTTTTCCTCTTAACGTTGTTGTTCATCGTAAACCGATCTCCAGCCTTTCTCTTCTGTGTTTTTATCGTATTCATCTATTAACCTTTTTATTTCCTTCGTGTCGAGTGTCCACTCGTCTTCTGAACTACGTGGCTTAGACAATTTCAATAAGTAGTAATCCAGTTGATACTGAAATGTTTTAACGACCTTATACATCTCGCTCTTTACGTATCGTCTCACGTCATTTAATTGTTGTAAGTTAACAGCATCGCTCTCTGCAAAACCATCCGCTACGTCTGATATTCTCTTTTCCGCTGCTTTGAAAACACCATCTTCGCCCAAGCTAACGGTGTTCTGCAACATGTATTTTACGTTAACCGCGTCATCTGCAAAAATCGGTGAACTCACTCCTGACAACCAGCTCTGCCCAAACAAATAGCTGTTCGATACTTTTTTAATGACGTTCGAGTCTACGTAGTTTTTGTTGACCGCATCGGTCGCTAGTTCCGGACTTCGAACGTTGATTACCCATCGATCTCGTGCATCGATGACCTCACCTCTCTCTTGACTCGAGTGTTGTATACAGTTGTCATCAACGTAATATTTGTTGACTACGTCTTTAACGTCTACAGGAGTATCAACATTTTTCAATCTACACCCTTTAACGTCCACGCTTTTACGTTCATCATCGAGTAGCAGACAATGTGTTTGCATATAAGTCAGGGATACAGCATCCTTTCCTGCATCCGGTTCGTTCAGATTGCGGATCTTTTTGTTTTCAACATCTATATGCCCATCATTCGTAATCTTAAATCCTACAGTATCGCGTAATTGTCTTTTTGTTTCACGTCGCACGCTCACGGCGCTTTGATGTCTACCGAACTTGTCCACAACCATTGTACGACTGCACGCTACAAATGATGTGCTAACCGTTTTAAGTAACGACACTGTGGTGACCATCGCGTGTGTAACACAATCGGATCGTCACCCTCTTTCCAACGAAAGATTTCTATACCGCAAAATGAACATCGAACCCTGTCAATTTCATTTGTATAATGAAAGCCTGCGGCAACCATAGCGGTCGGACTGATGAAATACACAGGCCATGATGTAAAGGTTTTCAGTCTCTCGTTTTCGACTTCAAAGTCAGGTGTCAAATCTAATCCGCACATGTCGACAGTGTTGACAACAATGAGTTGTTACACCGACGTTCATAAAATTTATACGATAATGTTGGCTTCACGTAATTCCTCTACTACTGAGATGATTTCGTTGTCGTGTCCGGTGTGACCGGTGCGTTTTGAACTTACCAGCAGTCTCAACCGTTCAACCAGTTCGTTGGGATCGTTCCAATGTACGTAATCGATACCACGTCCGCTGCGTGGTGGGAACAATCGAGCGATTATCTCTCTGTACTTTAAACCTTTGTTTGTATTTACTTTAGCACCGGGTAAATAATAACGTTTATAAGCGTTAGTGTCCGACAATATAGACCTGTACGCTGCTAAATCGTTTTCATCGTAGACGCTCTTGTCGGGTTCTTTCATAAACATAAGTTCGTAGAGGCCCGGTGTGCCTCTGTATCGTTTTCTAGCTATGTAGAAGCTATCGTCTTGATTGATCTCTAACACCGAATTGCCTACCATCCATTTATCTTCAACGTTACGAACACCGTATGTATGATCCATCTTCTTATCTCGATCATCAGACAACGCGAGCAGTAAGTATTTCCTCGCGAGCGGACCTTCGACAGACTGTTCAACGTATTCTTGTGCTTCGTGTCGACCTTCGGGTGTTGATAAAAACTCTTCAAGAGTTACGTTCGGTGTTTCGACATCAGGCGTTTGTGTCAACACTTCCGTTCTGAGGAAACGAGGTTGTGATGGTGTTTTCGTCTCAACAGCTGCCTTCGTATCTTCATCTTCAACTTTTATTTTTTTTTTAATTTTATCACTGGAGTCATTCAACTTTTCCGAAATCTGGGTTAACGGTTCCAAAAGAGGTTTGTACTTTCTCGTTAACGCTTCATCGCTCTCTCTGATGTCATGTTTCAACGCGCGATACTTTTGTCTTATGTTATCGCTAATTGCATCGATTTCATGTGTCAGTTGCTTGTCATCCATCTTGACACTGATGACTTTCTTGCACAAACTATTCTATTTATGTATAAAACGATCGAAACCCACTCTGTATCTACCTGCGTTTATCGGTGAGTCCTTGTTGATGACTATGAATCCGTAACGATCCTTCCACGCTTCGGCGCACATCGCTTTGAACTCTTCGTATTTCATATCTGTGTTAACGTGATCGTTATAAACGTGACGTAAATTGAGATCATCTTGTCTGAACAAAACCAAGAAATTGGCATTATCACGCACCAGTTGCTTTGGCACCAGACTATACGTTTGGCAAAGGTACAAAGTGTCCACACCGCTATGCCGTCCCATAGCGAAATATTTTCGTATGTTATTCTGCCGTTCACATACCACATCATCGAACAACATGATTGAAGTAGGTACAATTTCGTGCGGAGGTGGTACTTTATCGTTTTCACTGTATGTGAAGTACGTCATTCCTTCGTCAGCGAGAGTATTAAAAATGTCTTCCAACATACGATATTTTGGTTGAAATAACGATTTGGAGAACACGTACAGGTTCTGAAATCGCAGTCCGTTTGAATCGAATAACATGTTAAAGGCAACGTTTGACTTCCCGCTACATGATCCGCCGCACACGATACATCGAACTGTGTTTGGAAACAGTGGACTGTGTTTATTATATGCAACTTCACCGTTGTACTTAGCAGAGTCTACGTTCTTAACATTTAACTTTAACGATTGTTGTTCAATCTTCATCTTAACTCATTTACGTTCGGTTAAATACTGTGGTAATGTTATTATATCAGATCATTTTTATGTATCCACGAATCGTGTTTACCATCAAAGCCGAGCCAGCGCACTCGCACGCGATCACCTTTACGTTGTAATATTTTCTCAACGAGATACACATCACCAACGCTGGTTTTACTCAATTCTTGTTCATAAAACCCACCTTTTACAACGTCACCCGTGTGATCTTTCAACAAGTACGTAACCGGTACGGTTGGCTGAACTCTGTGCACTGTATATATCTCGTTCGTCCAGTTTGGTGTATAACCTTTAGCGAATGTGATTTTGTATTTACTGATACGCACTCGATCGCCTATTTTAAACTTATGTTTCTTGCTCACTTTCCGCGGTACGGTATTTTTTCTTATTCGTTCCAACACAATTTGCTCGTTGCTCTTGTCGACTTGTCGCGGCTTCATCTCTATAGTTCTATGCACTCTGTCGTTGTAGTCCATCACCAATTTAGGCAAAAGCGACAACCACCGATAATGGCCTTGCTCGCTGAACGCGCGGTACATGTTCGTTTTCAACGTACGATTAAATCGCTCTACGATGGACGCTTTCTTCTCGCTATACGTTGAATAGTGTTTGACGTTGTATCTCTTTAGTAAAGCTTGTACGGTAGTGTTAAAGTACTCTTTCCCCTTATCCGTTTGCAGGTATTTCATTTTATTTTTTACAATTATTGGTTCGAGAGCATGTGCTACTTCAACACCCGATTTAGTTTTTAAGGGAATCGCATATGCATACTTGCTAAATGCGTTTATTACCGTCATTAGATATTTGTACCCCTTGTTCAACTTGGCATGCGGTATCATTTCCACCAAATCCGCTTGGTAGAGATCGTGTAACCCCTTCACCTCCACCGCACGTCTGGGAAAGTTCCTTCTCACCGGTCTGTGCAATTCTTTTGCAATAGTTTTGCGTACGTTTTCCATATCGCCACCCGAAACGCGAATCGCAAAATTTTGGTACGAGATATACCGTTACGTTTTCACTGAACCTCACCGACTTCATCGTCGTTACTGACAGTGTGTTGCTCCTGCAAGCGAGTCTTATATCAACGTATATCGAACGCATAATTTATAACGGATTTTCTCGCTTGCTGAATTATCTCGCGTCTGGGTTGACAGAGTTTATAATGACCGTACGCCAGTGTTGTTTCACCGTCATCCAAGACATATCGTTTGTCATCGTATGGTGACAGCGATAATTTTGTAAGCTTTCTTGTGTATATGTTATGTTTTTCGCTTTGGATAGTCTGCGCCGTAGTATAAGTTTGAGAAGTGGTCTTTACACATTGCTTATAAAGTTGATGTTTCAACTGTGTAGCTATCGCGGAACGTGGCACACCTTTCGCTACCTTTTTCTCTTTATCGTTTGCCGTAACGAATGAATAACATTTTGCGCGCAACCCGACAAATTCAAGTATCGGTATTCCATTTGTTTCGTCTTTAAAAGTACCCAACTTTTTCTTGTTTGTTTCACTATAGCACGGATGTGCCTTAGGGTACTCCGACGTGTCAAAGAGTTCGAGATGCTCCTCCATGTCTTTGTACACATCGTCGGTGCGAATGTCGTACAACAGAGAGTCAGTGTCCGTCATACATAGACGTGCACGTGACCCGTACGTATTCATCGTGAATCCGTAATGGAACCGATACATAATCAGCTTACTAATATCCAATACACTGAACCCAACGTACAAAGGTCGGTTCAGTGTAATGGATATTTTTTTCATCGTGAGACCTACCAGGTCCTCGTTATAGATGAAAAAATGTTGTAGCCTGGGGTTAGCGGTTAGTTTGTGAAGTTTCTTCTCGTTTGGAACTAACTTGAAATCGATTCGCTTCCGTACGTTTTCCAACGATTTTCCATACGGTGCGTTATTCATTAACTTAAAAAAGTCTTTTTCAAAGGTGTTTCTGGCTTCCTTTCGTCGCTCCGTATTAAAATCGATGAAAGGTTTCAACCATAGGCACTGTGTGAATGCTAACACACGATGAATCGCTTTCAACTCCATTCCTAGTTCGAGGTAGAGTTTCAATGTTCTGTAATGAACAATGTATTTTGTCTTGTCCTCGAGGGACGTTATCAGTTTCTCTACCTTACCGTTACTACACACAAAGTCTTTTAACAGCTTCATGCGATAGCAGTACGGTGAAAGCATACTGTCCGTAATAGTACACTTTTCGGGTGCTAAAGGGTAGTCACTGTGTAAGTCGTGTAGGTAATGTGGATACCCCAGATCGACTTCCAGGATATAACCGGTGTCATCATCGTCACGTAACGTGTGCACGTTCAACGTATCGATCTCTGTACGTTCCAACCATCGAAAACCTGACAGTGGTAAAGGCTGTGTCATAGCCGTTCCGTACAGGTTGGTACAATCGAGTTAGAGTAAATAGTTATGCGGCTTGCTTGCGTCATAATCGGGAATGTACGGGTTGTTGGCCTTGGAGTACCGATTAGAAATTGCTGCTAAGCCGCCACGGATACCTCTTTCGATGTACAGGTGTACGTCTATATCGCGGAGTAACTCTAACCTAACTCCTGTCATTTTCAGCATCGCGTTCCACGCTAAACCGGCGGTGGTAAAAACGTTACACGGATCGAGTTCGTAGTACTGCAGGCTCATGTTTCGAAAGTTTTCAAATACATCTGCAAGCAGTAGTACATCCGTTTTTAAATAAAGGTCATGATAATCACCGAACGATTGCATGTCGAAAGCCGACCAAACCGCTCGAGCGTGCGCGTAATCTTCTTCGTTTATATCCGACTCTGTCAACCCGTTGTAAAAATGTTCGCGGTCCGGTAACTGCCTCTCGTCAAATTTTGAATCGTCCGTAACGTATTCGTAAGGGTACACGCCTTTACGCAACAGTAAATTAACATTACGCGTGTAAAATTGATTAAGGATTTTAAATTTATCCGCGGATAAGTTGGAGACGAGTTTTTCAAGTGACGCGTTCATGAACCGCAGAGAATCGAGAAACCGGAGCTGACCGAGTGTAACGGAGATGTAACGTTCGCTTGTAGTAGCGATACACGTTATTTCATCTTCCTTGTACTTTCCGAAACCTTGCATCAAATGATGCGAGTCATAGCCACTTAAATTATGGAAAAAAACCGGAACGTGTGTTGGTATTTTGTAATTTATATTACACGCATTGTGAGCAGCGCCTAAATAGTTTCCCGTTATGTGACAATGGTTTCGAACCGTGTCATCCGTTAACGCCTTCTTGCACAGATGACAGTGCGTAGCGTTTCGGAATGACCGTTCATCGGCCGCTGTCATTTGGATCGGTTTATTAAACTTTCTATCGAGTCGTTGAACGTCGACTAAAAGCACACGAAGGAACGTGTCCACCACGTCTTTACCGCGGTATATTACAGGTTCCTTGACGGCGTTTCCCATCCAGTCAACTATCACATAGCAGAAACTGGCTGGTATATGATGTGCCACGTTTTTACCGGTGGTCGGAACAATAAACGATTCGAAGTCAGCGTATACCGTATAAGGTACGCGGTGACAAAGTGAAAAGTTTTTAAAATACATCCACTTTTCGTTCTCGTCAGGAAGTTTTACTTTCTGTACTGCATGCTGAGAACAGTTGCGTTCGTGTTCTTCAACTCGTTTTCGCGCCGCGTTAGTATCTTTATTGTCCGAAAATCGGTGTAGACAGTAGTTGCAGTAAAACGAAGCGCCGTTTCGTTTTGACAACGACGAAAGCATACGCGAAAGGTTCCGTATGAGGCAGTAGTGAGTAGTGTTCGCGTCGGACAGTAGCAGTAGGTTTACGTGGTACTTTCGACCGCGGTGTTCAGTAATACGTAAAGGATATACCTCGCCTTCGTAGCCAAAAACGTTAACGGATATGTTTTCGTTTAATTTTTCAAAACGTTTTATCTTATTGACTGCGACGGGATAAGGTATGTCCTTCATGTTTATTTCTTCTTCGTACGGAAGGTAATGGCTAACGCGATGTGGGTTACACGCGATCGGGTGTATACAGGCGAGCACAGACCACAAGAAACACTTTTCATCTTCTAAATTTTTCACATTAATAATTCCTTTCCTACTGTGCGACAATTTCGATGGTGTAGGTAGAAAGCTCGACCCCACAAGAGGATTGTATTTTGTAATATTTATTTCCACCGACTCGACACCATTTTCGACCCACCCGCTTCCGTCACGCGTGAATTTGTCAACGGATTCCATTATTTTCTCGCTAGCTATCGAATACTGTTCATCGATATCGTCATACTGTGACTTAAGTTCTGTACGCGATCTGAATACCGCATTACAATAAATATTTTCGGTGTTTATTAATTTTTTAAAAGATACACGAACTGCTAAATACCATTTTATATAATTATTTAATGCTACGGCTTCGCTACAAATCTTATCAACAATCGTGTGTTTGTAATCTAATAATACTGTTTGTGTGTTTAGTGTATTGTCAAGTATCATAAATTTTATAGTAATTACATTACCATTGATAGCACGGTGTTCGCTGCTGCTGCCGCTGCCGCTGCTGCTGCTGTTGTCGGTCATTGCGAAAGGAGTGAGGCCGGCTTCGCGTCGTCGGTTCCCTATATAGACAGTCCGGTAACCGGTGACTCTGTCGCCGCGCGCCCTTGACCGATCGGCCTCGCGAGGAGCAGCGGTGCGGGGTAGGTAGTCGTCCGGTCGTGACCGACGACGCGCGTTGCGGTGGGTGGGGTGGGGTGGGGAGTGCGGTGTAGGAAGCCGACGTCCGTGACCGATGCGGTGCGGGGTAAAGGTGTGGGATGGCGGTGCGGGGTAGGGAGCTAGGTTGCAGCCGGTGTCCGTGACCGAGAGGTAGGCGAGGTGCGGAGTACAGGATGCCGGCGACCTTGGCCGAAGCGCGCTCGTTGAGTCGCCTCGCGCGGGATGTAGGGTGCGGGGTACGGGGGGCTGGGTTGTACGACCGGTCGTGACCGAAAGCAGATGGTGGCCCGAGACGACGCAGGGTGGGGTGCGGGGTGACCGTGACCGACGGACTCGAGTGGGGGGGGGGTAAACCCGGTCGTTGCGGAGCGACAGACAAAGTAATTGAACAAAATATGTAGGCGAGGTGCGGGGTGGTGGCGAGGCTCTGGGTGCGGTGTGGGGGTGCGGGGTATAATGTCATCGTCCGGTCGTGACCGAAAGCAGATGGTGGCCCGTGACGACGCGGGGTGGGGTAGGAAGCAAAATTATAGCCGTTACCGTTGCGGTGGAGGTGCGGGGTAGGGTGTCGTGACCGAAGGAGATGACGCTTTAGAAGGAAGGAACGTGGTCGGGGGAAACAGAATAAATACGCCAGTGTTTCCCTGTGCAGTCATCAGTACTCGCCATGGAAGGAATCGTTGCGAACGCGAAGACAGTTGAAAATTTTTTACCAAAAAGAGACTTGTCAAGTCTTTCTTTAGGAGTAAAGTATCATATAATTCACATGAAATTTGTGAAAACGAAATTCGGGGAGTCAGTTGTGGTAGATTTGGAAGATACCGGAGCCTGTCCTCAGCCGGAGGATAAACTTTTCTATGTATACCTACCTAAAAGATGGTGTGACGTATTTACAGAGGAGCAATTGAAAGCTGTGAAGCCTTGTGTCCTATCACTATGCGTAACCTCACACACTCCGCTGGCGAACGAGAAAGTGAGCGTGCAGTTGGATATTGATTATGTGAGTATGATATTTCAGTACCACTAATAATTACTTATACAGAAGTGGTTATGTATTAATTTTTTCTCTTTTTTTCCAGACCAAATAAACGAGAACAGGATTGATTTATTATAATAATAATAGTAATAATAACATTAATAGTAAAATGTTTTTAAATGATGAAGTAGACTTCTCTATTTTTTTGTCGTTTTTTAATGTTAACTATTCATTTTCAGAGAAAGAACAAGGTGTTGCTTGGATCTAATATTGTAGAAAAACTTTTAAACAGAGAAATAAATGGTAATAATAGATTATATTGTCAATGCAACATGATTAAATTCGATTATAATTTTAGAAATAATCGTAAGACACTGAGTAGATGGATATCAATACGAAACGAAAAGAATATTTACAAAATGAAAGTATTTATTCGTAATGAGTTTTTCAAACTCTTCAAAACATCAATTAGTTATTGTAACAACCATAATATTGAATATCTTCAAATAAAAGATTTGCTAATTGCTAAAACAAAGCTGGTTAATCAGATATACTATATGATGTATAATTTTACTGGTACAGCGTATACCTCGCTAGTAAAAAAATATGAGTGGTCAAGGCATGACTCTAGCGGATGTCCGCTTCGTAACCGTTGTCGCGTCTGTTGTTATCTAAGATATCAAAATGACTTTAATTCAGAATACATGTTTTTTTAATACCACACTAACTATCATTTGATGTGTCTACATTCTTTTGTATTTGATTAAGTATTATTAATTGTAGGAAATTATATTCTGTTTTTAATTATTAAAAAACGTATGTGGTTTATAACATAAAAAGTTGAGATAAACAATCATTAAAGTGTTAATTAAATTTTTATGTGTAATTAAATTTTTTAAAAGATTTCTCTCATAGTTACAGAAACCTTGTTTCGATGTTATGTGTTTGTGCGAATGCGAGGGAGATGTATGTCGTTCACCACCATATGGTGACCACTGTAACATTCTGAGTGCTTGTGAGTGGAGAGAATTTACACTCTGAAGAACAATTGTTTTAAAAAATTATTTTGACGAAAAAATGTAATTGGTTAAGGCATAATTCCACTGGATGTGCGCTTTATAAGCGTTGTTACCACTGTTATTATCTAAAATACTAAAAAGAGTTGAATTCAAGGTTTTGGTGTACCATTTTACACATGTAGTTAACACCATATTAATTATCATTTGATGTGTGTCTACATTCAGTATGTTATTATTAATATATTACACATCAACATTGTAATATTGTATGTTATTAATTATTATTATTATTGTTAGACATATAAGGCTTGTTTTGGTTGTAGTAAATGTAATTATTATTTTGTTAATTATATGTGTGTGTGTGTATGTGTGTATATATACATATATATATATATATATATATATATATATAGAGAGAGAGAGAGAGAGAGAACCTTCAAGGCTGCAAAAGAGAGAGAAAGCGAGAGAGAAAAAAGATTATTTTGTATAATTATGTAAATATATATATATATATATAGATAAAGTGTCTATTTTGTTTAGTTATGTATATAGAGAGAGGGCGTATGTTTTGCTCAATTATAATTGTCTTGTGAATATAGAACATGTGTGTGTAGAGAGAGAAAAAACTTATAGCTTATGATTTGATTGTAAAAGCTTTTGATATTATTAAAAATTATATATACATATAAACCATAACCTATGTTATTTTTATTATTATACCCCTTATACAAAACAATTATTCCTATCATACTTGAATAATCGCAAAAGCAGTAGAGATGTACGTCTCTCACATGGAATGTAACAGCAAAGAAACCGGTTTTTATAGTAGAGAAAGAGCGCTGCAAGTTACAACAGCTTGCCTGTGCCGGCTCTACGTCACACACACACACACACACACACACACACACATACACACACACACACACACACACACACAGAGCTTTATAAAACACGGACGCCAGCTATCAGTTCCTCTTTGAATACATTAACGGAACGTGGTAGTGTTTCACACACACACCGCTTGTACCAGCTTAGATGCTGTTTGACTGGTTTACAGGAGAATCGTCACAGGAGTAAATATATTTATTCAGTTAACAATTTTAGTAACGCATGATAAGAATATATGTTTTCTAAACAGTATTCAAATCGATGCATCTGTTTTATATTAACACAATATAAACATTATAATAATACAATATCCGGTTTTGAGTACCGGAGGAACCGCGTCGGGATGTCATTAATCACCAAATTTCGGAACCCGTCAGGTACCTATTGTCCCAAATTTTAACCGATCAATTTCGCGTAACGGTTTCTCCTCCCCGTCCAGAGTTTAGACATACAGGACTTGTTTTAGGGTGTACCCCCCCCATCCGTTGATTTAAACATTTCGGGTGTCAAAATTCGGACACCAAAAATTTCGGGTAACCCCATCCGTTGATTTAAACATTTCGGGTACTAAATTTCAGACACCGAAAATTTCGGGTACCCCCATCCGTTGATTTAAACATTTCAGACATCACGCCCTCTACGTCGTCGTCATGTGGGCGTACCCACAAATTTCGGGTACCCCCATCCGTTGTTTTAATCATTTAGGGTACCAAAATTCTGACATTAAAAAAATTTCGAGAGAGAACGATTATTTTGTTACATCAAAATAAACCAGAACGCGGAAGTGTTTTAACATTCGGACACCAGCTGCCAGGGCCTCTGTCATGCAAATTTCGGGTACCCCCATCCGTTGATTTAAACATTTCGGGTAACGGTAACCGATACCCCCAAAATTTCGAGTAACGGTACCCGATGACATCGCCTCTCCGGGCAACCGCCGAATTCCGGGTACCCCCATCCGCTACACATTGTTTTCGGCTACCAAATTTTGGACATGCAGAAACCACGGCCTCCGTGACGTCTTGAAACAGGTTTTAGTCATCCGGACGCCAGCGACTTGAGCCTCTGTATGACGTCATGAACTGGAACACGGTAGTGTTTCAGTCACACATACACACACATACATACACACACACAAAACAGTGACGTCACATGGACAGCTCGGACACCAGCTGCCAGTGCCTCTATGACGTCATGAACTGGAACCCG
Source organism: Magicicada septendecula (assembly GCA_034769895.1). NCBI lineage: Eukaryota > Metazoa > Arthropoda > Insecta > Hemiptera > Cicadidae > Magicicada > Magicicada septendecula. Next base: position 306,337,504 of record CM068374.1, on the reverse strand, counting down.
GTAGTGTTTTCGTTCGGAACCCGGAAGTGTTTTCGAACACTCACTTTCCCTCTACTAATGCATTTGATTGAAACTAACAGGAGATACGATGTATCCAGCCAGGCTGCCGACGATCTCAATGTGAAGACTTGGAACAAGGTCTCTCTAGTGCCACTAGCTCTGATTTAAAGAAACTTAAAACCTATTTGGTCACTACTGGTAACTCAGCAGCTTCTACATTACGTGAACATCCTGATGAGCGCGCTTTCATGAAACTAGTGGAAACTGTGTACTATAGGATAATATTACTAAACAGGAGACGGCCAGGTGAACTGCAAAGGTTACCGCTGCACGTGTACGAAAGTTGTGGGAACCAGCCACGTGAAGGACACGAAGAAATCTTAGAATCGATTAGTCCGACAGAAAAGATTCTAATGGATCGATTCAAACGCGTAGTAATAACAGGAAAAAGGAACCGCGGGCGCGGTACCCGTGCTGTTCAGCGCAGATATTCACGATCATGTAATAGAACTATTATTACAAGTTCGCTCTTACTTTATTTCAAGTGACAACACTTATTTATTTGCGAAGCCGCGATCCAGTATTCCACTGTGTGGCTATAAAGTTGTTCAAAAGTATGCCAAGAAATGTGAACCTAAAAATCCACAAGCTATCACTTTCACTAGACTCAGAAAACATTTAGCAACATTAACAGATATTAAACATGAATGGCTCCGATGTAGAGCAGCTCGCTAAATTTATGGGTCACTCCATGCAAATTCATTTCGGCTCATATCGACTACCAGACGACGTTTTTCAAACGGCTAAACTTTCGAAACTCCTCGTGTTAATGGAGAGAAGCGAAGCGGGGGAATATAAAGGCAAAACTTTAGATGAAATAGTCCTCGATTTAAACGAAGTTATAGAACATCTACCAGACGAAGAGGTCGATGAAGAAACAACGTATCACATCCCATACTGAACCTGAACTAATCCCGAACACTCAACATTAGGCTATTACACACAAGGCATGGCACCTAAGATGCATCAACCTGCTGTGAAACCATGTGGAAAACGGGTTCCACATTCTCAGCCAGCTGAAAAATCGGGACCTAAACGCCTCCTTATACCGTGGACCGACGAGCAAAAAAATATTGTAAAAACATTTTTTAAAAACCACATAGCTAACAAAACCGCACCGAAGAGATTTGAATGCGAACAATTAATCAGCGCCCATCCTACAATAATGAATAACAGATTGGCTCAAGATAAAAGTTTTCGTGCAAACACTTACACAAAAAAATAAAGTGTACCGGTGAATATGTAACATTTTTTTTTATGGTCATTCTAGAGAACCTCTCAAGAAGCCTTCCACTACCATGGGTAAAAAGCGGATAAGACAAAAGAACTTCTGTATCTACTGCGAGACTGTAGTAACTAATTTTTCTCGACACGTCATCCGGAACCATAAACTGGAGATCGATGTACAACAAATATTGTCAAAGCCAGAACTCAGTAATGACGGTAAGAAGCTGCTGACATTGTTACAAAACAAAGGTAATTTTTTAGAAAACGTAAATAGATACACAAAACCAATGAAAATGCCCTCAGGTCCTATTAATTCCGACACGTATTTGCCCTGCTCTTCATGTTTAGGCTTTTACTCGAGGAAGCAGCTGAGGAGGCATCGCAAGACATGCGTTCAGGTAGAAAGTAGTGTTGATGGTCAAACTCTGTTATTACGTAACTATCAATATGATCCGCAACTAAAAGAGAAATTTTTTCCACGGATGAGGGCAGATACCATATCACTGGTGGCCAAAACCGACAGACTCATATGTGCTTATAGTTCCCGGTACTTAAAAATCCACAGAGGAAATCAATTCATCAACGTAACTTCTCGGAAAATGAGAGAACTTGCTAAATTATTACTTACACTTCGAACCTTGAACTCATCCATTACTGATCTCTTTTCAGCTCTACAGCCACAACATTACAACACTATAGTTGAAGCTACAAAGCTCACAGCTCAGTACGATGTCCACAAATGTGCGTATAAATCTCCTACCTACGCAATGAATATTAGCACTGCGCTAAAGAATTGTTGTGTGATAGCCGCCAATTTCGCTCTGAAGAAGAAGGCTATCATTCCCAATCTGCACTCAGAAGAGGTTGAAGCAAACTTAAAGACTTTAATGCATTTGATTGAAACTAACACGTTAATATTGAGGCACCTGCCAATAGTGGCTCTCTGTATTTCAATTATAAGAGAACTTTCTCTGTTGTCTTACGTGTGTTAGTAGATGCTAATTACAATTTCATTATGATTGATGTCGGTTCTTCTGGGAGAAGCAGTGATGGTGGTGTATTTTCTCATTCGGCATTGGGAAACCGTTTAGAAAATGGTAGTCTTAACATACCGACAGTAAAGTCTTTACCCGGGACCAATATAGATGCACTATTTGTTATAATCGCTGATGAAGCCTTCCCTTTAAATACTTATTTAATGAGACCACACCCTGGGCGTCAGTCTAGCGGACATGAACATATTACAAATTTTAATTATCGGCTATCGCGTGCTCGACGTGGGGTAGAAAATACTTTTGGTATTTTGACACAAAAATTTAGAATTTTTTTAAGGACTATCAAGTCATCTCCTGAAAACGCGGACTACATTATTACGGCTGCATGTGTATTGTAACGGGGCAAATTAAGAGAAGGGTCTATTTTTTTAATTTAATAATTATTTGGGGCTAATCTGTTTGGGCACCATTTATGGTCACGAAAACTTAATTTATGTAACACTCTGTATTCAACTTTGTGCCAGACGGAACCAGGTACGAGAGCGATAAAGCTTTGGAATGTGGATGTGAGCGCGCGCGCGTGCCGCTTTCTGTACTCTCCAACTCAAAGTCGATAACGGAAAGAACACGAAAATATAACTAATTATCGTGTGACGTGGTGCCTTTTAAGCCAATGAGAGAACGAGTTATGGAAAAGACATCCGGTTAGCGGCCACGTGGTGATTTACATACAAAGGACGAAGAGCGTCACCCCGGCAGCTTGCTGTCCCAGTCGACTAAAAAATCTACATCCGGCCGGATGGACAAAATAGGCACGCGGGCCGAAAACACTTTTAAGCCTTCAAAATGTGGTAAAACGGTATCTTTCAAAGTAATTTAAAGTGCAAACATCAAAACAACATTAAATAAACAAGTAAATTCTCAAGTACAGTGAGTAATATGGTGAACATACAATAAACCGTTCGGAGTGCGGCACGTGTTAGAGGAGACGCCGACGACCACGTAAAGTTATTATCAACCAAAATTTTAATCTAAAAAGCTCTAGTTTTTTAAAAGGGAATAATTTAAATCATGTATGAGAGAGTGAGCGAGCAAGCTGGGTTGTTTTTCTTTATAGATTAATTAGTTAAGTTGATTATTTACTCATGCTAGAATGTGAAGCTAGCAATGGAAATATGTGTTATGTAACAATAGCCTAAATGTTTTGATAATTTCTGAAGCAAAGTAATGAAAATAAACAGTAGTATTTATCAATGAATAATAAGTAAATTAAAGTTGCAAGAAAAGTAAAAGAAATGTTGAAGTTTAAAATAAACCGAGATGATTAATGTAGATAATGAGAGTAGTTATTGAAATACGTGAACCCTAAGTCACGCTTAACATTCACAGGTTTGTGTGACGGATCCCTGGCTATACAAGATAAGAAAGGAAATTTACTATAAATTTAAAATGTGGTAGAGAAATAACGTTAACAAATGGCGCCTCGAACTCGGACAAGTTTATAAATTTAATTTTGCATAAACCGCACCTACATGTGAACGTAAGCGTGATTTGGAGGTTAAGTAATAATTACGTACAAATTACGTAGCATACATAAAATAGTACATCACTGTTAGGTTAAGTGTAAGATGTTTTATAGGTAAGTTAAGAGAATCATTTAAACGAAAATCAATAAATTTATAAAAATGGCAGGAAAGAACGAAAATGATATATGTGAAATTAACGTAATTGTCGGCGATGAGGCCGAAAGTAAATCGATGTTGGAAAGTATGTCAACTGAATCTGCTGATAAAAGCGATTCAGGAATTCAAACAGAGGTAATATTAATAAGTGAAAGTAATTTTGACGACTCAAAAATAATGCATGAAGTTGAAATTCATTCAACACCTATTTCAATTAATCAAAACAAAAAAGCTGATGACAGTAGTATGTTAAAAGACTTGTATAGTTTAATATGTAGTATGAAAGAAAGTTCAGAAAAGCGACACAATGAAGTAAATAGTAACTTTAATAAATTCGAAGAGCAAAATAACGAATTAAAAAAAGCGAAATACATGAACAAAAATTAAAATGTGAAGGGAATTTCAATGAATTAAAAAAGCAAAATAATGAATTAAAAAACGATATTAATGAAATTAATAAGCGTTTAGAAAATACAAATGACATATTCGAAAGTAACGTTAACAAATTAGAACGAAATATTGAGAGAATGGGAGAGTGGAGAACAGATATAGGTAAGTGTAAAATAAATGAGAATAACGGAGATATACGTGATAAGAATAATGGTGTTAATTTAAATGCAAAACAGGTTGCGGTAGACAAGGTGAGTAATAACGATAATTCTAATAATGAATTAATAAGTAATAGTGATAAAATAGTGGAAAACGAGCTATTTAAAGGTGATATAATGAAAATAGATAGTGATGATGTAGAGATAGTTAGTGAGAGTGAGAGTGTAGTGGGTTGTAAAGGGGTAGAAACAAATGTTTATCAGTTAGAGAGAGAGTATGAAGAGAGTGTACAGGCAGATGGGTGGCAGAGGGTAAATTTTCCTGTGGTGTTGTGGGGGGTGAAGAAAGGTCTTCACGAATGTATTGGGTAGATAAATGTTCTACCAATAATTGTCCTTTTTAAATTTTGTGTTGTTCCTGAAGGAACCAAGAGGTGTTTTAATATAGCAGTGCCCTCTGCATGGAGTGAGAGAGACAAAGTGATATGGCTTTATGGTGAGAGATATTTAGAGAGAGCGTTGTGTGTAGATGAGGAAATAGAATTATTTACGTTAAGTAGGAGTTATAAAGAGTTGAAAGAGAGGTTAGAATTGAAGGAAATAGACGATATAAAATACTTACCTTGTGAAATAGATGGATGATTATTTTGATGATACGGTTGTAAATAATAAAAACTTACCTTATAATGTGATTGATATAGTAGAAGAATATGATAAAATAACTTACCTTATGTTGAACAAAAATACTGATGGAGACAGAACTAAAATCACCAATGTAGACGGGCTTTATGAAATAATGGGAGACAAATATGTAGTTAATTACTGTGTTGATATAATTAACGAAAGTAGTCATTACAATAATAGTTATAATGTAATGTATGTCGATAAGAATGAGTTGTGTAATAAATACATCAGACTATTATATGATGACGGGGGTTAAATAAATAATAAGTGAATGGACATTTTAAATATTTTAGTTTATGATAATGACCTTGCTAACTTATGAAATGAGGTGTGGTAAACAGAAAAATAATGACAAGAAATTGTAAATAAATTTATAGTGAAATTAATTGTGTTTGTATTGTAACAGGTGTTTTAGGTAAACAATGTGTGTATGTAGTAGAAATTGATGTTATAATAATAATAATAATAATAACAATATTTTAGCACACTAAATAAATAATGAGAATAATTATGAAGATGATGAATGAATTGTAATTGTTTTGGAAGAAGGTAATTAAAATAACTTGTGTTTTAAATAACTGATTGAAGTAAAATAATTTGAGAAGTATTAATTGATTAATTTAAAATGTTGTATAAAGAGATTTTGATAATGAATTTAAATGATTTTAGGAGATTGGAACTTGATAATAAATAATAAATGAGTAAATGTAAAGTGTATTTAGTTGTGGAATCATGTGATTGTTATAATGTTTCAGAAGATACATGGAGTTATGTACGCTATATTTGGTGGTGATAAATGTTTATATTTTTTGTGCCTATGACAGTAATCATGTTGTATTCGAGTATGTGAGTGATGTAATGTAAATATGAAGTTTATAATGCAATTTAAATCAAATAAAATGTTTTATGTTTGAATAATAAATTGTAAATGAGTTTTAAAGGTTTTAAATTAAATGATGAAACTATTTTGAGGTAGTTATGAATTTTCTAGGGTAATTTTCAATAGTTAACTTGAAGTAAAATGTTGTAAAAGAGAGAGTTTGGGTGACAATAATTGTTTCAATAAGGCATTAAGTCAGTCAAAGTTAATTTTAAATGGGTGTTAGACGAAATAAGATTCTTGGGAATAAAAGTAAGATAGAAACTGAGTATTAGTAGGGACACAGTAGTGATAGTGAATATATGTAGAGTAATGAGAGTGATATAATTGGAGATTAATTAGATAAGGGAGGAATTTTGTAAAGGGGGTGGTGTGATAAGGAGTCCTCAACGAAAGGCGTTGTGGCGGGAGGTGAACCGTATGTGCGTTGGCGGGGTTACCTGGGGGGGGGGACCAGGAACTAATAAGGGAATGAGCATAGGGAGGGAACACACATCCTAAGTACAAAGAGGGTATGTTGTTATAAGGGTAAAATGATTCAAGGTGAGCTAGAGTAGTAAGTTAGTGGAGATAAATGTTTTGAGAGATTGGTGTCATCCTATGTAAATCTGTTAGTGGGTGTTAGAGTCAGAAGGGGGGTAAGATTATATTTTATACCTTTTTCAGTGAATTAGATTATTGTGAATAATTGGGAATCACCCAAACCAATTGAGGATAAAAATGACTAATGGAAATTCATAACGGAAATGTAATAATAAAATGTAACTAAATAAAGAGTTAATAGAATTTGAAACTACACCCAAAATTTAGTAAATTTTATTCAGATGCAGAGGAGACGTTTTGTAATGAAATGAGTTTTGTATTATTTATGAATGTTCATGTTTTATTATGTTAGAGGGTAGGGATTCTAAACAGGTGTTATGTATTTTACATTGTATTATTTGTAGGTAGTGTGCCTATAGAAAGGTCATTAACCGGTTAGTAAGACATCAGCTGATGAAACTGTATAATGGTCAATGTAACCAATTCCTATGTTCTTTTAATAATCAATATAAGTTCAAGTTGTATTTTCTTTTATTGTCAGAATAGAGGTTTAATAAAACATTATTACATTTTATTAAAACTTTTTTTGAAAAAAAAAAAAAAAAAATTTAAAATTTGTATTTTGTTTGAAGTACAGATTGTGTTTTGATTTTCAAAATATATTGTTTATATATTGCTAATGTATTAAATGAGTTATATGCTTCATATGATATGTGGTAAACAAATGTAATGATAAGGGAATTTAGGATAAAATAAGGTGTTCATTTTATTTTGTTTATTATGATTGTTAGCAGCTAGTTAAGAAGAGTTGTAAATTCAATTAAAAGATTTTGAAATTTTGAGAGTAAATGGTAAGAGATGATCAGATTAATGGTAATATGAATCTTTGATATTGGACTTAAATTAATTTCTCTACGTGAACAAAAGTTAAATGATTTAAATTTGATTTGTTTGATTTATTTTGACTTGAAACCGTAACGTCAAGTCGATAAAAGTTGAGAAAAGAAATGAAGTTTAAAGGATAAAATATTTTATGAATTTTAGATATGGAGATTGTGCATAATATAGTAATGAATACGTGTACGCACCCAGTACTTGCTAAAGGCAACCCAGTATGTATGTAAGGGGAGACATATCGGTTGAGGATCTGGTATGGTATAAGGCCAGTTTTGATTTTTTTTGGTGAAATGACAAAGGGTTAGGTGGTATTATGGTGAGTACCTGCCCGATTTTATGGTGTTGGGATCTCGCACAGAGAAGTCCAGTAATCTCGTTCAGGTGCAGCCGTAGTCGCCGAGCTAGGGGGGTAGTTTACCCATGACGTGTTAAGAATTAAAGGGGGGTTGTTGGCACCATATCCTCACTGATCCTCTTAGGGTTTATGAATGAGAGTTTTTCTGTTCCGGCAGAAAACCTCTCATTGGGGGGGGGTATTGTAAAGGGACAAATTAAGAGAAGGGTCTATTTTTTTAATTTAATAATTATTTGGGGCTAATCTGTTTGGGCACCATTTACGGTCACGAAAACTTAATTTATGTAACACCCTGTATTCAACTTTGTGCCAGACAGAACCAGGTACGAGAGCGATAAAGCTTTGGAATGTGGATGTGAGCGCGCGCGTGTGCCGCTTTCTGTACTCTCCAACTCAAAGTCGATAACGGAAGGAACACGAAAATATAACTAATTATCGTGTGACGTGGTGCCTTTTAAGCCAATGAGAGAACGTGTTATGGAAAAGACATCCGGTTAGCGGCCACGTGGTGATTTACATACAAAGGACGAAGAGCGTCATCCCGGCAGCTTGCTGTCCCAGTCGACTAAAAAATCTACATCCGGCCGGATGGACAAAATAGGCACGCGGGCCGAAAACACTTTTAAGCCTTCAAAATGTGGTAAAACGGTATCTTTCAAAGTTATTTAAAGTGCAAACATCAAAACAACATTAAATAAACAAGTAAATTCTCAAGTACAGTGAGTAATATGGTGAACATACAATAAACCGTTCGGAGTGCGGCACGTGTTAGAGGAGACGCCGACGACCACGTAAAGTTATTATCAACCAAAATTTTAATCTAAAGAGCTCTAGTTTTTTAAAAGGTAATAATTTAAATCATGTATGAGAGAGTGAGCGAGCAAGCTGGGTTGTTTTTCTTTACAGATTAATTAGTTAAGTTGATTATTTACTCACGCTAAAGTGTGAAGCTAGCAATGGAAATATGTGTTATGTAACAATAGCCTAAATGTTTTGATAATTTCTGAAGCAAAGTAATGAAAATAAACAATAGTGAAATTCACAGGTTCGTGTGACGGATCCCTGGCTATACAAGGTAAGGAATGAAATTTACTATAAATTTAAAATGTGGTAGAGAAATAACATAACAGTATTACATAATTTGATAAAACAAATGAACAGTTCAGCAAACAAAGTTAGTACACATATTGATGAGGTCTTGAATACATCCCAAATTTTACCTAGTTTACTGCCTAAAGGAAGAAGAGGAACAGATACTGCCTTTGCCATCAGAGAAGTATTTAAAGATTATTTCTCTTCACCTGTTGGCAGGATTGTACCTTTCGATATTAACGTGTAAACATATACAAAATAAACACTAACAAAATCTATCATTTTATAAAATTCATAAGTTTTGTATATGAATACTATGAAGAATAAATAAAAAGTTTCTAGTGACCTGATTCTTTCATTTCATCCGATATTTTCTTCCAAAGTGATGCTTTTGTATTATTATCCAAGTACTTGGGATGACTCATATCGTAAATTGCAGGATATTTTCTTACACACTCAATCAATTTCTCGTCGTCCATTGTGAATATCTCGTAATCCAAAACACTACGTACACAACTCACCAAGTGTAGCAATGAACTGCACGTTGGTTCGTTTATGTTACAACTGGACGTGACGGCGAGGTGACGGGCACAGAAAAATATCGTTAGCGACGGGCGGCCAACGTGTACCGTACGGCACACGTCCCCGGCGCCGGCCCGTCCCGTTGTAACATAAATGCCCTCTATGAAAGCAGTGAGATAAAACATCGACGTGTCTCGTACGACACTCGTGCCGTATCCGCCCCGTTGTAGCATAAATAGGCCTTAACTGAAACACGTCCGACAGGTTAGCTACTAGGGATGTAAACTCTCAGAAAATAACCGGTTTTCGGTTAACCGGTTATTTTATGCCCGGTTATAACTGCTCAGGTTTTAACCGAGCCTCAATAACCGGTTTATTCAATAACCGGACCGGTTATAACCGATTTTGATAACCTCTGTATGTAAACTAGGGATGTCAATAACCGCTCGATTATAACCGTAGACGGGTTTTTCTTTCGGTTAACCGGTAATTTTCGTTTTATTCTCTTTAGTTACAACTGGTTACTTGTTCAAAACTCCAATACCCGTCCGAAATTGAACGAAATCACTATTTAGCGAATCAAACGAATCACTAGTTGGTTGGATATTTGGCTATTTACGGTGACGAGTGAGGTCTACAGAGTAGGCCTACAGTCTACTATCATCGATAGTCAATCGAGTTTGTTTTTTGTAAATAAAGTTAATAGAGGTTGTAAATAGAGTTAAAATTTTTTATTTTTTTTATTTATGTAGCCTACCATTTTCCGGACTGTGACAATTTTCCAGAATAGTACGATTGATTAATGTCATTACCTTTTTTTGAAAATAACCGAGCGGATTATTGTATAATGTATTGCCAGTTTATTGTATAATACTTAAGAGTTACATTATTTTTGCGAATTAAACTTAAAAAAAATCAAAAAACCCATTCTGGCGGTTATTTGAATAACCGATTCAACGGATAACCGTTTTTTATTAATAACTGACATGCCTAGTGAACAGTGAACAGTCACTCCCACGCCCACCCCAGTTGTTACTTGTTCTTGATAGTTGATACTCGATTTACACCAAGTGGTAAACTCGATTATAACTTATCGAAGTCAGTAACCTCTACCAGTTTTTTGAACGATTTAACCGGTTATTTTTACTTTAAATTAAAATTACCTATAAGTTTTTTCCGATTTCTATTTAGAGCCGGTTTTTTATCGGTTATTGGATATAACAAAAATAACCGGTTAAAAACCTACGGGAAAAATAACCGATTTTAACCGGTTTATGACAACCCTATTAGCTACCACTGGTCCATGCACACCTACTCGTATTACATGTGTACTCCATGTTAAATTGGCAACGTCGGAGAAGCCACTTCAGCGATCGAATGTACTCGAACATTCAACTGGAGGCTACATACGCGGTGAAATGTATCTTGATATACGCGCGGAAGTCACTTAACTCAGTATGAATGGATTCTACATTAAAGACAGAGTATACACACTTAGTTGTGAAGTGTATATTTTTAATAAGTATTGGATTTAAATTGTGAGTGGCATTAATTTTTCTGCCTTACAAATAAATGAAATATTCGCAGTTGGAAAGAACAAATTATTATTCCTTCAGGGGGATGCCATGATACCACAATCATGTACGGAAGCCTAATTTATAGGAGGATGTATATTTTATATATACACAAAAACCGGAAGGCTGAGGATGGGTACAAGATGGTACCCGAAACATGTTGCTAATAAGGAAAAAAACCTTGAGGTACATTCAATACAAATATTAAATGTATTATATACATCAAGAAACGGACTGTAGCAGAAAATGATTGAATATATATATTGTAACGTTCCGTGTGTCTACGTTAAGCCCCACAAGCTTAACTCAAAATAAACTCTGTAATAATGTTGTTAAAATTTGAAATAAAATAAAATTTTATTTCAAAAAAAAATGTTTGTTGTTTCTGAAAAATATTTTTGTTTCGTGTTTTTTATTACTAATAATTAAAAAATAATCGTGTTTATTGTTTGGGGTTAATATTTTAATGGTATTATGGTTATTAGTGTAGTAGTGTCACTTTCTGTAAATCACTTTATGATAATCTGGTTAACTCCAGTACTAGTCGATAGACGGCTCTTCTTCTTCTTCTTCTTCTTCGATGCTTTCTTTAATTTCGTATATACCGCCTTTCTGTTAGTCTGTGTCCATGATCAACTTATTCTTTAAGTATATTAAAGAAAAATTAAACCCAAATTGCATAAATAGAAAGTTTATTAACAAATTTATTAAAGTTTATCGATAAGAATCGATATATGACAGCAGTATCGACTCTACTCAGGGCTGGTCGACAAAAAACTTTACATTGATTGTATATATAAAATAGATTCTTTGAACGGTTATTTTAGAATAGCCAGAGAAGGGTAGGGACAAGAAAGTATAACACTTACAATTAGAAATGTCTTAAAACTAACAAATACAACGTTATAATTAATAAATGAAGTTTATATAATATTTATTTCAAACCAATGCAGTCTAGAAATTCGCTTGCTTCACCGCGGGAGTATGATGACAAATCAAAATGGCCGACAGGAGCCTGCGCAGTGAAACGTCTATCGCCTCGTTGAAATAATTTCCAATAAAGATGTCCTTTCTCCGTGTATTCGTCTCAGCAATTGTGGATAATGGTTCTGGAGTTAATTGAGTGTTCCTGGTGTATTGTTTATTAGTTCACTTGGTGTAAATGTTTGTGATTATGTCTATCTCACTTTGTCACATGTGTCGGATTTAACCTTGTTTGTTCGTCCGTAAAATTTATTGTAGTGGTGTTATTTTAATTATTTAGGCGTGTGTGGTTCTGTTTAGTTGTAATGCACTGTTCATTGTTCGTTTCCACTGTTTCACAAGTTAAAAAAATTCAATTTAAAAATTTATAAAAATTTTTACTGAAGTTGGTTTAATTATAGCACGCCATTCATAGGTTATATGGGCCAAAAATCTCGTTTAAGTACTCGCTTCAACGGATAATAATGAACTGTTCTCATTTCCTTCGTCTCCTGAAAATCTTAGCCAATTTAATATATATTATACATTGTTTCAAATTATCTTAGCTTCCGATACATTTTATTTGAATACATTATACACGGAAAATATTTTCGTTATTAATTAACTGTATGAAATACTAAATACATATTCGGTTTCTTTATTCTATTTTGCTTATTTTGATACTAATGAATATAGTTTTACAAAGTTTTTATTTAAAAAAGTTATATTTCTTTCATATTAGAAAAGTAGGCTTAATTTTGTGTTTCCTGTTCTTGTCTAGATCATAGCCATTTTTTCTGATATAATTATTATTATATTGAATCTAAGATTGATATAATTGTCTATTTTTACTTAATTTCTTGCAATTTAGTTTATTAATTATTGTTTTTAAATATAATTCATTTATCTATGACTCCTCCTCTGATAATGTTATTTATTACATTCCATTTTTATTTATAATTTTACTTATCTGACAATATCTTTATAAAGTATAAGTTACTTTGTATTACTATATGGTGGGTTTATCTTACATAAATATTATCAGTTTAGTTGGTTTATAGGACTAGATTTGTCAATTACTATGTAGTCTAAATTTACTATCTGGCCTAGATTTTATCTGTTGTTACTTGCAAAGTTTTTAATAATATAGTTAGTTTTTACCCTTTTCTGACCTTCTATTCTAATATAATATTTATTAATAATTTGTTCCTTTACTATTATAACATTGAGTATTGATTTTAAACAATTAAAACATAACAATTATTTACTATTAAATCTGGTATTTTGAATCATACCTTTTCTGTACTGATTGCTTACAGTAACTTATAAAAACATTTTACAATATAGGAATGGTATCTACATTCAGATATTGCATTCCTAATTCAAACTACTAACAAAATAACATTTTATAACTACAATACTGCTCAATACTAAATCTTATTTATATAGTTAATATATGGAAATTGGAACATAACATTTTGGTTCCATTAAATGTTTAATACTCCCTCCAAACTATTTATTTACAGTCTTATCTGTACTTCCCAATTTTAGGGATGTATTCCCCGTCACTTTATGTATGAAACCCAAGCTATCTGTTTACATTATTTATTCTATGGAATGTTCTCCTATAAACTGTGGCATTTCATTAGAAAGAGTATTCCTTGCTCCTTCACCACATTACTTGATTAAATATCATTCATGATACTGTTTAAAAACACTTAAAGTTATTTATTTGCACAGTAATTCATGTACCTTCTCAAAGTTTATTTATTATAATTTAATAACTTGCACTTGTCCCTGGTTATTTCTTGATATTATCACTAGTCCTTTCATAGTTTTATAATATGAAATATTTAACCATGGGGGAACTGTTAAGATTTGTCTATATAAACTATACAATAACTTTTTTGGGTGCACTGCTACTTAACACTTTAAACACTTTTTGTTTTTATCAGTTTTACATGAGAATATTTGTTGAGGTGTTATACTTTCTATTGTGACATTTATTTATTTTTGGGGTTTTTGGTTTTCTCCCTATGGGGTTTCTATTGGGTATTGATCGTGTTCCACTTCCTTTATTCTATTTGATCTTCACTTGTCTCTGATTATTAAGTATATTGGTTTATTTTAGATTTCTTCTTTCTTCATTCTTGTTTCTTCAGTACCATTTCGTTTTATACTCTTTTGGTTATACTGGTCTGTTTACTTTGTCGGTTTACTTGGTCTGGGTATCTTCATTGCCTGCTCCTATCCTACCTGGGTATTATTGTTATTTCATTTTTAGTTTTCTGGGTTTTTAATTTGTTGTACAATTATATTAGTTGCAGATTTTTTCTTTATGTTTACTTTTTCTTGTTATTTTGGTAATTTATAGTGCTTTTTGTTTGATTTTCATTTGGATCTTTCTGGATATTCCATATACTGTACTTGAGTTTTATTAATGATCATCTGGTAATTGATTTAAGTGGATTATCTGTCATGCTACAATATATATAATATATTATTATATAATATATATTATTAATATATATATATACTAAATGTGTTTATATATATTACATTTAATATTTATAAATAAATTTACCTCAAGATATACCTTTTTTTATTCGTTATTAGGAACATGCTTCGAGAGCTCCTGTGCTCTCATCTTCAGCCTTTGCGATCTTGCGTCTGGTGAAGTATTTGTGTGTTGGCTGGATGCTATTAAGGTTGTTTGTTGGTCTCTGGTATTTTAAAGTTGTGTTATTGTTATACCACAATCACACACAATAATACATTATTCTTATTATATAACAATTATTATATAGTATTATATACATCAAGAAACGGACTATAGCAGAAAGTGATTGAACATATATATATATATATATATATATATATATATATATATATATATAATATATTGTCACCGGACAAAAGGCTTGCCGCATGACAAATGGCACCAATCGTACACTCTAGTTATTTTGGTGGCCCTAAAAAGGACCTGGTGGTGAGAAAGCTGATGTTGGTAGTGCCGCGCTGAGATGTTCGGCGGCTGCGCCCGCTGTTCGTGGCGTACTGCAGTCCTCCTCTTCTTTTGGCATCAGGTGTAGAGTCGGCTGCCGGGCCAGCGAAATCCATCACTGGCGCGGAACTGGAGGGCGAAGGCGCAAGAACGCCGGTTCTATTCTTCGGTCGTTCCTTCCGGCTGACTCCGCGCCGATTCCGTCCGAGAGAGGAGAGGAGATGCAGTGCGTCCGATGGCGTGGCGATGAAGTGTGCTCAAAATTGTCTGCCGGCCCGGGTTTTATTAACTGACCAGGATCGCTGATTGACTAGCTCCGAACGCTGATGCCGGATTGGCTCGCTGTGTCCACCGCTGGTACCGAGAGCAGATGTTCGCATACCGCTGCCGTCACAACTCAACCGGGTCTTGAATGCTCTCCGGTAGCCAGCCTATTGCTCTTCTCCAGATGTTGTGGAAGTGTCTGTTGGGCGCCATGTTGATTGGTGTGCCGGCTGGTAGCTCGCTGGCGTGACTGGATCTTGCATCCGCAAGATAATCGTCGCCCCACGTTGGGCGCCACTTGTCACCAGACAAAAGGCTTGCCGCATGACAAATGGCGCCAATCGCACACTCTAGTTATTTTGGTGGCCCTAAAAAGAACCTGGTGGCGAGAAAGCTGATATTGGTAGTGCCGCGCTGAGATGTTCGGCGGCTGCGCCCGCTGTTCGTGGCGTACTGCAGTCCTCCTCTTCTTTTGGCATCGGGTGTAGAGTCGGCTGCCGGCCCAGCGAAATCCATCGCTGGCGCGGAACTGGAGGGCGAAGACGCAAGAACGCCGGTTCTATTCTTCGGCCGTTCCTTCCGGCTGACTCCACGCCGATTCCATCCGAGAGAGGAGAGGAGATGAAGTGCGTCCGATGGCGTGGCGATGAAGTGTGCTCAAAATTTTCTGCCGGCCTGGGTTTTATTAACTAACCGGGATCGCTAATTGGCTAGCTCCGAACGCTGATGCCGGATTGGCTCGCTGTGTCCACCGCTGGTACCGGAGAGCAGATGTTTCTCATACCGCTGCCGTCACAATATATATATATATATATATTCAATCACTTTCTGCTATATATATAAAGTTTTAGACGGTCGATTTCTGCATCTTGGGCGTACTTTTTACCTCGGGAACTGCATCATTTTGATGCAGAATGTATTATGCTTCAGATGCTGTAATAGCTGTTCGCAGGTTATAAAAATTATACAAGGTTTTATACGAGTTTGAATCTAACACGGTAATGTGCATCATTTTTGCGATGTTGCCGGATTGCTATGACTGTATCGTAAACACGCTGAGCCTGCGTTTTTCCGTATGTTAAGTTACAGGCTTTGCTTCAGAAGCGTTTTGTGTGGAGTATGTTACATCGAAGTGAGTTGTGTTTTAAAGCGTTGGGTTTACGGGCCCCAACAAAAAATAAAGGTAAGTAAACATATATTATTATTTCATTAAAATTGTGTATTTTAAGAATATAATATACATTATGTTTTATGGGGGTGAGCTGGTTCGTCCTCGTCGTGCCCCTGGATAGCATCTACTAGGTAGCTAGTGGATGTGAACTAAACGCTAGCGTCTTTTTCGGATCTCACTTTGCTTCAACTTGTCTTGGGTGAGATCTTTCTGGTCTTTAATCTTTCCTATCAGCCTGCCTTGGCTAACTCTTGTTCTTTTCGACTCCGACGCTATTAGAGTATTCGAGGGCTAGGATGTCTTCCATGTTTTTCATTCTATTTCTTGATACCTGCTGCCTTGCAGTAAGGCGTTGGATCGCCAAATGCTAGAGGAAGAAAACCTTGATAAAAAAATCACCTAGAAATTATGCGATGTATAAAACAAACGGATTAACTACCCCAGGTGGCAGACCAGGTACTCTGGAAAATCCACACTCCTTTATGGAGGTTGGCCCTATGGATTCTGGGGAGGGCCAACTTTCGCATATAAACCCATTTGAAAGGAGATCAACAATATCAAGATCACCACCAGAACACACGACTCAAGCAGGTACGCGCGGGATCGATAATACGACAGAAATGGATAAAGAGAAAGCTGAATTGCAAAATAGATTACGTGAAATGGAAAAAACCATGAATCAACTGAATAAGCAGCTACATAAGCTGACAGAGGAAAATGAACAGCTTAAAAAAATAATGATATTACAGGGTAAACTGCCTGAACACGATACTGGCACTAAAACTCCAGTTAGTTATCATACAGACGAAGAAGAACTAGAAAGAGAAACTGACTGGTTAGTCAAGCAAACCAAGAAACGCAGAAGAAAGCGAAAAGCTGAATTCTCTCCAGAGGCAGAAGCAGGAAACTTCCTCAACCTTAGTAGGGAAGGGACTGCTGCTAATAAGGGCAACCCTAATAAGGATGAGGTAACTCAAGGAAGGTTAGGACTAGATAAGTGTGGAAAAGGGAAAAAAACTACACCTCCTCCACCAATCCATGTAGTTGGGATAACCAAATATGCAGATATTAAATCACTGATGGCATCAGTTGCAGACAAGGAATACAAAATTGTGGCGATGAATAACAATATATGGAAAATCCTAACATTGAACTCGGACTCATATAGAGCTTTGGCAAAAAAACTGAGTGATGAAAATAAGCAGTGGTATACGTACGAGGACAAAAGCCGTAGGCCCACTAAGGTTATGGCTAGAGGTCTCCACCCAACGTGCGAAAACCAGGAAATCAAGGTTGATCTCCAGCAGAGGGGATTCAAAATAATTGATGCTGTGAACATCATTAAAAAAGAAAGGAAAAAGGATGAACAGGGGAAGGAGGAGATTAGTAGGGTAAGGCTTCCTCTGTTCATGCTCACGTTCGATCATGAGGAAAATGTAGATAATATATATAACATAAGATCAATTCTCAACATGAGGGTTACAATCGAACCGCTTCGGAAAAACTCGGGCCTTATACCACAATGTAAAAAATGCCAAGGTTTCAACCATACGCAGAAATTTTGCCATCGGGAGCCTAGGTGTGTAAAATGCCTAGGCAAACATTATACTAGCGATTGCACGATAAATCATAACACGCCGCCCACTTGTGTTAACTGTCGGGAGCAACATCCTGCCAGCTACAGAGGATGTGAGGTGGCCAAGCAACTACAGCAAATGAAGAATCAAAGACGCCAAAACAATAAGCAAAAGACTAGTGGTGTCGGGAATATGGCTTCCGGGGAAAAAATCCCGTTATATCTACCTACTGTGACTTCGAGGGGCAAACAAGCTCCTCTAGCAGCGAGAGGTAGGGATACAGGGACGAACAGCTATGCAAGAGCAGTGAAACAACAACAACTCAAGACCGCAGGAAACGCTGGGAAAATGGATCAAGTGCTTAGTGAGGTCATTGAAAGACTTGACGTCCTGAATAAGGCGATGGAAAAACAAAAAGATTCTACTGACAAAATTCTCGAGAAACTCGCTGAGCAACAGCAAATAAACAACAAATTGTCGAAAAAAATTGCGCAGGTGGGCGCACAAGTAACTGCTGCCCCTCTAAGCTAAAAACATGTATAACACCGTAAGAATTGCAACGTGGAATGCAAATGGACTTCTGCAACGGATAACGGAGCTTGAATTGTTTCTAAATATGGAAAGCATTGACATCTGCCTAATCTCGGAGAGCCACCTTACCAGAAATGCGATTGTTAATATAAGAGGATATAGCTGCTATCATGCGGCTCATCCAGCGGATAGAGCCAGAGGAGGCACGGCCTTATTGCTGAAAAGCACTATCAAATATTATGAAGACCTGAAAATAGAGGAGGACTCGTTTCAAGTGGCAACTGTCAAAGTGCAGCTGCTTGGTAAAGGAAACTTTAAAATTTCTGCAATATACTGCCCACCAAGGCAAAATCTGAAAAAAGAAGATTATGTTGAGTTATTCAAGATGCTGGGGAATCACT
The DNA here is from genome assembly GCA_034769895.1 of Magicicada septendecula. NCBI lineage: Eukaryota > Metazoa > Arthropoda > Insecta > Hemiptera > Cicadidae > Magicicada > Magicicada septendecula. The sequence continues at coordinate 306,318,534 of CM068374.1, read as the reverse complement.
TCATTGTTGGAGGTGATTTTAACGCCAAAAACAACTTTTGGGGTTCTAGGTTATCGACCACCAAAGGCAGGGAACTATACAAAGCTGGGATTGAAGTAAAACTTGATTTTCACTCAAGCGCTACCCCAACTTATTGGCCTGCAGATGCCAACAAATTACTTGATTTGATTGACTTTTACGTTGTTAAAGGATTATCCAGCAGGTACATAGATGTTAAAAACTGTGAGGATCTCTCATCGGACCACTCACCGGTTCTCATGACAATAAATGATGAGGTTATTTCTCGGTCATACCCGTGCCAGCTTTCGAGTAACAAAACGAATTGGACCCTATTCAGGCAACTACTGGATGAAAGCATAGACCTTCATGTCCCTTTGAATGTTATTTACCAGTTAGATGAAGAAGTCAAGAGATTTAATACTAATATTCAGAAAGCAGCATGGGAAAGCACTCCCCAGATCAACAGAAAACTGAAACAGAGAATAATCTGCCCTCCTCCAGAGATGAATGAACTTGTCAGGAAAAAGAGGAAGGCCAGGAAAACCTGGCAGCGAGTTCGCACACCAGAAAATAAAAGAGCCTTGAACTTGCTCTCTAATGAGCTGAAGGAACTGATAAAAAAGGTTAAAAATGAGGGGATTGGAAAATATTTAAGCAAGCTAACAGCTCAGAAGGATACAGACTATTCACTTTGGAAGAGTACTAAAGGACTGAAAAGGCCGAAAACCCACCAGTCGCCCATCAGCCGGGAAGACGGGACATGGGCGAAAAGTGCGGCGGAGAAAGCCGTTCTCTTTGCCAGACACCTTGAGGAAATCTTTCAGCCGTTACCTAGACAAACAGCAGAGGAAAACACTAACTTTGAGCCGAAAGTAGATAGGAAAAACATACAGAAAGTAACGCTACAGGAATTGAGAGAAGAAATTAAGAGCAATCTAAGCGCAAAAAAATCCCCGGGTTTTGACCTGATAACAGGCCAAATACTAAAGGAACTGCCTGGAAAAGCCATGAGAAAACTACTTCATTTGATCAACGCTGCCTTCAGGCTGAAGTATGTGCCTAGTCTGTGGAAGGTGGCTGAGGTTATCATGATTCTAAAACCTGACAAAGCACCAACAGATAAAAAGTCCTACAGGCCAATCTCCCTGCTACCGGTGATCTCAAAACTATTTGAAAAACTGTTTTTGAAGAGATTAAAGCCTTTGTTAGAGGAAAGAACCCTGTTGCCGGATCATCAATTCGGATTCAGAGAAAAGCACTCCACTATTGACCAGGTACAAAGAATCACCCATGTTATTGAAAAGGCTCTTGAAGGGAAGAACATTTGCTCAGCCGTCTTCCTGGATGTAGCGCAAGCTTTTGATAAGGTCTGGCATCATGGGCTTGAGTACAAGTTACATAGGGATCTCCCAGAGGAATTCTATCTGATACTAAAGTCTTACATCTCAGAAAGATACTTTAGGGTGAAGCATGAGGATGAATATTCAACTTTAAAGAAAATATCCGCGGGAGTTCCCCAAGGGAGCGTATTGGGTCAATTTTGTATTTGTTATACACGAGAGATTTACCAAACAGTGAGGAAACAACCGTTGCGACTTTTGCGGATGATACTGCTGTTCTGGCGGTAGGTAATGATGCCGAGACAGCGGCCAATAAACTGCAAACTTCAATCGCAGAGGTATAGGATTGGACTCGACGCTGGAGGATCAAACTCAATGAAACGAAATCAATACACACCAATTTTACCAACAGAAAAATAGAAATACAAAGGATCTACATCAATGAACAAGAAGTGCCATACTCTAACACTGCTAAGTATTTGGGTATGACTCTGGACGCAAAACTTAAATGGAGGGAGCATGTAAAAAAAAAGAAAGAGGAACTCAACATAAAATTCAGGAAATTGTACTGGCTGTTAGGTAGGAATTCACAACTAACAGTTGAAAACAAATTGCTGTTGTATAAACAAGTGCTGAGACCTGTGTGGACTTATGGTGTACAACTCTGGGGATGCACCAGGAAATCTAACATTCAAATGATACAAACTTTTCAAAACAAAGTACTTAGGAGTATCGTTGATGCCCCCTGGTATATTAGGAATGACAATCTGCACAAAGATCTCAAAGTAGAATATGTCAGTGAAATCGTAACAAAATATGCAGTTAACCATGACATGAGAATTCAGACTCATATAAATCCTGAAATGCTTTGCGTGGTGGAAGAAGCTCCGCACACGCTAAGAAGGCTTAAAAGATTGAAGCCCCAAGATTTGGTGACACATTAGTGCATTTAAATCTGTAAAACTCTAAAAGAGAGAAAGACAATAATCTCAACCCGGGGAACAGCCAGTGGGCTTCTACCCCATAAACCGTGACGTAATATTAAAGAAAAGCAACTTGTTGGGCTTGCTCAGTTGTTGCAAAGGGAGGTGTTTTTAGTGGGTTAGAGTCCCACACTACCTGGAGCTACGGGGCTCCAGTGTGTCTATAGAGATTTTCACCTGCCCTGCCGGAAAAAAAAAAAAAAAAATTATGTTTTATTAGAAGCGCTGTTACGAATATTGTATCTCACTGCTGAATACTTTTATAGTTATGTTAAGGTTATGGTCGATTACAGGTTATTAATATTGCAAGTGAAGATTACTTTTTGTAATAATAACTTATCTGAACAGTTAAAACTTGAGTGTTTGGGTTGATACCATAACCAAAGCTCAAGCTGAGGTGCTATTATAGTACTTGTTTCACAAAGTAAGATTATTCTTAACAAATAGGTAATAATAATAAGTACGTTTTTGTACTCAGTTTATTATCAACAGTGCTTAAGTAGCTAAGTATGCAAATATAAATACTTACCGTAATATAAAAGTAAAAAAGTGTGATTTTGATACCACATATTTTCTAGACAGTGATAGCCTAAACAGATAGTTTAACTATTTTACCTAGAATTACTACAGATTTTGGCAATCGTAAAATTTGATTAAAATTACTGATATTTCACTACTTTCATTACAGTTTTGTTTACCCTAGTTTTCGTCAAGTGAAGGCTAACATATCATTTTAAACTCTTTTATCAACACTTGCCTATTTTCAGTATAAGCCTATGATTAAAATATTTTGCATGATGTTGTGGTTAAGAATTGTGTGAATTTAGATTAAAATTAGAATAGTTACAAAGCTCTTACAATGCAATTCTAAACCATTTTGAAAATGACGGAGTAATATAAATTACTTTTTTTCTAGAATCTGTAAGAAAAGTCTTATTTCCACCAGACGACTACATTAATCCAGAAGAAAAAGTCAACAGCTGGTTAAATAATAATAAGGTAAGTGAGAAAACCTTATTAAGTTATCTTAATTTTTTATATAAGCAAGGTTGTACAATCCTAGCCATATCTTGCTTCCTAAGCACCACTTTTTCTTAAGAGTAGTTGAACCATTACAAAAATTTATCAGAGAACAGACTCCCCTCATATTTTCTTCCTGCTTCAACATTAAAACACTATTCATATTCTACATATTTGCCATTCAGCTTCATTTAATATGTAAACAGCTCAATTACATAATACTGAATTACTCTGTGAGTAAATGTAGGCCTAATTTCAAAACCAGATAGGTTACCCTCAGGTTAGGCAATACGTTTGCTATGAAATATGCCCAACTTTTAAAATTTTTTAATATTGGGGCACAGAAAGCTCTCCACAATGACACCGTCCACATGGATTATTTAAAATTATCTCTCTTAGTCAATTATGTCTCTTAAAACTCATGGGTGGGCTAGATGGCTGGTAAAATTGAAAAATTACATCAACATAACCTTACAAAATTACGTTTGGAGTCAATAGTTTTTACTAAACATTTTATGTTGTGTTTAACATCTGTATGATGTTAATAAATATTCGCACATATATTACAAGTACAATGACAGTGATGATTAGGTAATCACTTAGTACATAAAGGATTTTTTACTACATTTCATAAATAGTATAAATATAATCTTCCTTTACAAACCCATTACTACATGCACACTTTTCATTTTACCTCTGTATAATGTGAGTGTCAGTAAACAAAGAAAGGTACCTTAAAATACCGTTGACCGTTGCAAATTATTAATGTTATATTGGGTAGCAAATTATTAATGTTATATTGAATAACTTCATTAGGAAGAATCTGTTGCATAACGCCCTTAGTATAGTAATACATTTTCAAATGGTCATCTATAGCATTTATTTCTAATAAAAATTATTTGTATATTATATATTTATTAGCTAGTCTTATTCGATTTTTAGCCTTAAGATAAGCATTGTGAGATAAGTTATATTTTACACCCATTTTTTATCTGCTTTGTTAATTTTATTGTTTATTGAACGGAATTGGTACTACATACACATAATTAATCAGCTGGGTGTGTATATCATTTAACAGGTTATTTAATATTAATTTGTATTTTATTAATATTTAATTATTCATTCGTAAATTATGCTGATTAATTTGTTTGCAAGTGGTTTTAAAAGGTTAGGTATGTACATTAGCCTACTGGTAAAACAGACCTTTTTTTTTGCTACAGATTGACTTAAATAATATATTGTAATTGACCTAATGAAAATATTAATTTGACCTTATTTATTAAGTTTCGCTGCTTGAGATAAATTATATAGAAATGGTTTTGTCCTTTACAGACTGAAGAAGATGAAATAAAAAAACCATCAGTGGAAGTATCCGAGTTAAAAAACGTTTTAGCTAAATTAAATGAAAAACTAGATTCAATTGGGAATGCAACATGTGTTTGTAGCAAGAATACAAGATGTTATGTTAGTGAGGTAAGTATTGCTGTTTTAAAATTTAACCTGATCATGCTAGGTGATGTTCTTGTGACAGTGCTGTTTCATTAATAGCATGCCACTGACGTTTGTAGTATTAAAATCCAACTTCAGTTTTTATACTATAACTTCAACTTAGTGATGGTAAATGTGTTAGAATTCAAGTTTGTGTAGTAATTTGTGGAGGAGACTCAGGCAAGTTCTACAAAATGGTGGGGAGGGTTTAAAGGGTGCCTCCTAAACCTGACATGTATATAAACAACCATAACCATTGCAACCTAACCTATACTGTCATGGAATTGCAATATCACTTTGCTTACTCTGTACATACTAGTATATTGAGTTTCACAACTGTATGCTTGTCATTAATTTTTAGTTAATCACACGCTTAAGTAATAGTTTTATTTTTATTATTAAAGTACACTTGCTTTTTAGTTAGTCACATGCTTAACTCATAATTTTATTATCAAAGTACGCTCAGATTTTGTAAAACTTGAAAATTGCAATGTCTTAGCATTAAAAGTACAGTACAGTTATAAAGAATAAAATTATTCCAATTATTAGACGTATTTGTCACTAACTTTGCGTAGTGTGTCATTAAATTAGTATGCAATTTTTTAGTGCTTTAAATTTATATTGTGCATTCATTCAATTTATAAAAATTTGGTTGGTGATAGTAAATTTATTATTAAACTGATTGGGATGATAAGTATGTATAATTTCTAGCCGTAGGATATTAATTTATTGAGACCGTTTATATTTCAGACAAAGCGCAGTAATTTTCATTTTACGACAAATCTTATGCTTGTACTGAGGGGTTGTCTAATTGACACTTAATTACAGTTAGGACAACCTTTATTAATTATAAAGAAAATATAAAAATGTCAGGTAGTGAACCTATTGGATTAAAATTGCATAGAGGACTAGGCGTAATCACTCAGTTTTCCAGTTTCAGAAGGGACCATTTTAGACGGTAGTTTAAGAAAAATGTAGTAGGCTACAGGCCTATTATTCTTTTTTTTTTGTTTACATGTTTTGTGTATTTCTACATTTGCTTATTCCTTGTTTTACATGTTTTGTCATATACTTTAAATAACTAAGTTACTTTAATTTCTTCTTGTAACTTTAATCTTAAATTGCCTTCACCTAATCTAACCTTTTCCTTACACAATAAATGTACTGAATGTGCAATACCATGAAAATAAAGATTGTATACTACTCATCAAGTATAGCTACAAATGAATGTTTGTAAGCCAAAATTTAATTATATTAGTTTGCATAAGGTACAGATTAGGTTAGATTAAGGTCAAAGTTAAATGAAAACATCTTCAAAATTTATATTTGTTCCAGTATTATGTAGTATTGCATTATTGGTTACAAATTCTAAATTGTATATCTTTTAGAAACATGGTTATAATGCCACCAGTTTGCAAAAAAAAAAGTATTAATAAATGTTATCAATTACTTTTTTGTTGAGTATAAAATCCTATAGCCTATTGCAGTGTTATAAATTAATTGGTTTATAATAAATATACCGTTAATAATATTGGTTGAATATTAGAAAATTATTAAATTTACTAATACAGTATAAATTTATCAATATTTGTATATGTATTAGTAAATAGTTAGCTAGTGAACTAAAATTGAATAATTGTCTAATTCTTCATTTTTTTTTTTAATCTCAAAAGCAGCTTAACCAACTGGTTAAAACATTTAGTCTTAAGTAATAGACTAAATAATATTCTGTACAAAATTCATAATATAGGCCTACTTATTTTTGAATGTTACTTTTAGGTTTGTTCTTCAAGTTTCAAGATGTAAAACAATATATGTAATATATATTACAGTATTAATTATTTTAATTAATTTCTTTATTCTGTATATTATTTTTTTAGGTTCTGCCAGTAATTGATTATGACGCATCAGTTTTAGCCAGCTGCAGTGAAATAGCTGCTGTCTCTGGTGAAATAGCAACTGACTCCAACACCACTGCAAGTAATCCAGAACAGGTTATTCATATAGACATTTTACCTACCTGCAATGAAACAGCTGATGACTATCATCGCATCAGATACATCAAAACAAGTTACTTCTCGAGACATCTTACATAGCTCCAGTGAAATAGCTGATGGCTCCAGTGTAGTAGTAACTGGCTCTAAGTTAGTAACTTCTTTGAAACGGACTCCAATAAATGTTACTCCTAGTGTCAGCAGAACTGATTCCATCATCATAACTAGTACTCCAATACAAATTACTCATAATCAGACAAAATTAAAGAAGAAACGAGACAGGCGTAACTGTTGTCCATATTGTGAGAAACTTGTAACTAATTTTGTTCGACATCTTATTTATAATCATAAGAGTGAAGATGATGTAAAAAAAATTATTCAGATAGTAGATGAAGACAAATGTAAACAGAAAACCATGCGTACTGCAATTACTGATAAGTTACGCAATAAAGGAAATTACATGCATAATTTAAGAGTCATTGAACGAAATTCAAATGAACAGTTAATTCCTCGTAAACGACCCGATAATAATAAGTATGTTGTAAATAACACCACTCATGTTATTTGTAAGAACTGCTATGGTGTCTTCAAAAAAGAGCAGTTATTTTCTCATGTTAAAAACTGTTGTTACAATACTGACACAAAAAATGATGAAACAATCGAAGAATCAGGTAAAGAAATACGTCACCGGGTTTTAAAAACATCAGCATTAATGTTATGGAAAGATATTCCGGATGCATGTGACACATTAAAAACAAATATTTTTCCACGCATGGAGCGTGATAAAATTTCTATGACAGCTCAAACAGATCCTTTAATTGTAAAATTTGGAGCACGTATTTTAAGAAGCCATAGAGACACTTATTAAGTTTCCTACGTGTCAGTCAGAATGCGAGACTTAGCCAAAGTTCTAATTAAAATGCAAGAATATGACAGATATTCGGTGCCTGGAAGATTGTATTACACCTTTGAAATTCGATAATTTAATGTGTGTCATACGCCAGTTAAGTGGGTTTAATGAAACTACTGGTGAATGTTCCACTCCAAGTCTTGCCCCTAGGCTCGGATCAAGTTTAAAGGCTTGTGCTGATATTATTCGTTCAAGTATTGTAAAAAATTATGAAATTCGGACACCTGATAAACAAAGAAGTAGTAAAATAATAGACGAGTTTTTACAACTTATGCGTACGGAGTGGAAGATTGAAATTAGTTCTAATGCTGAAAAAAGCCGTAAAAGACAGAAAGTATCCAAAGTTGACGTGCTTCCAGATTCTAGTGATATTGTTTTGGTTTGTACCAAATTATCTGAGTCTTACACAAGTTTAATTAAAAAGCTGGAACTGAAGCCTTCTCCTGTAAATTATGATAATCTGGCCAAGACGGTGACAGCGCATTTAATAATACTCAATAGACGTCGACCTGGAGAAGTGGTTCGTGCAAGATTACACCATTATACTACTATTTATGATAATGAAAAAGTTAATTCTCTCAATAACATGGTTTTGACTGAAGAAGAAAAAAAAAGTGCTGAAGAGCTTATGTTGTTTCATGTTCCTGGAAAAAAATGTTAGAAAAGTGCCTTGTTTAATTACTAAGATTATAAAAAAGGCTACTGACAGTTTGTTAACCTCCAGGAAGAAAGTTGGAGTTGATAGCAGTGATTTCTTATTTCCTAATCCTGTGTTTTATTTACAAAATGGTGTGTCACCAACTTATGATGGGACAAAAATTATTGATGAAGTAAAACAACAGTATAATTTAAAAACCCCTAAAGACTTTACGGCTACTGGAGTACGACATCATTGTGCTTCAATGTCTCAAATTCTAGGTGTGAATGAAAGGTATGTTAATCATTTAGCTAACTTTATGGGTCATAACAGAAACATACATGAATCTAATTATAATATACCATTACCGTTAATTCAGAAAGGTCAGGTTGGCCACAGGTTATTACAAATGACCCAGAGTGTTACGTGTTCAAGGACTGAATCTTTAAATGAACCATGTAAAGATAATATGGAAGTTGTTTTAAATGATAATACTAGCACTGCAGAGGATAAAAAGGCGAATACATTGCAAGTACTAATGGAAGTTTGACTAGTGAAGTTGAAGGTTTTGAAAGTACACCATCTTGTAAAAAAATTAGGCGTGTGAGGTGGAATGATGAGGAGAAACACATACTTTATCGTCATTTTGGGAAAAACCTTCTACGGTTTGAAAATCCTGAAAGAACAGAGATCAAGAAGGTATTTGAAAATGAGATAACTTTGAAGAACCGTTCTTTTGAACAAGTTTGCTCGTTTGTTAACAATATAGTGACAAAAAAAGTTGTCCTAAGAAAATCAGTTATAACAGAAATTAAGCCCATGTGTAATACGTTTAAAGATTTCTGAGAAGCATTTTATGTGAGTTATATAAATGATGAGTTTTTGGGACTTGCACATTAATATTTGTTAGTAAATGAGTATTTTACTTCTGTAAAATTTGTAGCTCTGTTTATTTAGTAAAATTGTATCTTTTATTTGCAGTTCTGTTCATTTTAGTTGATTTATTTTTAGTAACATTTAACGAATTATATTATTTATGGGAGTCCCTACTTAAAATTTTATTATTGTATTTCATTCTTTATTAAGAAAATATTGTTCTTGTTTAGGAATAGAACATGATTTTTTAATGAGACTTGTTTGTTTTTTTAAATTTTGTCTGTTTATTAAGAAAATAATAATCTTACATTATAACACATAATGTAACATATTGTAGTCTTAGAATATAAAATTCTTTTAATGACAGAATTTATTTTCTCCTACATCACTAATTAAATTAAATCTTGAAATTAGTTTGAATTTAGTGCTAATTTTCCATTACAGTTTTAATTTAATTCTGTTGTTATTAATGAGGATCATATGATCCTAACCAACACATTAGGTTCATTGATCGTTGTCATGGCTGTATAGATTTACCTCATTATGCAAGGAATTTTGAGATATGAGTCATGCAGCCAAGCTATTATGTGCCTTTGAGAAAGCATCATACTAAATGTGGTGTTAGCTGCGTATAGTTTTTGCACAGTACATGTACGTAATATGACTACTAGTTTAACAGTATCAACTTATTAGCTGAAAGTAGTTGAGTGTTAGCATCTAAGCAAGTAAATTATATTTATCTTTCAGCAATGCTTGTCTTGGCAGATCCCACACCAAAGTCGAAAACATTGTATTTTATGGCCAAGAAATTTAAAATATATGCCTTAAAACTGAAGGATACTTTTTCCTTATGTACAAATATTAATTTTGTATTATCTGTTGAGACTGCTTAGATAATTTATTTATGATTCAGATAATAGAAGTTCGATTTCGGTTAAGATGAGTGAGGGAACGTTAGGCAAGACTGAAAGGAGAGATCAAACCTACTATTGGCCTAAAAATGTTATTTAGTTTACTTAACTAAATGTAATTTTCGTGTTGACCTTTTTTCTCCATTGCGTTTTACATCTTCAGAGCGATCAGTGGCCAGAACCTTAATGATTATCACGTAGTTAATGAGTTGCACTAATTATGCAACAGAATTATTTAGTTTATTACCCATTAAATTTTGTAATAATAACATTTTTTGATAATAATCCTCAAGACGTAAAGTAAAATACTAACCTGCAACTTAACGCAAAAATTTACACGTGTGCTACATTCTTGCAACTTATATATTTTATTATACGTGGTGAAAAACAACCCAAGGGAAACTTTTTTTTATGTAGGATAACATAATAGTTATGCATTATGGGGCTGGTATGGATCTTGTGTTAATTATGTGCTTGAGCCTTGGACTCTTTAGTGAGAGGACGTACATCATGCAGTGGTAAGTAAATAAACTGTGTACGTATTTCAATTGTCTTGTTTATATGTCCATTTAGTGACATAAAACTGGTTATTACGTTCAACTAAAGTATATGACATACCTTTGTGCATGCGTGAGCTGTGTGTGTGTGTGTTTGTCTATGAATGTCGTCTGTTATGCAGGTTCTCTGTGACTGATTAATATTTAAGACTACAACATGCTTCAACAATATGCATGAACTCCTAACGAGTCTACTCTGCAATCACAAATGTCCCAACAACAATTGGTACCAAATTCTTCATATTACATTCCTCTTGGCGCCCAGCAACTTACAAATTTGCAACAACCATTACAAGTAATAAACTTCCAGCAACAATCCTGTAGAATGACTTCTAGCAGTGAAGAAGAAGGCGAGTCACCAACTCAAGATACTAACAAAGTAAGTTGGCAAATAGCACGAGGCACTAAAAGAAGAAAAGGTAATGATCCTAAACAGAGCAATATCACTATGGAGAAAGAAATAACAACACATGATCGATTTGATGTGTTAAAACAAATAAGCCCCGAAGTAAAGATGGAGAAACTGAAAGCACAAGTAAAAAATGCTCAAATCCCCACCTATATTTGCTTATGATGTAAATTATACACAGATTATAAATCAACTACGTAATGTGGTCGAAGTAGAACAATATAACTATATAGTACAAAATCTATGGCTAACAACACAATAAAAGTTAACTGCAAAACACCTGATACCTATAGGAAAATCACCTACTTATTTGAAACACAGTAACCTTGTATCAACGAAATAAGAATGAGCATATCGAGTAGTCTTAAAATATTTGCATTTTCAATTGACTGTTGTATCCCCGTCGAGTGGCTGCCGGAGAACAACTTGTTGCGGGTTCGTAGGTGAAGTTAAAGGCCGTTCCACACTGCACGTGGCGTCCGTGTCCGGACGTATTGTAGCTAATTTTGAAAAATCGCTTCCTATGTTATTATATCAGACAGTTCACACAGCATGGCCATGGACGCGAGCCACGTCCACTATATTAGCCACGCGTGGCCACCGTTCGCCTGAAGAGCGATCTTTTGGAAACGTGGTGGACACGTCTCACCCCGCGCATGCACAGAGTCCGTCTCTAACCACGTGTACGTTCCGTGCTACTGTCGTGTGCGCTCAGTGACGCTGCTGTTTCCGCCCTTCTCTATCGTGTTGCTGGATTCTAATTTTTTTTATAGTGTGAAGTTGTGCGGGTGTTTGTACCAAGTTATTGAACTAAAAAAATGGAACAACTGATTGAAGAAGTGCGTGCTCGTCCCGTTACTTGGGACAGCACAACAGAAGTGTACAGGGATGCAGTACTAAGGGACAAAGCTTGGGACGAAATTGCTGGAGTTTTACTCAATGAAACTAAGTAAACAAATTATACATATTCTGTGTTAAAAGCCTTTTATTTACATTTAAACAAATCAAGGGTAGCAACAGATTATAAACAATACTGTTATGTACTATTGTTATAAAATACTATATAAGTATTTTAGCGGTCTGAGTTCCAAATCGGGGCAGAGGTTTCCAGCAATTGTTATATGCTTCTAGGATCTCTTCTGGAGAGCCTACTTCTGTCATGTCACCTTTGGAACAAAGGTAGTTGTGCAAAACAGTTGTAGCTTTTATTATTTTTTTGACTGTTTCGATGTTACAAGCCAAAGGACGGAAGTACACACGCCATCTCTGGGCCAATACGCCGAAAGCATTTTCAATTACTCTTCTACAGCGACATATACTGTAGTTATACAACTGTTTCTCGGTGGTAAGTCTTTTGTCCCGAGGAAACGGACGTAAAAGAAATCTCTTCAGTGGAAATCCCTCGTCTCCAACAATAACATATGGCATATTGACACCACCTTCAACAAGTGGTTCGTCAGGAGGCACAGCCATACTGTAACTGTAGATTCTTTTCCCCATAGCACTTTCCATAAAAATGCTGCCATCACACTCTTTACCGTAAGCACCACAATCAATGGCAATAAATTTATATTCAGCATCAACAAGTCCGAGGAGCACAGTTGAATAATAATTTTTATAAATATAAAAGCTAGAACCTGAGTTTGGCGGTATAGCAGTCAAAAATTTAATTTTCGTGCTTGACCAGTTGTTCTCACGCTACGGTGGCAGTGACTCTAAGAACAGAGCCATAAAACAAAGTAATTGGGGTAGGAGACAACTAACGCCCTATCATACAATGGAAGCGCGTTCAGTACGAGGCAACAATAAGAAGTGACGACTTGAGTTGACAGGAGCGTGCCAACGGAGAATTATGACACCGTAACAATTTGAACAATGTACTTGGCTCAGCCGGACGTTTACACAGAATCGAAGCGAGCGTGCATTGAGGGTGCAGCTAAGGAACGAGGTCACTATACAAAAAACGAGACGAGAGACAAAGGGTTCAGGACGTACTGCAGTCTTTAGAAACGATCCAAACAACAAACTATGAAGAGAACCAGCGTCAAGTCACAGCGGGATATACGCTTAAGTGACAAGCTAAAATTTACAACGAGAAAGCGTGGAGGTTACAACCGTCGACACTTGATGGAAAACTGTTAATTGCCATGACACAGAGTTTCAGTAACGAACAATACTCGGGATATTAAGAGTAAACCCTTGCTGGAGACTCGAACAATGAGTTGATTGACACGCGGGGAATGGCTTGCATTTCCCAGAACGAGAGTGACGCCTGGACAAGACGATTCAAAGGACATCTCTAGCTACCTATCAGGACAAAGTATTTCACGAGAGAGAGCGGAAAAGAGGCCCGTTTCCATAGCAACTAACAGAAGAACGAATCACAGGGTAGAGTTACTGGAAGAATTCGAGATGGTGGGAAACGACTTCGAGAGAGGTTAGAGTTTCAGCCTATCATGGTAATCTTAGGCGTGGACAAGCCAGAGACCAAATTTCTAGTAGGGAGACGTTATTAAAAAGTAAGTGTCGAACGCGGGACGAGGCAGTCTTATAATTAATTTTGGCAGTCTTATTATAAATTTCAGCAGTCTTATTACAAATTTCGGGAGTCACGTTACAATTTTTGGCAGTGATATAATAACGTTGAAAGTCGTATAATAACTCTCGAACAGTTCGCGAGGAGTCTTATATAAAAACTTTGAGTGTTTAACGTAATTTACCAAACAGTTCGCGAAGAGTCTTATATTCAACCGGACTACAAAAGTATTTGTGCGACATATAACTCTCGTAATTAACTTTATGATGTTATAAACAATCTCGCAAGTTTACTGAGTGCCGTGCTTCTACTAAGAACATTCACGCGAATTTCGAAGTGTATCGGCATATCAAACTACCGTGAATTCTCAAAGTACGCGAATGGGAACTGAACTTTCTTTAACTAAGAATATATAATCGCTTACGTATTAGAAAACAGTATAGCGAACAGTAACTCACAATGTGCGTGAACGTTGTAATCATATCTATAAATCACTATAACCAAGACACTTTTATTCAAAGGAAATATTAATTAGCCACACAATAATACCTTTGCGTAGTCACACAAAGAACACACAGAACATTTAATCAAACATGGATATGCGCGGAGACAATTTGGAGCGTGTGAACATAGAATAACACAAAACACTATTCTGCTAACGACGCGAGTGAATAACAAGTGAAAGTGATCATCACCATCGCAATTCAATGGAGCAACATTTCCAACGATCATCATCACCTGGAGATCGCACCGATGGATTAACGGATTAGCTAAACCAAGTAACTCTTTATGATCTTGTTAACATAATTAACTACTGTCCTGTCTCTTTCCAAGAATCTAACCCTGAGCAAATATGAGAAAAGTTATTAAAAGAAGGTTGCATTCAGTATATATATTTATGTTCTATTAAAGCCGTCCACCTGGGTGAATGAACGCATTAGGTAGAATAATATTATTTGATTTGTTGTATGCATTTTATATGTTGTATGTATTTACAGGAAGCAATTAAGGAGGAATTTATGTTTTGATATATGTTGTATGTATTTACAGGTACCAGGAAGATATTTATATGTTTGTTATTGAATACAAAATGTTTAACATATAATAAATTAGTACCTAAGCAATCAATCAATAATGCGTTCATCATTCTCAGTAAACCCTGTGTTATTCACAAGTCACATCACTATTATAATTTAATATTAAAGAAGCAACCTAAGTAAATTAGTAGATTTGTACCTTAATTACGTGGTGGTAATTAGCTGATGAAGGGTCTTCTCATTAACCCTTACATCATTAACAATTAAGAAATTCAAATATTAATTAAACCCCAATAGACCGTATAGAATTGGCGCTCCCACAACACGGGGCTATCTAAAGTCATATTTTATATCATTAGGGTAATCTATTAATTTATGCAAATAATTTGCATTTATATACACCGTATATTATTGGCGCTCCAAGATCGTGGGGCACGGCAAACATAATTAATTAATTCATTGCCAATTCCAATAATATATCCCGTATATTATTGGCGCCCATCCGCACGGCTTGATACCCGATAGAATATCACGTGTAAGTCTGGGTAAAGAGCAGGCAGTAGATTAGATTAACCTAGAGTAAGATAAAGATAATTCATAGTGTAGAGGCTAGTTTGAATGATCACGCGTAGTAGGGCAAAGATGGCCAGTAATTCGGATAGTGTGGAATTTGAGGTTAACAATCAGTTAGGTATGCCTAAGGCCGATCCTACATTGGAAGCGGAGTCGATCTGGCCACCAGACCCGACCCGGCCAGACCAGACCAGTCCAGACTCGGCGCTCCTACATTGCAGCTAGTTTTCAGCCAGGAGCGGAAGAACCAGTACTGTGTCAACTCTCGACGAGGAAAGTTGTCTATTACAGTTGAAAAATGGACGAGGAACTAATTGATTTCATGTTATTGGACAGGAATTTATTATTAAACTCGCGTAAAAGAAAATGGGTCCATGAGTTCAATGAAGACCACCGTCAAAGTGAATTTTACACAACCTGCCTACCTATGCGTAGTCACCCTGATAAATTCAAAAAATATAGAATGACCGTCGAAACGTTTGATTACATTCTGTCTCACATAGAAGTAGACCTACGGAAGTGGAGTAACTTCAGGACTTGTATAGAGCCAGCAGAAAAACTAACAATTTTATTGAGGTAAGTTACTTTCAATGTATAACTTAGAAAATATTTATTGCAACAAAAACATTTGCATAATACAGTTAGTAACTTTTCAATGGCGTATTGTTAATTTCATTTAGCTAAAGCAAAACAAGTCTTATTATCGTTATCAGAGAAGAACTAAATCAGAAAATAAAATCAGTTAAATTATGTTTCTAATATATATGTGATCATAATAATTATCTTACTTTTATATCTTTAAATTTTATTAGCTGACTTATATAATTTTTATTCGTTATTGAAAATTTGTATTATGTAAACACATAATGTTTTGTTTTATTCTATATAAAGATGCCGTAGCGGCCAAAGCTGCCTAATTCAATAAAAATAATTTGAAATTTATAAACAGGTATTTTATTAATGATTCTACAATGTTCATTATAAAACTAAAATAGTCTTTTACAATGTGAAACTGCTATTTAGTACAAATCTGTCAATGATTCCACTTGGTTGTTCGGAGAGGTCCAGCTTTCAGTATTGGACACACTACGAGTATTTTTTGAGAAAAAGGGGAGTTCTCCTTGTCCGGAATTTTGGTGGTGATATGGTGAAGGGATAGAACTAGATGTGTCAGATGATGATCCATACGGATTGGAGTAGTATCCTGATCCTGAGGGACATCGTGGAGGCTGTGTAGTCCCAGTTGTTGATGGCCATGTCCTATTGGTTTCCTGTACTGTTTCAAGCTCAGCAATGACGCAGTTTAGAATTGTAGATCGTAGTTTCATTCTACGAATGTCCGATAGCTTTTTCAACGAAGGCAATAAACTTTTAAAGAAAGAGAGATCATCATCTTCCAATGATGTATTTGTTTGTGGGGTCGCAAATCGTGCTTCCATCAACTGAACTTTACGCCTTTCTAGGTCCAGAGCCTCGTTTTGAATTGATGGAGCTTGCTTCCAACCTGGGCGCTGAGGTTTACTACCTTCTGGATTAGTAGTAATGGTAGAGGTATTTTTAGGTTGGCGGACATTTCCTCCCTCTGTTACTTCTTCAGGCTCGTCGAAGTGTTCATCATGTTCAGTGGATAAGTCAAGATCATTTTCTGTATAAGAGGCTTCACCATGTTCCTCCGAGTGTTGAGTACTGGGTGTATCTGATACGGGGAGATTGCCTGAAGTAGCTCTTGACTTCATCATAGGAATCAAGAAGCTTAATGCTTCAAAATAAATCCATTTAGGTTTTGCTGCTGTTCCTGATACACCGTTGGATTCCTTAATTTTTTTCCGGAACATGTCTCTCAGTAGTTCCCATTGCTTGCGGGCTTCGTCTCCTGAAAAAAAAAAAAACTTGAATAAATTTTATAAATAATGAATATAACCTGCTGCAACCATGAACTAATTAATCGTTTTATTATTTTTATAATTTTAATTTTCTTCTTTTTTCAGGTATTTGTCAACAGGCCTCTCCTTTGAAGCTTTGAGTGAAACATTTCGCATGAATAACTACAGCGTGGGGAAAATCGTGGAGGAAACCGCTGATGCGATTTGGAAACAGTTAGCTCCAGTACATTTACCAGTTACAAATCAACAAGGATTTGTTAAAATTGCCGCAGATTTTAAGGACAGGTGGAATTTCCCTAACTGCGTCGGCTGTATAGTCGGGAAACATGTTAAAATCAAAGCTCCTCGGAAGAGTGGTACCATGTTTTTCAACTATAAACAGTTTTTCTCAGTTAACCTTCAAGGCGTAGCCGACACCCGATGTAAATTCATATTTATTGACGTCGGGGCATACGGAAAGCAAAGTGAGGGGTGTGTGTTTGAAGCCTCTCCAATCTCAACATTTTTTGAAAATTTTTCTGAAACGTTGCCTGCCCCCTCACCAATCGATGCAAGTTGCACATTGATTCCATTCGTTGCAGTCGGTGACGATGCGTACCCATTAAAGACGTACTTAATGAAACCATTCGGTCAACGAAACTTGACAGAATCACAGCGCATTTTTAACTATCGATTGTCAAGGTGCAGAAGGTGCATAGAATGCGCATTTGGAATTTTAACTGCGAAATGGAGATTGCTCTACAAAGCCATCGAAACAGATGTAGAAAAAGCTGAGAAAATCATTAAATGTATGTGTCTTCTGCATAACATAATTATTGACAAAGAGAATATTACGCTCAATCAAGGAGTTCTTGAACAAGCCCTAGAGGAATATGAACAGCGACATCAGAGACCAGATGTGGGTTATGGACGACGATTCAACAGATCCTCTACCGCTGCAAAGGAGGTGAGAAATTTCTACAAAGACTACTTCAATGGCTCTGGAAGTGTTCCATGGCAGGATGAAATGGTGTTCAACGCTAACCGATAAACATAAGTGCTCTTAAAAATATTTTAAAGATAAATAAGTATGTATGGCCAACTAATTCTTATCACTTTTATGTTTAACCTTTAGCTACCTATGTTTTTATCGTAAAAAATAAATAAATAATAATGTCAAAAGAATATGAAATTTTCTTTAATAACTTCAGCTGAACCTATTTCAACCTATTTTCAACGTGGCAGCCATTTTTAGACGTTTTGTCTTAATATTTTTTTAAATATAACAGGCACACACAAAAAAGTTTTTTTCGATCCCACAGACCAGACCATATTTTTATAGGTTTTCGGGGTCGCTGAATCCGAATCTGGGGTCAGTTTTGCCCTATCACGTCAGGTTTTTTTTAAAGGTCACTAAAAAGGCCAAAAAGGGCTAAAAATGACCTTTAAAAAAAACCTTACGTGATAGGGCAAAACTGACCCCAGATTCGGATTCAGCGACCCCGAAAACCTATAGAAAATATGGTCTGGCCTGTGGGATCGAAACATTTTTTTTGTGTGTGCCTGTGTAATTTATGTACCGTAAGTAAAAACAGTTTATTATGATGTACTATTTTGTCTCCTGAAAAGATTTATACCACTTTCAAGCCGATAGGCCAAACGTTAAAAATGTATTCAAGTTTGTCCTAATTCGGTCCATTGTAATTGCTTATTTTCTTATAGGAAATTCGCTATAAGCCTCTTATCACAATAAACCTGCATCACTCAACGAATTTTCTCACGTTTGGTTTTTTTATTATAACAATGCTCTTACTCTGTTCAAGAAAGGAAAATACTTCCAATTAGGCTATTATAGTTTATAAAATAACATCCTATTTATGGCCAAAAATCGCCTTAAAATAAACTATTTTTTGAATATTAGTTAGCCTATTCTAAAATGAACAAAAAATGTGTATTGCTACTTACCTTCAATTTTCAGCACTTTCCCTACTTCCTCCCACAGTTTTGACCTCAAATCGCCGCGGTTGTGGTACTGTTTGTCCCTCTGGTCCCATAATACTACTCGCTCACGCACTAATTCAATTAACATTCCTTTGTCTACCATTATGGCACAATTAAACACAAAAACCAAGTTCAATAGATGATGTTAAAACGCACCACCTCGACCAAAGCTTCCATGCAACTGGAAGAAAAAACAAACCTGTTTGATTGTTGTCAGACCAGTTCAGACCCGACTCCCCTCCCCGGAACGAGCACTGGCTCCAGTGTAGGAGGGGGGACGGTGCGTCATGTGTTTGTTTTCTTCAGACCCGCTCAGACCGTCTGGTCGGGAGAAATTCCGCTTCCAATGTAGGACCGGCCTAATACCGAGGAGGGCAACACACCTAGCGATCCAGGCAGTGTGGTGGAGACTCCAGATGACAGGGCGCGGGGACCGTCGCCTAGACCTCAAGAAGTGAGCCTACAAACACTAATAGCATTACTAAGCGAGAAAATTGATAAACAAAATGAAAAATTAGATAAACAAAGCGAGAAATTTGATAAACAAACTGAAGACATTAGAATAATTCGTGAAGAAATTAGTGAAAATAATAGAATAATTCGTGAAGAAATTAGGACACAAATTAGTGAAAATAATAGATTAGTAAGCGAGAAAAACAAAGACGAAGTATCTGAACAAATAGCACAAATGCGTTCGGAAATACGTGAATACCGACAGACCTGGGAGGAGAAGTTTAATGAAATACAAAAGAAGCAAGAAGACTCAATTAAAGAATTACGAGAAGACGCAGGTAAGAAGCATGAAGAGATGCGGAAGGCAAGCGAAACAGACCGCCAAGAGTGGAAAGGAGCCATCCAGAATACACAAACAAGCATTAAACGAATTCATAACAAAATAGAAATGCACATTAAAGACAGTAACAAAAGACAGGAAGAATTAGCAGCCGAACTTCATGAAACAATACAACAGAAGCAGCAGGAGCAGTGTCACACGAATGACATCGTGAAACAGAAACTTGAAGAAGTTGATAACAAACAACGCTCAACGGAACAGAAATTAGACGAAACGTCTAAAAAAAAAACAGTACGCATTGAGGAACTGAAGTGCCACATCGCAAAAATGAGAGAAACTCAAGAACGCCTGCAAAGACAATTGATTGAAAGTGAGTGTGGGAACGGACACCGAATCAATGGACCGCAACACCACGATCTAAAGTATAATGGGACCGATAGATATCCAATGGAATTCTTGAAGGAGCTATCGGAACTACAGGAGACATATTACCCTAATGACGGTATCAAATGGATTGGTAGACACCTCGAGATGGACGCTGGTATCTGGTGGCGAGTCATCAGGAACCAGGTGACTACTTTTGAAGAGTTTAAGGAAGCTTTTACGCGGAAATACTGGGGGCAAGAACGTCAAGACGAATTTAGAGACCACCTTGAGTATGGAAGATTTGACTGGCACGGACAAGTAAGCTCTATCCAGTATATCGAGCGTATTCTTTTAGAAAGTACACAACTGACGCCTACGATAACGGATAAACAATTGATCCGTAAGATCGCAAGACATTTTGGCTGTGACGTGCAGTTAGCTGTGGTCACGAGAGGAATAAATACGATTCCGAATTTCGAGTCATTGATCGTCGAATACACGCAGATTCGACCACGCAATAACAAGGAATTTCAGTATGCAGCGAAGGCAGAAAGTGAAAGTCGGCGAGAGAGGAGACGACAGACCCAGACGGGAATGGGGTGAGAAAGTTACCGCTCGCACACAGTACAACCGCAATGCTGGAGGGGAGACCGTAAATACTATGAGTTTCGTAAACAAGGGTGCGTCCACGTCGACGGCCGTTGAACCTAAACGGCAAACCCAGGAAGATAAAAAAAAAAATCACGCGGCACAATAAGAGAGATAGCCGATTCACCGGACAATGACATTACCAATAATGTGCATATACTTTTACCAGATTTAAGAAATGACTTGTTGTATGATGATGAAGAAGAAATTACCCAACGTGTAATAAAGTGTCCTGAAGTAATTGTAAAATTTAATAATGATGTAACTGTTTTAGCTCTTATTGATACCGGATGTTTGATCAACGGAATATCAGAATCATGGTATAACCAAAATAAGAAGGATATAGAACCGTACGAAATACTGCCCATGACCAACACCCTTGTCATTAGCGCAGTAGGAAACAAATCGAAATTAATTAAGAAACAAATATTGTGACATAGAATTAGATGGAGTTAAGAGCGAATGTGTGTTTTTAGTTATCCCGGATCTTATCAAACCATGTATCTTAGGGATGAGTTTTCTACAAGAAACCGGATGTCGGATAGATATAGGGAGAAGAGCAATCAAACTGAAGGGGAAAGCTGACGAAGAAGAGTATGCGATACCAATCATGCATATGGCAGTGATAAGCAGAGAAGAAGATGAAGAAATCATGCGGAGTATTGACGAAAAGGTGGAAAATATCGACTGTGGAGATGAAAATGTAGTAACAAGACTAAAGGAAATTTTAGTAAGAAATAGGAGTTTATTCAGGGAGTGCCCCGGAAGAATCGACGGATACGCGCACGAATTCCAAGTGACAGACAGGACACCGTATTTCCAGAGGGGTTGGCCAGTTCCGCTTGCATACAAGGGGAAAGTTCAAGAAGAAATAAGTCGAATGTTACGTTTTGGGGTGATTGAAAGATGCAACAGCCCATTCGTAAATCCACTTGTGACTGTGATAAAGAAGGATGGAAGGGTCCGATTGTGTCTGGACGCAAGAAAAATCAACAGTGTGACGATCCCGGACTACGAGGGAGCCTCACCGATAAATGACATATTAGCAAGGTGCAGTGAGATGAAGTACTTGTCTACAGTCGATCTGACCAGTAGCTTCTGGCAGGTACCATTAAAGCCAGAATGCAGAGATTTCACGGCCTTTATGTATGAGGGTAAGTGCTACCGCTTTACGGTCACACCTTTTGGATTAAGCACAAGTTCAGAGGCAATAACAAGGGGTTTAGATGTGGTATTAGAAGAAGAAGTAAAAAGAAACACTATTATCTATGTGGACGACTGTCTATGTTATTCCAATAGTCTAGAAACACACTTAGCGCACTTAGAATTATTATTAGAGAATTTAAGAAAAGCGAATTTAACAATAAGTTTAGAAAAGTCACAATTCTTCAGACAGGAAATCTCGTATCTAGGGTATCGCCTGACAACGCGGGGAATCCAGGCGACGGAGGAGAAGATAAGCGCTATTATGAAGTTTCCTATTCCTAAAAATCAGAAGCAGCTGAAGAGTTTCTTGGGACTCACCAACTTTTATAACCGCTTCACGGATAAATATGCTGAGACCACGCAACCACTACTTGGATTATTGAAAAAAGGATGTAGATTCATTTGGACACCAGAGTTGAATAATTGTTTTCAACAAGTTAAAGAATTATTCATCGAAACTGTAATTTTAAAATTTCCACGGATTAATCAAAGGTATTACATGCAATGTGACGCCAGTAATGTCGCATATGGCGGTCAATTGTACCAGTTAGATGAAGAAGGGAAAATAGGAGTCATTGCATTCACAAGTAGAACATTTAAAGGAGCCGAGAGGAATTATTTCACTACAGAAAAGGAACTACTATGTATCGTACGATGTTTAGAGAAGTTCCGCATTTATATCTTGGGACAACCTTTGACCGTTATCACTGATAACAAAGCACTGACATTCTTACACAAATGCCATTTAAACAATTCCCGCATTACAAGATGGATCTTAAGTATTCAAGAGTATAAATTCGACATTGTGCATTGTAAAGGTAAGTACAACGTTGTTGCTGATATTCTAAGTAGAAATCCAACAGACGCCGCACCAGAAGAAGTCAACGAGGACACCTACGAATACTTGGTTAATCATATAACAATTAAAATGGACAAGGAGGTGGGTAGAATTATTAGAGACATCGGAAAATACCAACTCAACGATAACAAACTTAAAACCATCATTAATAAAATTAGCGTAGGAAGTGTAGATAAGGAACTAAGTGAATTCTATAAATATGTAAATGGAAAGTTATACAGACGACGCAAGAACGACTGGAAGTTGTATGTACCAGATAGCGTATCTGTAAAATTAATTACCGAAATACATCGTATGTACGGACACTTAGGAGCGAAAAATGCACGGAAACGTTACAAGAGCATTTCACTATGGACAAGATGAAAGAGAAAGTGAAGGTTCACATAAAAACGTGTGATGTGTGTCAGAAATGTAAGGACACTGGTAACCGGGTTTTGTTCGGCGGTACAAAAGCGTTTACACCGTTAGGGAAGGGTGAGCTGGTTAGTGCTGATTACTACGGACCTTTGCCCGCGGCGGCTGCCGGAGTTAAATACCTGTTTGTAGTCATTGACAACTTTACAAAATACGTCAGATTGTTTACACTCCGAACAGCGACCACGACAACTACATTAAGGAGAATGAAACAATACTGCGAAGAAATGGGTTATCCAAAAGCGGTACTTACCGACAATGGAACTCAGTTCACTTCCAGAAGATGGGTGAATGGGCTGAGGGAGATGAACATTCAACCTAAATATACAGCTATAAGAAACCCGTGTGCTAATTTAGCTGAAAGAGTCAACAGGCAACTTGGCAATTTATTTAGAATCTTTGTTCATGAACAGCATACCAAATGGTCACGATACGTCAAAATAATCGAGAGCTGCATCAACGAGGTCTACCACGACACCATAGAGGTAACACCTTATGAAGCACACCTCGGCAAGAAACCAACGAGAGCTTGGAAGAAACATTTAGACCAAGATATTATCGGAATTGAAAAAACCGATAATAGCAAAATATTCATGAAAATAAAGAACAAAAGAGAAAAACAAGCAAGGCTAATTAATGAAAGTAAAACGATTACTAGATTTGATGTCGGAGAGAAAGTGTTAATAAGAACTTACTATCAATCCGCGCAATTCAAAAGAAAATTGATAAATTCTACGAACTATCTAGTGGACCATATAGAATATACCGGATTCTTGGGGACGCAACATACGAACTCGTCGATTGCGAAGATGAAAACAAGGTCCGAGGAAAATTTAACATAAAACAAATCAAGAAATACCATGAACGAAAGGATGAGATATAATCTACAAGAAAAATGAAAGGATATCTGGTGGAGTTAGCTGATGAGTCGAGTCGCATACGCTAGGGTAGTTGACGCGGGAATCTCATTCAGGCTAGCCAACCATAAATAAAAACACAATATGTATTGTAAATTTAAATTTAAAATATTTTATGTAAGTCTTTAGGAATAATATATGTGAAAAGGACTAACAATATGTTAAGTGATACAAGTGAGTGAACACTTTGATTAAAATTGTTTATAATGGAATTTGGTGAATAAGAGGACATTTTCTTTACAAATTTCTAATCTAATTACATGGCAATAAATTGTCACAGGTGTAATAAATGTAAGAAAGAATACGAATGATCAACGTAGATCAATATTTCACATGTAAAGCAAACCATGTTGACGAAGTCATGTATAATCATTAGACTCAATTTTAAATGGATGTTAGATTAAGATTACTTAATGGTTACTTTAAGAATATATGTACATGTTTAGTTAATAGGATCGATTGTGGTGTAGTTTAAAGATAACAATACAATGATCATCACTGTTATCAATCAAAATCCTGATGCTATTATGTAATGGAGGTAACTAGAGGAATACTTGGACCACTTAATCAAGTATTTTCTTTAATATATTACGTGAAGCAAAGTCTTCAAATAATTGAATTTTATATTATTTCATTATTGATGTATTACATGTCTATTCTTTAAGAAACAATGTCAAATCGTTTTGTAGCTAATTCTACATTTATTGAGTATTTACATATTGTTATGATAGGATGTAAACACGGTTATACAAATAACTCGTGCAAGCGTTCATGTAAAATGCGTTCAGGCAATCCAAATGGATGGCAATAAATTCAGGTAATTGATCTAAACAAAAGGGGGGTATACCAAGTGCAACACATCATGGAAGTAGATCATCGAGAGACGTTCCTCATAGACGAAGGTGGACACGGCGACACAGGGCGCAGAATGTGGATTCAATTGTTCCCTGAGGTCACATCATTAAATCCACATTGGGGACGATATAGCAGTCAAAAATTAAAAATTTAATTTTCGTGCTTGACCAGTTGTTCTCACGCTACGGTGGCAGTGACTCTAAGAACAGAGCCATAAAACAAAGTAATTGGGGTAGGTGACAACTAACGCCCTATCATACAATGGAAGCGCGTTCAGTACGAGGCAACAATAAGAAGTGACGACTTGAGTTGACAGGAGCGTGCCAACGGAGAATTATGACACCGTAACAATCTGAACAATGTACTTGGCTCAGCCGGACGTTTACACAGAATCGAAGCGAGCGTGCAGCTAAGGAACGAGGTCACTACAAAAAACGAGACGAGAGACAAAGGGTTCAGGACGTACTGCAGTCTTTAGAAACGATCCAAACAACAAACTATGAAGAGAACCAGCGTCAAGTCACAGCGGGATATACGCTTAAGTGACAAGCTAAAATTTACAACGAGAAAGCGTGGAGGTTACAACCGTCGACACTTGATGGAAAACTGTTAATTGCCATGACACAGAGTTTCAGTAACGAACAACACGGGATATTAAGAGTAAACCCTTGCTGGAGACTCGAACAATGAGTTGATTGACACGCGGGGAATGGCTTGCATTTCCCAGAACGAGAGTGACGCCTGGACAAGACGATTCAAAGGACATCTCTAGCTACCTATCAGGACAAAGTATTTCACGAGAGAGAGCGGAAAAGAGGCCCGTTTCCATAGCAACTAACAGAAGAACGAATCACAGGGTAGAGTTACTGGAAGAATTCGAGATGGTGGGAAACGACTTCGAGAGAGGGTAGAGTTTCAGCCTATCATGGTAATCTTAGGCGTGGACAAGCCAGAGACCAAATTTCTAGTAGGGAGACGTTAATAAAAAGTAAGTGTCGAACGCGGGACGAGGCAGTCTTATAATTAATTTTGGCAGTCTTATTATAAATTTCAGCAGTCTTATTACAAATTTCGGGAGTCACGTTACAATTTTTGGCAGTGATATAATAACGTTGAAAGTCGTATAATAACTCTCGAACAGTTCGCGAGGAGTCTTATATAAAAACTTTGAGTGTTTAACGTAATTTACCAAACAGTTCGCGAAGAGTCTTATATTCAACCGGACTACAAAAGTATTTGTGCGACATATAACTCTCGTAATTAACTTTATGATGTTATTAAACAATCTCGCAAGTTTACTGAGTGCCGTGCTTCTACTAAGAACATTCACGCGAATTTCGAAGTGTATCGGCATATCAAACTACCGTGAATTCTCAAAGTACGCGAATGGGAACTGAACTTTCTTTAACTAAGAATATATAATCGCTTACGTATTAGAAAACAGTATAGCGAACAGTAACTCACAATGTGCGTGAACGTTGTAATCATATCTATAAATCACTATAACCAAGACACTTTTATTCAAAGGAAATATTAATTAGCCACACAATAATACCTTTGCGTAGTCACACAAAGAACACACAGAACATTTAATCAAACATGGATATGCGCGGAGACAATTTGGAGCGTGTGAACATAGAATAACACAAAACACTATTCTGCTAACGACGCGAGTGAATAACAAGTGAAAGTGATCATCACCATCGCAATTCAATGGAGCAACATTTCCAACGATCATCATCACCTGGAGATCGCACCGATGGATTAACGGATTAGCTAAACCAAGTAACTCTTTATGATCTTGTTAACATAATTAACTACTGTCCTGTCTCTTTCCAAGAATCTAACCCTGAGCAAATATGAGAAAAGTTATTAAAAGAAGGTTGCATTCAGTATATATATTTATGTTCTATTAAAGCCGTCCACCTGGGTGAATGAAAGCATTAGGTAGAATAATATTATTTGATTTGTTGTATGCATTTTATATGTTGTATGTATTTACAGGAAGCAATTAAGGAGGAATTTATGTTTTGATATATGTTGTATGTATTTACAGGTACCAGGAAGATATTTATATGTTTGTTATTGAATACAAAATGTTTAACATATAATAAATTAGTACCTAAGCAATCAATCAATAATGCGTTCATCATTCTCAGTAAACCCTGTGTTATTCACAAGTCACATCACTATTATAATTTAATATTAAAGAAGCTACCTAAGTAAATTAGTAGATTTGTACCTTAATTACGTGGTGGTAATTAGCTGATGAAGGGTCTTCTCATTAACCCTTACATCATTAACAATTAAGAAATTCAAATATTAATTAAACCCCAATAGACCGTATAGAATTGGCGCTCCCACAACACGGGGCTATCTAAAGTCATATTTTATATCATTAGGGTAATCTATTAATTTATGCAAATAATTTGCATTTATATACACCGTATATTATTGGCGCTCCAAGATCGTGGGGCACGGCAAACATAATTAATTAATTCATTGCCAATTCCAATAATATATCCCGTAGCGGTGCCTGGATGAGAACATGTTTCCCATCTATCGCTCCAATGCAGTGAGGAAAGTTCAATACGTTTCTGAATCCTTGCTCGATGTGCCGCCACATAGCTTCATCTGGTGTTGGCATGAATACTGGCTGCAAGCGATTCCACAAGGCGTCACAAACTTCTTCCACAATATTAGCAACTGCGCTTATCCCAACCCTGTAGCTGAAGCTAATTGTTGTATAACTATCACCAGTTGATACGAACCTGAAAAGAAAAAAATAACATTGCTACCTTTTTACGAAATTCTTTACGAAATAAATGGAAGAAATTAAGAGACTGTCACCGCCAAGGTTTAATGCGCAGAAAAACTACAACTGGCCAAGCGGCAACAAAAATGAAGAAATGGAAGTATGAGGACCAAATGGCATTTTTGCTCAAAAAAATGTCACATAGACCGTAAGTATTTTAAACATTGGCCTATTATACAGGGTAACTTAAAAATAAATTGCAAAACTTTGAGGTTAGCAATGTTTGGGACAACTTCTCCTTTACACAAAGTGAAAATGTGATATACTTCTAGAACTTGAGGTGCAACCGAGAAGAACATAAGCAAAAATTTTAATTTTTTAAGTTTTTTGGGTCTCCCATAAAAATCAGGGATATTTAAAAAGTAGACCTATAGATCATGAGCAGTTCTCTTGTCCATATAAATCCTGCCCATTAAAAAAAGCCAAAAGTAAAGATTAAGGAAAAAGGGGTGTCTTGTGAAGAATTATAATTTTTGAGTACAAAACCGTGGCTTGTGGGGTATTCAAAATTTGTTGTTGTTTCAGAAGTGACACCAATGTCCCTTTGCCTGATCACACCGAGGATATACAAGTACAGAGATCAAATGAAAATGACCAAGAGGAAGAAGATATGGCTGCCCCACCTCTACCAGAGAGTGATGCCGAGACGGAACTTACTCGTGGTGATGGTGAGAACATTGAAGGAAGCAGCACCACAACAAAGGAACGACGAAACCGTGGAGTAAGAGGCGTAGACAAAATTTTGAATTATATGAGAAATAAGGAAACAATAAAACTACTATAACTCCTGACGATATAGAGTTATTTTTCGCGAGTCCTGCTGTCGGTCCGGAAGTTGCCTCGTCGTTTGCAAAATAAAGTCAAAATGGCAGTTCTGAATAGCATCTCCATGGCTGAAGAAGAAAACGAGTGGTACTCCAACACAGCAAGTAACAACTGGGTACGTCAAACGCCTATCCCTACCCCATCACCAGCCGATGTTATCTCTCCTTCTACCTCAAGTTCACATACTGACTTGAACATCAGCCCTCTTCCGTGTTCCTCTACAACCTCTCAAATTCCATTTTCCCCAAACAATACTGAAACTTGCTTTACTCAGACTGAGCGTTTCTTATCTGATACTAATGCTAACTGGGAGAATTAAGTAAGGGGGGAAACAAAAACAAAAACAGTCCACTTATTTGGTGAAAAGTTGTTGTGTTCTTTTTTATAAAGTCACTGTACTTTACTAAAATCCGTAATCTGTATTGTGTGTGTAATCATGTGGATTTGTTTAAACTTATTTGTAATCATATTTGTAATAAGCTAATACTTTCTTTATTGATAATTAATAAAAAGTAATAGCCTAACTGATTAATGTATCTCATTATTAGCCTTTCATAATATCAAATTAGACAAAAAGTCTTATGTGCCCACAAAACTTTTAACACTTCCCAACAGACATTATTTTAAAAATTTTAATGTTTCTCATAAGTCTCAGGTTCTATTCTTTGGCTAAAAAATTTAAAAACGTACTTTACCATTACTTTTTTTGTAACGAAACCTATTACAGAGTGTTTTGCTACATGTGCTGTTTTTAACATTTCTATTTTTTGACTAACTTTTAATAGAATTTTTTTAAATAAATAAAAGTGTTTACAATAGCACATTTGATGTAATAGTTTTAGGTCGAATAATGTATCTAAAAATGTGTTTGTTTTGTCGGCACAACACGGAATTTCACAATCTATTTAGTAAACTAAATTGAAAAGTATAGCAGACAGAGTTGTATTCTTACCTTAAGCAAATTGCTAATCTTTCTCTGCTGGTAATAGCCTTCCTGAAATTTGTATCACTTTTCTTGATATCACCATCAATAAAACTCAAAATTTCATTGAATTGATCTTGATTTAATCTTAAGTAATTTCGGAATTTTTCGTCATCGGCCTCAAGGTCGCGCATTAAGTGATGATATTCCCCATAGGATTTACGCTTTCTATTGATTGGATGTACACACTTGTCTCTTGTTGTCAACGAGTACAATAAAACCAAATCATTGTCACTACTACTATTACTGGAATCATCGAACCAAGGAATTGCAGATGAAAATCCAGGCAGGCTCACACCACGACACCATCTTGTGCAGCAGTGAGCTTTCTGCGGTATGTATGGCCAGCGTAGCTTAGTAACTGGAGTGTGAATTGGCACGTAGCTAACGTGGCATCCGTGTCCGGATGGACGCCACGTGCAGTGTGGAACGGCCTTGGATGGAAGCGATTTTTCAAAATTAGCTACAATACGTCCGGACACGGACGCCACGTGCAGTGTGGAACGGCCTTACATTGAAATGAACCGTGACTTCTTGAGGAAAATTATTTATTCTTTAAACTTGTAAATCTTTATAAAACTTTACTTAATACTAGCACTTCTCAATTGAACCATCAATTACCAATTACTTCTGAATACTTTTAGTTGACACTTACTGAGACTTTAATTAAATTCAAACAACTAACAAGTCAACCAAATAAAAGAATGTAACTTAACCGAACTGCAACGTAAGGCTCTCTTAGAACACCCTTAGAATACAGTCAGTCTGAATGTGTAGTCGATCTGATCACTTGCTGTGTCAAAGCTTTCTTTATATACGTTTTTACTAAAATGGGGAACAACCGCTCTTAGTTCCTTACAAAGGGGCTCTCAGCCCTGTTAAACATCTGGACCAGTATCTAATTTTACGAATAACACATGCAGTGTTCAAAAGCAGTCATTAAAATGAAACTAATACATGTCACACATCTAACTTATAGCTTAAAATAAAAGATTTCCCTTTGGAAAGTTGGTTCTCTCAACGGTCACATAATTAACAATACTATAAGAAAACAATTGTACACATGTAGGTTTCTACTTAAGAAATACATAATTTTTTAAATCTTGACAGTTTTAGTTTGAACAGAATTAACCCCTACGGTTAGGTAACATACTCTTGCAGTCAATGAGTACTTTATTGGGAGTATGTAAACTGCGCACTTTATTGGTGGTCATTAAAAGGACGACGTATTGGGCCGCTAAAGGATATGTAAACTGTACACTCGGTACCTGGTCGCACACTGCCCCCTCACTTCTCTCACTGCCTCCCCTCCTGCATTGCATTAATAGAGTTGCAGCCGTGTAGGGAAGATAGCAATTAGAGACGCAGGTGGAGCCGCCACCGCATGTAATAAAAGTAGCTGATATAGATTTTGGGCAAAATAAAGAATTTGTGGTTGTGTGAACATCCATTCTGTGACCAGATCCGCCGATCTTTTTCCGTAGGGTGCGGAAAAAGTATGCGCCGGCGTTGTGGCTAGTAGGCCACGCAGCTTAAAGCGTTGAATCATACCTAGCCCCGCAGGGGGGGGGTATGTAAAGCTATTTTCTCTTACCGTCTGGTCCTTTAAATCTGTGTAAAGTTAGTTTAAGTGATAAAAACGTGTAAGACGTCGCGTCCACAGATATCATTGGTTTACCACGGGTTGATAAAAGTCGACTCACTTCCATTACGTACAAACACGCTCACAAATGTAGGAAGACACGAGAGAATGAGACAAACTGAAGGCAAACAGATGTTTACAAACGAAGGAACACGTATTTAGAACCGTTAATCCCTCGCCGAGTGCGCAGTTTACATATCTTTGGGACGCTACCTGCATACTAGTGCGCAAATTACCTAAGCCCCACATTATTATACAGACAAATGATCTCTACTCATTACGTTACAAACAAATCTGTTGTCCACGTGTATTCTTTATAATAGAGTATGTGTGGACATATCAACCCTTTGCTAAAAATATGTTATAGGCTCAGGGTTGTGACTTTACGCGTAAAAAAAGGTTTTCTACTTGACGCGTAAACTACGTAAAAATTTGAAAAATATAAGAATTTATGTTTTCTTACACAATGATTATCGCTGTACGTCATGTCATGGGTCATGGCCTCATGGCATAAAACAAAAAGGCTTCAAAACAAACTCTTCGTTTGGAATTTTTATGTGTACGTGGTCTTCATTCCTTTACTGCCACATTTCCAACTGCGGACTGGAGAATTATTATTCATTGCCTCACTCTAATGGTTGACAGCGGCCCACTGTCGGCTGTCGCGTAGATGTAGACCACAAAGCTGCACCGTGCTACAAAGTAAACAAGGTAGCCTATCCAATACGGTTTCCGCTATTTCTTTCATCCAATCCTCAAGGAAAGCCGCTTGCCGTATCAATAACAAACGTAAGAAACCGCCACACAAAAGCTTTGCGACACTTTCCTTTGATATATGAACTATCGGTCTGCCTTTAATCTAAGGGCGGCAATAAGAAAAGCTTTGCTGATTCTGATTGCTGCACGTATACTTTTAGTCTCCGCCTTTGTTTCAAGTTTGAACACGTAGTATTGATGAATAAACAATCTTCAGATAACATTGTTTTCCATGTGAAATTCATTACCTACTAATTTTAATGTTTAAAAAATATAATATCATGTAAGTTGTTCATGTATTATTAAAATACGACAGAGAATCAGTTTTTTACGCCACGTAAATTATGCAAAAATAACTGGTTGTAATTTACGTAAAAAAACCTAACAAGTAAATTACTTTGCCAACCCTGTGTCGGCTACGTATGTAATTCTAAGAATCATTAGTATAAAGGCTAAAAAGTTTTTAAAACATTACGGAACATCTGGTTAACTTATGTTTACCACGAAACAATCTCACACGTTTTAAAATCTCAAATTAATGGTAATCAATAGCCTCAAAGGTTATAACTCTCTCTGGGTGCATTATTTTGGGTGGTCACAACATGACACAAACTATATTGTAGATGAACTGTCCAAGCTTGGACATAAGGTCAGAAACATTATTATTATTAATGTACAACATTGGAAAACGAAAGAACCACTAAATCTTTTCTTCATAGACTTGGAACCAGGAAAAAA
The DNA here is from genome assembly GCA_034769895.1 of Magicicada septendecula. NCBI lineage: Eukaryota > Metazoa > Arthropoda > Insecta > Hemiptera > Cicadidae > Magicicada > Magicicada septendecula. The sequence continues at coordinate 306,285,584 of CM068374.1, read as the reverse complement.
TAATAAGGAAGCTTATAAAATAAAAAAGCTTCACAATAAAATTATTCAAATAGAACCCACCTAGGAAGTCCAAAACTCTGATCCAGTGCACTATATGTCAGCTATATGGACACTCAAAAATCTTACTGCGATAGACCTCTTTGTGGACTATGTAAAGGGGCTCACCCAGTAAATCATAAACGCTGTATTTACTATCAGCATTTAAAGAAAGGTAACACTAAGCTTATAAGAAATTTTTTACACAACAAATAATTTCAACAGTATTCCAATCATGCAAACTGGTATGCCCAACATGCAGCTGGCTAACACTCCAGTAAACACTAGAAGTTATGCAGATGTCACTCGCAATAACACAATGGACGATAACAGTCATTCAATGCCTATAGACGATAACCAAATTACTGTAACGAAATTTTTAGAAGATTTAAACAAATGTTTAATCAATTAATGCAACAAAATAGCATAGTGTTAAATATGATAACCACGATGATTAATAAAATAAAGTAATGGCTAAATTTCGTAGGGTAGCAAAGTGGAATGCAAACAGATTAGTCCAGCATAAGGAAGAAGTGATATTATTTCTAAAAAAAAATTTCATAGGCACTACTTATTTGCGAGTCTCATTTTACTGCAGAAAGTTATATGAATGTACCAAATTACAAAGTGTATAGCCTAATGATATGTTACTTGTTATACCATTAGCTTATAGAATGTGTTTGTATTCTAATTGCTAATAAAAAAAAGCCAACAGCCCTCCCTATTTTTATTGTTTTCCACTCAGCTGATATGAATGTTAGTTGGTTTTATGCCAAAAGTTATTTTGTGGTTAGTTTTTTTATTCGAAAAATGATTTTGAACAAAGAAAAAAGGGTTTCTACTGTTAAACATTTTTTGACAACAAAATGTTTTGTCTTGTACTAACGTTTCACTCACTCTTTGACAGTTCAGTGTGCTTATGAGCATGCGTGAAACGTATTGCTAACCCGCTGTTATTAACAACTCTATTTCTGTGGGGGATAAGTTGAGTGATTTGAAAACGCATTATTTTCGTGTTGTATTTAAATTTATTATACATGATGTTGAGTAAACTGTAATGTTATTAACCACGTTATTAAAAAATAATGCATCATTATTTAAAATATTTTGTGTCTGTCTAACTCAAAGTAGCTTAGTGCCCGCGAGCCATAGCGCCAGCGATTTGGACAAGGTTGTAATAGATGGTTCAATGGCTAACACAAAAACATTCCTTTTAGCCATGATATGATTAAACCGGGACTGTATGCAATAATTATATTCTATAAAACAAAATATACAAAAATTTCGGTAGATGAAATTTTTAAAGAATATGGACACTCGGTATTACGATTACAACCTTACCCCAGAACAAAAGCCTATAGAAAAAATAGTTAATAGTGAAACACTGGGTGGCAGCTCGAAACACAAGTTTAAAAATTGAAGATGTGCGCGTAATCTGTGACACAATGTTCGGATAAATAGGGCAAGACTGTAACCATGTAAAGAGAACTGAAGCCTAATCTGGAAAACTGACGGAATTGTTGATGTTGTTGACAGGCTTGTAATAAGTCTAGGCATTACAACAGTAGGCTACAGTTTCTTGTTACATAGGAATATTAGGTGCATATACTCCTAGAGAATGACACATTCCTGCTATTTGTTCATAAAAACACACGAAGTCACAATATGTCAACATAATTTCATAAACATACACGCAAACAAGACGTGACCTTCTGCTCGAGAGCACTTGTGAAAACGTGCGCGTGCCGTCAGTGCGTGCGCAGCTACGTAACTAAAATATGCGGTAACTGCCATCATTGCAATAGCAACTCATTGCGACTCTGCAAAGTGTCGTGGAAAGTCTGTTAAACTCTCCCAACAAATCTTTACGAAAACTTTCACAACCAAAAGAAATGCCACTGTATGTATAGTGCTTTTAAAGCTACCCGGGTACTTAACATGAAACAATACCGAATCCACGTGTCACATGAGTTACTCCCAGTTGTTCATGCCGCTAGGTTCAACTATTGTCAGTGGTTCAGTTGCAGCGTTACTCGTTCGTGAGAGCATTGAAATGTTGGATAAAACATGGTTGTGTTGCATTAAAATAACTTACGAAATAATTTTATTTATTGGTTTGGACAGTAAATTTCGACTTTACAACTCATAATTTACTACGAATGAGGTCTGAGTATGACAGCCTTGGTGATCAAGCGGTAGCTTGCTCGCCTGAAAAACGGATGTCCCGAGTTCGATTCCCGGCGATGGTCTGGGCTTTCTACAGTTTCATTAGTTCCAAAACCAATTGAAGTCGCTAATGGCCCTGTAGTTGATGCGACTTTAAAATGATTAAAACAGTCTTAAATATTATTTTGCATTAAACGGACCTGAGTGCTTTTAACATATGTTAGAAGACACTGGGTAAATCCGACTGATTTATCCGACCAGCAAGTATGAGGATGTACAAGGTCTCGCAAAAGTATCTAAAATACTGAAATTAAACGGTGTGAATAAGTCATTGCCTCCTGACTAAAACAGTGAGCAAGTATCTTCATAATATGTCAAAGAATTTTAGGTAAATGTGTTAATGATGCAGTGTTAGGCCTATATGTTTTTCGTTTTTACTAGCCTACTATCCAGAAATCCATGTAGGTCCATCTTAACAACGATCAACAAATGGGTTAATGTTAATTTCTGAAACAGAGGGCCTGAATGTACAAGGCCTGACAGCTTTGTTTCGTATATTCGTATTTTAAATAGCACGGCGTTATTAAGGTTATGTTCGATATAATTAGAGTAGCCTATATTTATATATATTATTTTCAGCTACGTTATTAATTCAACCTACGCACACACTCGTTTAGTGCTTCTTGTATATAACTGATACTCACTGACGCTTGATTATTGACTCGAACCTCATACATCTGGCAACACTGTAATGGACGATGTTGTAATATAGGAACGGAGCAAAAATTGCTGATCACCAGTGATTATTTTTGTTATATTAATAATTGATATAGATATATATATGTAGTTACGGTTTTTAATTTCAATCATGATTATATAAAAATTAATTCAATTAGTAAAATGTCGCTCTATATATATGGGGGTCGAAAATGATGTTGCAACCTTAGTTATTTATCACATGATGCACAAATCGAGTTAATCTGTGAATATATATATATATATATATATATATATATATATATATATTGAATACAAATATATATTTTTTTGTTACAGTACTTGTGGTTACAAAATATAATGTGTATGAATGTTGTTAAAAATTTGAAATAAACAAATAATTTTAGTTCAAAAAAAATAAATTTTGTTGTTTCTGAAATAATATTTTTGTGTCGTTTTTATTTACTAATATTTAAAAAACAATCGGGTTTATTGTTTGGAGTTAAAAATTGAATGGTATTATGGTTGTTAGTGTAGCAGTGTCACTTTCTGTAATTCACTTTATGATAATCTGGTTAACTCCAGTACTAGTCGAAAAACGGCACTTCTTCTTCTTCGATGCTTTCTTTAATTTCGTATATACCGCCTTTCGGTTAGTCTGTGTCCTTGATCAACTTATTCTTTAAGTATATTAAAGAAAAATTAAACCCAAATTGCATGAATAGAAAGTTTATTAACAATTTTATTAAACTTTATCGATAATAATCGATATATTACAGCAGTATCGACTCTACTCAGGGCCGGTCGATAAAAAACTTTATATTGATTGTATATAAAAAATATAGTTCTTTGAACGGTTATTTAAGAATAGCCAGAGAAGGGTAGGGACAAGAAAGTATAACACTTACAATTATAAATGCCTTAATACTAACAATACAACGTTATAATTAATAAATAAAGTTTATATATAATATTTATTTCAAACCAATGCAGTAGAAATTTATTTCTTCACAGCTGGAGTAGGATGATGACGAATCAAAATGGCCGACCGGAGTCTGCGCAGTGAAACGTCTAACCTCGACGAAATATTTGTTTCAATAAAGATGTCCTTTCTCCGTTTATTGGTCTCAGCAATTGTGTGTAATGGTTCTGTAGTTAATTGAGTGTTACTGGTGTATTGTTTAATAGTTCACTTGGTGTAAATGTTGGTGATTATGTCTATCTCACTTTGTCACACGTGTCGGGTTTAACCTTGTTTGTTCGTCTGTAAAATTTATTGTATTGGTGTTATTTTAATTAATTAGGCGTGTGTGGTTCTGTTTATTGGTGATGCACTGTTCATTGTTTATTTTCACCGGTTCACAAATAAAAAACTCAAAATGAAAATTTATAAAAAATTTTACCGAACTCGGTTCATTTATAAGACGCCATTCAGAGGTTATTCGGAGCAAAAATCTCGTTTAAGTACTCGCTTCAACGGATAATAATGAACTGTTCTCATTTCCTTCGTCTCCTGAAAATCTTAGCCAATTTAATATATATTATACATTGTTTCAAATTATCTTAGCTTCCGATACATTTTATTCGAATACATTATACACGGAAAATATTTTCGTTATTAATTAACTGTATGAAATACTAAATACATATTCGGTTTCTTTATTCTATTTTGCTTATTTTGATACTAATGAATATAGTTTTACAAAGTTTCCATTTAAAAAAGTTATATTTCTTTCATTTTGGAAAGTAGGTTCAAATATTTGTTTCCTGTTCTTTACCAGATAATAGCTATTTTCTCTGATATAATTATTATTATATTGAATCTAAGATTGATATAAATTGTCTATTTTTACTTAATTTCTTGCAAATTAGTTCCTTAATTATTGTTTTCAAATATAATTCATTTCTCTATGACTCCTCCTCTGATAATGTTTAGTTAGTACATTCCATTTTTATTTATAATTTTACTTATCTTCTGACAATATCTTTCTAAAGTATTAGTTACATTGTATTACTATATGGTGGGTTTATCTTACATAAATATCATCAGTTTAGTTGGTTTATAGGACTAGATTTGTCTATTATTATGTAGTCTAAATTTACTATCTGGCCTAGATTTTATCTGTTGCTATTTGCATTGTTTTTACTAATATAGTTAGTTTGTACCCTTTTCTGACCTTCTATTCTAGTATAACATTTATTAACAATTTGTTCCCTTACTATTATAACATTGAATATTGATTTAAACAATTAAAATATTACACCTATTTACTATTAAATCTGGTACTTTGAATCATACCTTTTTTGTGTACTGATTACACACAGTAACTTAATAAAAACATTTTATAATATAGGAATGGTATCTACATTCAGATATTGCATTCCTAATTTAAATTACTAACAAAATAACATTTTATAACTACAATACTGCTCAATACTAAATCTTATTTATATAGTTAACATATGGAAATAGGAACATAACATTTTGGTTCCATTAAATGTTCAACACTTTCTTAAAATTATTTATTTAGTCTTATCTGTACTTCCCAATTTTAGGGATGTATTCCCCGTCACTTTGTACTAAACACAAGCTCGCTGTTTATATTATTCATTCTATGGAATGTTCTCATATAAACAGTGGCATTTTATTAAAAAGAGTATTCCTTGTTCCTTCACCATATTACTTGATGAACTATTATCATGATACTGTTTAAAAACACTTAAAGTTATTTATTTGCACGGTAATTCATGTACCATCCCAAAGTTTATTTATTATAATTTAATAACTTGCACTTGTCCCTTGTTATTTCTTGATATTATCACTAGTCCTTTAATAGTTTTATAATATGAAATATTTAACCATGGGGGAACTGGTAAGATTTGTCTATATAAACTATACAATAACTTTTTTGGGTGCACTGCTACTTAACACTTTAAACACTTTTTGTTTTTATCAGTTGTACATGCTTATATGGTTTGTTGGGGTGTTATACTTTCTATTGTGACATTCATTTATTTTTGGGGTTTTTGGTTTTCTCCCTATGGGGTTTCTGTTTGGTATTGGTCGTGTTTCACTTCCTTTATTCTAGTTGATCTTCACTTGTCTCTGATTATTCAGTATTTTGGTTTATTCTAGATTTCTTCTTTCTTCGTTCTTCGTTCTTCAGTACCATTTCGTTTTATATTCTTTTGTTTACTCTGGTCTGTTTACTTTGTCGGTTTACTTGGTCTGGGTATATTCATTCCCTGCTTCTATCCTACCTGGGTATTATGGTTATTTTAAATTTTATTTTCCTAGGTTTTTAATTTGTTGTACAATTATATTAGTTGCAGATTTTTCCTTTAGGTTTACTTTTTCTTGTTATTATAATAATTTATAGTGCTTTTTAATTGATTTTCATTTGGATCTTTTTGGATATTCCATATACTTGAGTTTTATTAATGATCATTTGGTAACTGATTTAAGTAGATTATCTGTCATGCTACAATATATATATATATATATATATATATATATATATATATTGTAACATGACATAAGATAGTGAAAATACACTGATGATTAATAATAAACAAAAAGGCTAAAGATAAGAAGAAATGTCAAAAAACTTATAACTCAAAGATTAATGTGACCAAATTACGAAATGACAATTGACTAAGGAACTGACGATGACTTCACCCAATAGATTGGATAACAACAAGAAAAAGAAAATGGAACAAGAAAGAAGGAACAAGAAACCAAATGTAAACAAGAATATAACTACAACATTGTAATCCCCAAAATATGACTAAAATATGTATGTAAAACAATGCACTAAAACAGTTAGGGCATAAATAGGATGTAACCATGTAAACAATAAAAAGTAAGATAGCAATATTATATATATTATATGAAAGAAGAAGAAACATGTACTTATAAATAAATAGAATGATTATTAATGACCAACAACCACACAGTGATATTAAAATAATTAGACAAACAGTGTGAGTAATGTCAAGTGAATGATATAAATAAGTGGATAATTATAAGTAAGTGGTGAAAAGCTATGTACATAGCATATTATGAAAAAGTGAAGGTGTTAAGGAATAAAAGAAACCTTCTATGAAGGGAAAAGTGCAGTGAGTGTGAAGTATAAAGTACTTAAGAAGTAGACTGTAATAGTATAGCTAAACAGCCTTCGATAGAACTTCATGTTAGTAAATAAAAATGAACTAATTATACCATTAGTAATTTCAATAATAGTAAGTAAGAATGAATATAAAATAAGATGTAAATTAAGTTATTAGAGTGGAAAATAAGGACAGACACTGTATTTTAGTGAAGGAATTAGTAAGTGAGATATATTGTGTAAGGTACTGTTTAAAATTAGTATTATAAGAGTTTCGTTATTGTTTTAAAAAACCATAGAATATAGTAACTTATAAGATAAACAAGATAGAAATAAGAAACCAAAAACAGTTAGAAGTTGAATTTCAGGTATGGGCCTGGCAAGAAAATGATTGTTTTTATAATAAGAGGTGTGGTTGGGAGCACCTATGTTTATTATCTGTTTCTATAAAAAATTGTTTAATGTATCAATATATAAAGCTAATAAGTTATAAAGAATGTTAAATAGTAGTATGGGGAAGTCTAGGCTCTAGGCCTAACATTTAGTGAAAGAACTTTGTAAGTTTAAAAGAAAAACAATAACCCAGTATCAATCAGAGTATACCAAATGTTTAAGCAGTTAAGTAAGTGTATCTAGTACAAAAATGTATAACTAATATCCAGCTTTAAAATAACTACATAAGAAATACAAATAAGAAAATAAGGAAAATGTTATTAACTATTCAAAAGTAATCATGAGGGATATCAAAATAATCCTTAACAAAAAAGAAGAACAATGGTGTTCATATAATTGATGTTACTACTAATATAAGTAAGAAATCATAATTTGAAGGAATTTTATAAGTTTAAACCAAAATAAAACGTTAAAATATAACAATGTCATAAGATATTGACCAATGAGAAATGGCATAATTTGATAGGTAACCATAGCAACTGAGATTTATTACAAAAAATACCGTTGGAATTCTAATTACTTGATTATTGACTAACGCGGAGGGCGGATGTATGAAGCTCTCGATCTTAAATTAACTTAAAAACTTAAACTTTTAATAAATTTTGAAGGAAGAAGTATTGTAGAAGCCTTCCAAACTACATCTGATGAAATGAACAAGTATTAAAATATTTAAACAATAAAAATCGTAATAAAAAATAAGAATACTTCGAATGAACGTAATAGACGACCTATCCTGAAGGAAGAAGTGGATGGACCTAACTCAACCTGAGGACATCGAACATCTACGAAGACTGGTGGAAGCCGAACTTCGAATTGGAGCCATTTGAACGGGAATTTCGAACCATCCAAAGAAGAGAGGACGACTAGGAGTTTCCTGAAGAAGAAGACGATCATCGGAGAAGCCACGTCAAGAAATCGATGAGTATAAACTAACAACTTCACTTCAAATAAATTTCTAATTACCCATATAAGGAACTATAAATATTTTCACTTCACTGATCACAAATTTGACTCAATAACTGAATTTAATCAATGAACTTTGATTTTAAATTATAATAAATTTTAAAAAACATAACCTGCTAACAAGAATTTAACCAAAACTATTCTAATTCTCATTGCCAATAACTTACTTTGTATGTATTAGTATATCAACCATTGTGTATTTAGTTTTAAGGAATGTTATAATGTTGTGCATTTTAGCCGATAATCCAAGTTCTGTTGTCAAAAGGACCCATATTCTGAGAAAAAATTAGTATTTCATAAAACAAAACATTGTATACCATGCTGGCGTATATAATAATTTAAACATTTTTCTTGCCTCCAGAAATGATTAAGACTTTAAGGCCCTTAAAATTCATAGCGATCCCACTCTTACATTTAACAGTAAAGTGAAATCAATATTGAATAAATCAAAATACGTCATAACGAACGATGAGAAAAAATACCTAAAAATGATAGATCCCAAGGCCCCTAGACTTAAGGGCCTTCCTAAAATACATAAAAATAATATGCCTGTCCGTCCTTTAGTTAATTTTATGTCTGCACCTTCATATAAAATTGCCAAAAAAATCGAAAAAATTTTTAGACGACACATAACATTCAATAAAAATTATAGCTTGAAAAACAGTTTAGAACTGGTCGAACTTACAAAAACTATTACAGTCGAGCCGAGACACACTCTCGCCTCATTCGACATAGTAAATCTATACACGAACATACCTATTACCGAAACGTTAGAAATAGCTAATAATTTATTACTATCTAAATCCACATTAAATCATGAAACAGTTGATGAGTTAATCAATTTGACAAAAGTAATATTAGAACAAAATTATTTTACTTTCGACAACAAATATTATTTACAACAGGATGGTTTGGCTATGGGATCCCCATTGTCAGGCATCCTGGCTGAAATTTACCTAAATCATATTGAAACAAACGAAATTTTATCGACTAAAAACAAACATTATACAAAAATTTTATTTTACCGACGATATGTGGATGACACAATAATGATTTACAATGGCAATTGCAGACAACTAGAAATGCTTAAAAAATATATGAATACTATTACAAATAATTTACAATTCACATTAGAGACTGAAATGAATAATAAAATTAATTTTTTAGATTTAACTTTAACTAAAATAAATAATAATATTAACTATAATATTTACAGAAAACCAACAATCACAGATCATGCTATTCACGCCTCATCGTATCACCCTATTTCACATAAAATGGCTTTTTTCAACTGTATGATTCATAGATTGCTGGCATTGCCCTTATCTACGGATGATTATAACAATGAACTAAACATTATCAAACACATAGCATTAGCCAATGGATACAAAAGTCATATAGTAGATAGAATAATTAATAAAAAACAAAATAAACCAATAAATATTGATGTATCCAAAGAAAAAGTAAACAAATACATTGCTATAGAATATGGTGAAAATCTATACCATATTTTAAAAAAACCAATTAAAAAAGCATAATATTACTTTGGCCTCAAAGGCAAGTAATAAACTTGAGAAAAAACTTACATTTACTAACAAAAATATACCCTCCGATATATTTGATGGTACTGGTGTATATAGACTTAATTGTTCTGATTGCACACAGTTCTATATAGGACAAACGGGTCGTTCTTTCAAATTACGCTATAAAGAACATATCCCAAGCTCCAAATCAAATGTAACAAGATCTACATTTGCAGAACATTTGAGCTCGTATAACCATAATATAAAGAGTATTAATGATAATTTAGATATCCTACATAAATGTAAAAAGTCACCAAAGCTGGACACCCTTGAAAGGTTCGAGATATATAAAGCCATAAAGAAGGATCACAATCGTGTCCTAAATGAAAAAGCAATACATACCAATAATGTTTTATTTAATAGAATCGATCTTATAGAACGAGAAATTGGCTATATCAGATCGATAAAATTTAACCAAGGTCAAACCGGCATTGATTAGTCTTACCGTGGGGGCGTTCCTGTACAGGTTCGTTTGCGGCCGCGTTGTTTTTATATTTTATTGTTGTAATGTTATTTTGTTGTGATATAGTTTATTTATTTTTTATATAATGTTATGTGTTGTTTTTAATTTTTTAATATCTGACGAGATGTATATGCATCAAAATGTTTTGACCTAATTCATATCCGATCTGATGATGACACCAAATGGTGTCGAAACTCGAGTTATCCTAAAAGGATTTTAAGAAACGTTGACAGAAGGTAATTACCTATTTTTATAGTATATAATAACAAAGAAAACCATTGATCAAAATAACTTACTATGTAAAAACCCAATAAACCAGCAGTGTACCCAGTAGATTGGGGAAGCAGTAAAAAGGGAAAGACAAGAAAAAGGAAATAAAAGGGTGAAAACAATATTAATAATGAAAATTTATAAGGTCAAGAAGCAGAGAAACCACAAGACCAGAATTACTAATATAATAATGAAGAAAGGACAAAATAGGTCAAGATTCCCACAAAGAGCCTAGAAACAAGAAGAGTTATTCCAAAAAATGTTAATAATGGAATACATAGCATTGAACAAAATTAAAACCAATATATTTAGACCCAGTAACAAGTTACAAGATACAATCCAAAGAGAACCGAATTGTAAACTAGTTATAAGTATGATATGTGAAAAATTATTAAAAAGACTACCATTAGTGTAGACAAAAATAAGTGACACACTATAATAAAGTGTAGTGTAAGAAATAGAAATCTATTAAAAAGACTACCATTAATGTAGACAAAAATACGTGACACACTATAATAAAGTGTAGTGTAAGAAATAGAAATCTATTAAAAAGACTACCATCAGTGTACGGAAATACTATATAAAAACTAAAAGACAGTCTAATGACTGAGGTCAATTTTAATAAAAAAAAAAGTGTTTAAAAAAAATTAAATAGTATAAGAAAATAATAGGTATAAGACGTTTTTATTTCATTGAGTTACCAAGACAGTTATATTAATTGAAAGAGACAGTTAATAACTGAAGGTGTCATTAATTATAAGATGTTTTTAATTTTATTCATTGTGTTACCAAAATAATTATAGTGAACACTAGAGACAGTTAATAACTGAAGGTGTCATTAGTTATAAGATATTTTCATTTCATTATATTACCAAAATAGTTATAATGAACACAAGAGACAGTTGATAACTGAAAGTGTTATTAGGCATAAGATGTTTTTGTTATGTTTAAATGATATAAAAAAAAAAGTTTTAGTAGATATAAGATATTCCATTGTATTTTAAAATCATATTATTTAATTTTCAAGTTTGTAAGGCAGAGAGGCAAGTAGGAAATAGAAATGTACTAATTTTATTCAAAACTGTAAACCATACGAAAGATACAAGGCACATTAGCTAAGACACCACTTTTGAAAACACAGACTAGTAATGTAAACCCAAAACTATCTATCAGAGAATCAAACTACATAATAGGGAAGAGAATTCAATACATACAACACAGAAATTGAAAATGTAATTAATACAGATACAATTAATAGCGAATGGAATGACAAAGGAAAGAAAATTAACTTCTTTTGGAAACAAATAATACTAGGCCTATAATGGTAATCAAATCAGACTAAACAGTAAATTAATCAATATTGAAGTGTTTTAACAACAAAATTATTAACAACAAAGATAATCACGGAGTTATTAAAATTATTCCATGGAAATATTATCAGAAAAAACACTTAAAAACCATTTAAACACTAAATTTGTATAAAATATGAGGCCTACAATAATTATAAAAAATTGTAATTGTATTAATATTTGAAATACATTAAAAACTAAGAAAACTTATTATGTATATTTAGATGATGAACCAAATCTGAGACTTATATTTTTATAATTGAACAATAGAAAGAGGAAAAAGACATAACACAAATTACCCTAAAACGACGACGTTCAGAGTTTAGTCTATTGTTAATCGTGAAGACGACTAGTTGAAAATGTACTAACGGAATACCGAAAAAGAACAATTTTGTGTAAAACCGAGTGTGGTTATGCAGAGTGTAACAGAGGTAAACTAAAAATGAAAATAACATTAACTATTAATATTTAACACCTCACTAATTCCAAACAACAGTAATAACATCATCAAACACACGCACCAGAAATCAACGGCCATTTTGAGACAATTTTGGACCATTTTAGCAGAACACAAATACACATATTTGAACACCGGACACTTCACAAGAAACCCATCACGAAACGACATCGCAGGAGAAGAGAGGACACTCTACACCATATTCCTGGACCAACACTACTTCGCAGAGAAGGGAATATTCATTTATTTCTGCGGGAGAAGCCCAAACAGTTCCAGCAATGCATAGCAGCTAAACTCGAGGTGACGGCAGCCATACTTGATTTCCGAACCAGCACGAGACACAGCCAGCTTGAAGGGAGTGACGTCATTTCGACGAATGGTTCGATATTAATTTTCATAATTGACAATTTAAATAATAATATTGTTTTATTTCAGCCATAATAATTTAGTTTAAGAATACCTGTAAGAATGTATCTTGTTCCTTGCCCTCTGACCATTTCGACTCGCTAAAAGAACCATAATTACTTAACCTTGTAAAAAGTATATTTTCTTAATCTTGTTCACTACCGACTGGAGCACATATCAGCCAATGCCTTGGCCATGCGCAGTTTGAATGGCGCATAATTTTGAATGTCAATAAATGAACATCCATTATTCAGTTACAAGAGTTGTATTTATTTGTATAATGAATGTTAACTATTTTTTTTCTAAACAAAAATAATTTACAGTGCTAGAATAAATATCTGAGAAAAGTACACACACAATTAATTAATTATTTATTAATTAATTAAATTAACCCATTGAACAAAAAAACTAAACATTAGTAAAAATTTTATAACTTACAAAATTTTATTTTATTATCAATCAGTCACACTTAATTATAAAACATTATTTATATTTAATTTATTCTTTGTAATTGGTGAATCCAAAGTGGAGCTGTATCATCGTCGAGTTCAACACCGAGATTCAGACAACATAATTCTTGCTATCTTTAAGATTAATCCTGTGACTAAGATCACATCAACATAATATCAATATTTATTCTTATTTATTTTATATTTGTAATTATATTACAAATTGGCTAGCCCAATCAGTGGGGCTTTAAGGAGAATAATCTTGTGTGACTAAGAACAATCATTATATATTTATATTTGTAATATTTTATATTACAAATTGGTGACCAACGTGGGGCTTTAAATAGGAGGTAATAGAGTTATAAAATAAGGACGAGTGTCCAATTTCCTATTTTTAGTTCGGCAGCGGTCAATAAGTCGGAAGAAGGAGCGAGATGCACAGGAGAGCTACATCAAGGAAAAGGGCTATGGAGGCCGAGCAGGAGGTAGACATGGAGGATAAAGAGGCGACACCAGTGGAAGATGTGGAGTCGATGTTACCGCCAGCAGAACCAAACAAGCCTGCACCACAGGAGGAACAGCCGGAGAAATCCACTACAAAGGAAGATACAAAATTGGATAGAATGATGGAGATGTTACTCAGAGAATTTAAAACGACGAAGGAAGAATTAAAGGAAGAGTTGAGTAATAAAATCGGGGATACCAATAAGAAAATCGAAGAAAATAGTAAGAAGATGGAGGAAAAGATGGAAGAAAATAGTAAGAAGATGGAGGAGAAGATGGAAGAAAATAATAAGGAAATGAAGAATGATAACCAACGATTGAAGGAAGAATTGGGTAATAAAATTGGAGATACCAGTAAGAAGATGGAGGAGAAGATGGAAGCAAACAGTAAGAAGATAGAAGAGAAGATGGAAGAAAATATTCAGAAAATTGAGGAGAAAATGGAGGAAATAAAGACTGACAATAAACAATCGAAGGAGAAATTAACCCAGATAAGCCAAAAACTGGAAGAGACCAACAAGAAGATGGAAGAAACAAGTCAGAAAATGGAAAGCAATAATCAACAATTAAGAGAAGAATTGAAAGAGACGAACCAAGAGAACATGAACCGGTTAGACGGAAGAATGGAAATATTGAAGGAAGAATTGAGCCAGAAAATAGCTGAAAACAATGAAACAATCAGCAAGAAGGTAGAAGAGGAATTAACGGTAATCGAACAAAAGGTTACAAGAGCTGACGAAAGATGGAGTCAAACCGAACGAGAAGTACAGAGTATCAAGACAGAAATAAACACTAAGGTAAACAACATTGAAGAAACGACTAGGAAGACAGTGGAGGAAAGACTAAAAGAAACACGTGAAGACTGGGAGCGAGTGCAGGACCGATTCACAGAAAAATGTGACGGCATTGAAGCTACTGTGACCAGTATCAACAGTCAGGTGCGACAGAACCAAACAGATATAGACTTGTTCCATAGTCGATCGACAAGCATTACCAGTTGTCCTAACAGCGAGAATCGTGAAGGAATTAACTTCAGGTTTTATAAAAAACAAACCGATGGAGTTCCTAGCCAGAATCGAAGAGTACCTCGTTCACCAAACACAGAGGCAATCGCTGGAGGGAGAATAAAGAAGTACTTGACGAATCGCTCAAGGAGATAGCAGATAATTGGTGGATGGCGATAAGAGACGAAGTGACCGACTACCAACAATTCAAAAGGCTATTCAAAGCCAAATATTGGTCTGAATCGACACAAAATATCGCCAGAGACGGGATCTGTCATGGAAAATACAACCCGTATGGAAACCAGACTCTAACGGCGTACTTCTTGGGAAAGGTGTGCGTGGCCAAACATCTAGAGCCCAGAATACCGGAAGAATGCCTGGTCAGCAAGCTCTCATACCATTATGAGGAAGATATAATAAGAGCTAGAAGAAACAGTCACATAAAGACTGTACAAGCAATGACCGAGCTCTTAGAAATGTATGACCATGAAGATTACTACCGCCAAAGTCGCAGGAGATATGAAAAGCCGGAACCAAGAAGTAACACCAATAATTCGAATAATAATAATCGGCAGAATGTGGGCAACAACAATAATTATAATTCCGCAAATCGGAATAATGCCGAATACAATTATAACACCCGTAATAACAATAATGTACCTACGTAATTAATGTACGCATTAATAATAATGACAGCAACAACAACAATAATAGTAATAATAACCGTCCACAAAACAACAACGGTTATTATAATAATAACCGTAATTATGTTCCAAATGGTCAGAGGAACTCCAACCCCTCTAATAACAATTATCATAGTAATTATAACAGGAATTACCCGAATGGAGGTAATAACAATAATTACAGGACATATCGACCCCATATTAACTACATCAGAGCGGAAGGCAGTGGACAGAGGAGGTACCAGCCTCAACGAAGGAGCCGATATTATGAGTACGAGACCTTTCAAGGAAGTCAGGGAAGTAATCGTTACAGAGAGTACGAGCCCAGACGTATTTCCAGCCTGGACAATCAACGAAGACTACCTGTAATGGAAGCCCAACAGGACGATCGTGCTGAACCAAACGAAGCAGTTTCAGGACTCCAAGCTGATGCTTCCAACGGCCTAATCCGTAATGATGCGGAACATTTAAACGAACGGAGGCAGTAATAAACTCCAATAACCCTTTACTGCTCCAATCTGCTGGGTTTGACCAAGGAATAATAACAAACCATTACATTCCAGAGATAGGGAGCCCGGCATCCATAATCACAGACCATGGAACGCAATTTAAGGGTTGGAGGTGGAGAAACACTCTAGATACGTTGGGAATTAAGACATACAAGACATCTGTCTACCACCCCAGCAGCAATCCAGCGGAGAGGGTACTGCGAGAAGTCGGAAGAATATTACGGACTTATTGCTATAATCAACAAAAGAAGTGGCAAGAATATTTATTAGCTACTGAAGAATTCCTTAATTTGTCATATCGCCCCGCTACAGGTACCACGCCATACACGGCAATGTATGAAAAACCGCCTCCAAGAGAAATACAAGACATAATAGAGTTCCCCAGGAGTCAAGAATACAAATTCAATCGAATCAGATTCTACAATAAATTGGCAGAAGACCAGGAAAGGCGCAAGAACAAGTATCAAAAGGCGATTAAGAAAATAATAAGCTATGAAGTCGGAGAAAAGGTACTGCTAAAAAACAGGGAATTACCCAGTACTTTGGAAGGCATTACCAAAAAGTTGTTACTGCTGTATACCGGCCCATACCTGATTATTAAAAACAATAATAACAATACGTATGTACTAAAGGATATCATTTCAAATAAAGTAAAAGGAACTTATAATCAATTATCCATTAAAAAATATTTAGAGAAATGAAAAAAAATTTTTCCAAATTCAAAAAATTAGTAAGTACAACTTACACCAATCATGTGAAAGACTATTATGAATGAAAAAAAAAAAATTAGTAAGTACAACTTACACCAAACATTCGAAGAATTATGAGGAAACAAAAAGAATTTTGATGAAAAAAAAAATTTCCAAATTCAAAAAATTAGTAAGTACAACTTACATCAAATATTTGAAAGACTATTATGAATGATGAAAAAAGAATTTTGATGAACGAAAATTTTCAAAATTCAAAACAATAATAAGTACAACTTACACAAAAATATTTGAAAAACAACTATGAATAAGAAAGAATTTAGTTGAATAAAAATACCTAAAGTTAAAAAATAGTAAGCTCATATCATTACTCATACGAATGATGAGAAAAAACTCATAAATATGAAAAAAAAAGATACCAAAATTCTAAACGAGAAGGGAAACCAGAATATCATATGACTTAATCGAAACAACTTAACCAAACTCACAAAGAAAATAATTTAATAAAAATGGAACAATGAAGAAGGACCAACTCAGTCAAGACCAAATAATGAGACCAGAAACCAAAAACCCTGATACTATTAATGATAATGTTGTTGCAATAACCACTGTTATAGTGAAGGTGATAAAGAATTAATTCATGTTATGCCATGAGCAATAAAAATAACTCATTGGATACCAGATGGTAGAAAGAATAAATATAAATATTAATTACTATGTAAACATGATGAAATGTATATTACACCACATACCTAAACCACATAATATGGAATAAGCTTTAAGAGAGAAGAAGAGTCAAGTGTATAAAAGTATTAATTAATATAAAGTATTATGAAGTGAAGAATCTAAAGATGTTTATTTTAGTCAAAAGAGACTACTTTTACTGTTTATTTATTTTTATGACTGGATGTAGAAAATGCCATCCGTCTTATATTTTGAGCAGAGATGATAATGCCTCTGGACTCAATTAATTGAAGTATTGGACAGCAGGGATTGAAGCCAAAAGTGCCACTCTGAACTGTTCCAATTAATTTGTTAGGGAATGTTAGGGAGTAAACATACTGGTGAGGAAGCACCAAATAAGAAAGGATATAAAATGATAATGTTATACACAAGATTGAAGATCACTTATTAATGAAGAAAGAAACTAATGAAGGAGATACACATCATCTGAGAGGAAGCAACGGTGGAAAAAGAAGGTATATAAAGTGAAAACATCTAATCACGAAGAAAATATGGTAAATACAAAAGAATTAGTAGTAATTATTTCATCCATACTAAGAGTATGATCTGAACTAATCACTTTTACAGGAGAGCATATGTAGCATAACACAATTGTCACGCTAAACATTTAACTTAATGCAACATAAATAAAGAAGAAAAGTTCCATAGTGAGTGAGAAGAATGAATTGTTTTAAGGATTAAACTGGAGACTGTATATTAAGTCAATAAAATGTTAATAAGAATAAAAAATAACAAAGAAAACCATTGATCAAAATAACTTACTATGTAAAAACCCAATAAACCAGCAGTATACCCAGTAGACTGGGGAAGCAGTAAAAAGGGAAAGACAAGAAAAAGGAAATAAAAGGGTGAAAACAATATTAATAATGAAAATTTATAAGGTCAAGAAGCAGAGAAACCACAAGACCAGAAATTACTAATATAATAATGAAGAAAGGACAAAATAGGTCAAGATTCCCACAAAGAGCCTAGAAACAAGAAGAGTTATTCCAAAAAATGTTAATAATGGAATACATAGCATTGAACAAAATTAAAACCAATATATTTAGACCCAGTAACAAGTTACAAGATACAATCCAAAGAGAACCGAATTGTAAACTAGTTATAAGTATGATATGAGAAAAATTATTAAAAAGACTACCATTAGTGTAGACAAAAATAAGTGACACACTATAATAAAGTGTAGTGTAAGAAATAGAAATCTATTAAAAAGACTACCATTAATGTAGACAAAAATAAGTGACACACTATAATAAAGTGTAGTGTAAGAAATAGAAATCTATTAAAAAGACTACCATCAGTGTAGGGAAATACTATATAAAAACTAAAAGACAGTCTAATGACTGAGGTCAATTTTAATTAAAAAAAGTGTTTTAAAAAAATTAAATAGTATAAGAAAATAATAGGTATAAGACGTTTTTATTTCATTGAGTTACCAAGACAGTTATATTAATTGAAAGAGACAGTTAATAACTGAAGGTGTCATTAATTATAAGATGTTTTTAATTTTATTCATTGTGTTACCAAAATAATTATAGTGAACACTAGAGACAGTTAATAACTGAAGGTGTCATTAGTTATAAGATATTTTCATTTCATTATATTACCAAAATAGTTATAATGAACACAAGAGACAGTTGATAACTGAAAGTGTTATTAGGCATAAGATGTTTTTGTTATGTTTAAATGATATAAAAAAAAAGTTTTAGTAGATATAAGATATTCCATTGTATTTTAAAATCATGTTATTTAAGTTTCAAGTTTGTAAGGCAGAGAGGCAAATAGGAAATAGAAATGTAATAATTTTATTCAAAACTGTAAACCATAGGAAAAATACAAGGCAGATTAGCTAAGACACCACTTTTGAAAACACAGACTAGTAATGTAAACCCAAAACTATCTATCAGAGAATCAAACTACATAATAGGGAAGAGAATTCAATACATACAACACAGAAATTGAAAATGTAATTAATACAGATACAATTAATAGCGAATGGAATGACAAAGGAAAGAAAATTAACTTCTTTTGGAAACAAATAATACTAGGCCTATAATGGTAATCAAATCAGACTAAACAGTAAATTAATCAATATTGAAGTGTTTTAACAACAAAATTATTAACAACAAAGATAATCACGGAGTTATTAAAATTATTCCATGGAAATATTATCAGAAAAAACACTTAAAAACCATTTAAACACTAAATTTGTATAAAATATGAGGCCTACAATAATTATAAAAAATTGTAATTTTTGGGCTGAAATGAACTTGAAACAAACCCAGCTATATATCCAAATATGTAAAATTAATTAATCAATATCACTGAGTAGTTAGATTTATGTAAAATTAAGAAATATTTGAAATACAGTAAAAAATAAGAAAACTTATTATGTATATTTAGATGATGAACCAAATCTGAGACTTATATTTTTATAATTGAACAATAGAAAGAGGAAAAAGACATATCACAAATTACCCTAAAACGACGACGTTCAGAGTTTAGTCTATTGTTAATCGTGAAGACGACTAGTTGAAAATGTACTAACGGAATACCGAAAAAGAACAATTTTGTGTAAAACCGAGTGTGGTTATGCAGAGTGTAACAGAGGTAAACTAAAAATGAAAATAACATTAACTATTAATATTTAACACCTCACTAATTCCAAACAACAGTAATAACATCATCAAACACAAGCACCAGAAATCAACGGCCATTTTGAGACAATTTTGGACCATTTTAGCAGAACACAAATACACATATTTGAACACCGGACACTTCACAAGAAACCCATCACGAAACGACATCGCAGGAGAAGAGAGGACACTCTACACCATATTCCTGGACCAACACTACTTCGCAGAGAAGGGAATATTCATTTATTTCTGCGGGAGAAGCCCAAACAGTTCCAGCAATGCATAGCAGCTAAACTCAAGGTGACGGCAGCCATACTTGATTTCCGAACCAGCACGAGACACAGCCAGCTTGAAGGGAGTGACGACATTTCGACGAATGGTTCGATATTAATTTTCATAATTGACAATTTAAATAATAATATTGTTTTATTTCAGCCATAATAATTTAGTTTAAGAATACCTGTAAGAATGTATCTTGTTCCTTGCCCTCTGACCATTTCGACTCGCTAAAAGAACCATAATTACTTAACCTTGTAAATATATATTTTGTTAATCTTGTTCGCTACCGACTGGAGCACATATCAGCCAATGCCTTGGCCATGCGCAGTTTGAATGGCGCATAATTTTGAATGTCAATAAATGAACATCATTATTCAGTTACAAGAGTTGTATTTATTTGTATAATGAATGTTAACTATTTTTTTTCTAAACAAAAATAATTTACAGTGCTAGAATAAATATCTGAGAAAAGTACACACACAATTAATTAATTATTTATTAATTAATTAAATTAACCCATTGAACAAAAAAACTAAATATTAGTAAAAATTTTATAACTTACAAAATTTTATTTTATTATCAATCAGTCACACTTAATTATAAAACATTATTTATATTTAATTTATTCTTTGTAATTGGTGAATCCAAAGTGGAGCTGTATCATCGGCGAGTTCAACACCGAGATTCAGACAACATAATTCTTGCTATCTTTAAGATTAATCCTGTGACTAAGATCACATCAACATAATATCAATATTTATTCATATTTATTTTATATTTGTAATTATATTACAAATTGGCTAGCCCAATCAGTGGGTCTTTAAGGAGAATAATCTTGTGTGACTAAGAACAATCATTATATATTTATTATTTATTTATATTTGTAATATTTTATATTACAATATATATATATTGTAATATATATAAATTATATATTATTTAATTTCTCTCTGAGAGAGAGAGAGAGAGAGAGAGAGAGAGAGAGAGAGAGAGAGAGAGAGAGAGAGAGAGAGAGAGAGAGAGGGGAACGTCGGGTATTATGGAATAGTCGGGTAATATGGAATACCTAGATATCTGAACCGTAAGGTGCTGCAGATTAGCGGAAAGCAGTCAAACTACTTCTAAACACACCCATAATGCTCTGCAGTGAGTGTTGTGAAGGTGACGCGTCTCGCTGCTTCGTGGCTGAAGGGAATTGTTTTTTCGACTTTCATAAATTTTTGCAGGTAAGTTTTTATAAATCCATATTAATTATTATAGTCCTTTGTCAGTGATTCAAAG
Organism: Magicicada septendecula; assembly: GCA_034769895.1. NCBI lineage: Eukaryota > Metazoa > Arthropoda > Insecta > Hemiptera > Cicadidae > Magicicada > Magicicada septendecula. Next base: position 306,263,817 of record CM068374.1, on the reverse strand, counting down.
CTAGTGTCATACTAAGTAAACGAGTTATATTTATTACTGCATTCGATATTTTACTTCTATTTACACTCACAGTAAGGTGAAAAGGTTTTGATTTTCAAGATGGCGTGTCGGGTATGATGGAATAGTCAGTATTTCATAATACCCGACATAAAATCACAGTATTCCATATTAACCGACAGAATTATGCTACCAAAAATTTCATCTACTTCTTATGAGATAGACTCTAGGTTACAGTTAACAACTATTTTAATTACAAAATACTATAATATTATGCTAATTCTTAAATAGGCTACTATTAATAGGCTGACAAATACTAAAATACCTACCAAGAATTGCTAGATTCAGTTTTAAAATTATGTCATGCAAAAGTACTGACATAAATATTTCAATATTACCAATTATTGTTTATTTTTCAGATATGCCTAAGAAAAAAGTAGACGTTGGTAGGAAGAGGAAGCTGTGGGACCCTGCACGAATGGCACAAGCAATATCAGCGGTCCGTGAGAAGAAAATGGGCTTCTTGAAGGCATCTAAAATGTTTGGAGTACCAAGAGCCTCACTCTTCCGCCTCGTGAACAGTAAGGAGCAAGATGCTACAAAAGCGGCGTCAACAATCCTAGGACGTAAGCCAATTTTTTCTAAAACATTAGAACAGGAGTTAGTTAAATACTTAATTGAAATGGAGGCCATGTTTTTTGGGCTTACTATAAAGGATATTTGCACTCTAGCATTCCAACTTGCAGTTCATAATAATATAGCTCATCCTTTTGGGAAAGATGATAAGGCAGGTAAGGATTGGTTTTACGCCTTTATGAAGAGAAACAGGGACAAGTTATCTATCCGTAAGCCTACTGGAACATCTTTTTCAAGAGCTAGAGGTTTTAATAAAGAGGAGGTGAATAAGTTTTTCGACCTCTTGGAAAAACTTTTTGAAAAACACAAATATCCTGCAAACCGTGTTTATAATGTGGATGAAACTGGTTTATCAGTGGTCCAAAGCAAAATTCCACATGTAATCGGTCTAAAAGGAAAAAAGCAAATAGGATCCCTGACATCTGCTGAAAAAGGTTCCTTAGTGACCATTATTAGTTGTATGAGTGCTGAGGGTCATTTTGTGCCTCCTCTAATTATTTTCCCCAGAAAAAACATGAATGAACAGCTCATGAAAGGTGCTCCACCAGGGTCCATCGCGGCATGTCACCCACCCGGTTGGGTGCAAACAAACATTTTCACTAAATGGTTTGAGCATTTTATTGCTAACACAAAACCTACTGCAAATTCGCCTGTTCTGTTAGTTCTAGATGGGCATTCCATCCATAAACGCAACATTGATATAATCAATTTGGCGAGGTCTAATCATGTCACTATCATCTGCATACCACCACATTCGTCACACAAACTCCAGCCCCTGGATAAAACCTTTATGGGCCCTTTGAAAACGAACTATAGTGAGGAAGTACGACAATTTTTAAGACACAGTTCACGCCCTTTGAGTGTTTTTGACATAATCGAACTGTTTGGCCATGCTTATTTGAAAGTCCAGAGGGGTGATATTGCAGTTCATGGGTTCAAAGTTACCGGTATTTACCCTGTAAATAGGAATATTTTCTCCGAAGAAGATTTTCTTGGTGCTTCACGTACGCACATACATCCTGCAGAGGACAAAGATGCTTCTGTTCCAGACAAGTCTGCTTCTGAAGATCCACACAATACTGAGAAAATTTCAAACCAAAGTAGATGCACACCTATTGTGTCTGTGCCATGTTCGTCTAAAACCTCTGATATAAGCGGGGTTGTAAATGACGAGGTTGCTGACACAAGCAAGGCGCAAGAGTCATCTCAGAAGTCAAGTAAGTTTAAAGATCCTTCTGAAAATGTTCGTACACCACCTGAACCAGTTGCTTGTTCTTCTAACTTTGTCCTACCCTATCAGATATCACCTCCACCACCCCAAAAAGCAACATCGATGAGAGGGAGAAAACCAGGGACATCTTCGATACTAACTGGATCTCCATACAAAACTCAATTGGAGACTGACCTCAGTGCTAAGCGAGAAAAAAATGCCAAGAAAGATTCCAAGGGAGTGAAGAAAAAACCTCCAAAAGCAAAAAATCCTTTACCGGAAAATAAAATTAAACTAGAAAAGAAGTATTCCAAACAACTGTTTACAACTGAGTCAAGTAGTGACGATGAATCTTTTCATTCGGATGTATCGTCAGAATTGGACATCGTCCCGTCTACCACACCGGACGATACTGATGCCGACTGCCTCTTCTGCAATGGAAAATTTTCTGAAGATGCAAGAGGGGAGGTGTGGGTTAAATGTTTATCCTGTTCCATATGGGCGCACCTTGACTGTGCCGGCGCAGAGAAAACTGATTATATTTGTGATTTTTGTAGGTAAATGGCATTTCAACAAAGAACATTTTGTCTACAATATAGGACATAATCCGTAAAGTAATTATCTAGACTAAATTGTGTTTTTTCATAAAAATAATGTGCCTTTTTAAAACTTAGAAAAATTGATAAACTAGATTAGATTATGTTCATCTTTTACTATAAATAGTCTAGTTAAGTAAAAAACTACTCTACTATTAAGTTTTGCTAATGTATCTTTATATTTACTTAAACTGCTAAACTTAGTAATTTCTATGTTATTAATCTATTTATAAAAATTGACTACAATACATTAAAAACTACAATAAGTTAAATCTAGTGAAAAATTACATAACTATTAGGTTTTTGTATTTTTTTAAGGTACATATACCGTAACTGTAGACTAATCTTCAAGTAAAATAATTATTGCCAATAATTATGTTAATTAAATTTGGTATTTTGATAAATATTGTTCATTTTCTTTACTTTCACCCCTCTATTCCATATTACCCTCCAAGTGCAACTTTTTTTCCAATATGAAATTTGGGTATACTATAGCTTTTATTTTCACTTTATACCAATCAATAAATAATAATAACTTATTAAGGTTTGCATCTGTTTAAGTTTTAAGGTATTTAAAAATGTTAAAGGTGAGTTATGATTACAAATGTAAATGGTATTCCATAATACCCGAAGTTCCTCCTATATATAGCAAATATACAAATTTTAAAACTGCATAGATAGGTATTATAGAAATTATTACAACAAAGTCTATATCTGGATGTAGGAAAATTTATTAAATTAAATCATTAAAATTTACTATTGTCTTATTAATTTATACTATAAAATTGTTTATTTAAAAATTTGTCTTTCAAATTTGAGTCTATTGGGTTGCTTTAAAATTGTTACTTGTTCTGTTGGAATCCACTGTTTGCGTCGACACCATGCGCTCCCCGCACCTCGACTGGTTCGCTGTGACTGCACGTCGACCGATGACTGCTACGCTTACAATTCACGTCTTTGCACTCACACACACTGCGATACGAACTACTATTGTTTATAAAATTATCTCAGGGTTTTAAAACTGGGTAAAATAGATCTGTGTGTATCGAGTTTACACAAATCCGGCTTCTTGAAGTGTTCTCGCGTACGTATCAAAATATCTCGGTAGATACTTTGTCCCTAGCGGATATCTTCCACTGTACGCGAAAAGCACTAGAGTATGATGATCTATTTAAATTGAGTTCTGTAAGTGGTAATGGTTACGAAGAACTCGAACCGTGAAGACCCTCTGATTGGTTGAAACATTAGCAACGTCACAGATGAGAACACAGATAGACTGAAATCAGGCTTAAATTCTGTCCGATTCTGCAAAGGCCTGTTTAGATCTGATCTATAAATTCTATTACATTCTTGAAGATAATGAGAATAAAAGAAGATTAAAGTCATTAAAAAAAAAACCATATAAAAATTATAGGTGTGGAGAATTGAGTATATGAAAAATGTAACTTATACCATTAAAATACTCTGTCCAAGTTTCAGAACGAATGTTAATTTTCTTCGAAGTTATTAAATGAAATGTAAATCACACGCGCATCCGCGGACTTACACACAAATATTTCACATAACATAAAAGAGAATAAAATTGTGAACATTTTGACATGACATGTTTTTTTAAACACAGCTTGGTTAAACTTATGACTACTTTACAAAGAACAAACAAAATCAGCTTAAAACACGTCTATGGCCATCAGAAAATGTTATATAGCATTAGTATTCCACTTAAAAAGAACTGCATATCCTGTGTACTGTTGCAATGAAACAAATTGAGGATGCATGGATGCATAGACGTGTATTTGAATTAATAATATATAACAAGAGTCTCTTATCTGGAGATAGGAATTTATTAAATTAAACAAATTTAAATCTTGAGTAAATTCTTTACATAAATTATTTATTAATTATATATTGTCTTTAGATACTAATGAATGTTTATTTGAACAATTGTCTATGATACATGATTGAAGAATTCCTTTTTGTAGTCCAGTTGAAACCTGCTGCGCTGACATTGACCTCTGGTCTCGCCGCTGCTGTCACACACGATTCACACACGCACGCCATTTATCTGCCCGATATGGTTTCATTTACAAATCTCCGGTTCGGTAAGTGGGTTAGTTAATTATTATTTAAATGCGGCGTGCTTAGTATACACCTTCAGGCAATCTTAATGTGTCCACACATTCGTACAAGTGTACTCCGATGAATACAACTGTCCGTAAGCGGAAAATCTTGACTAACGCGAGTTAGCACTATTAGGTCTTCACATAACTTTGTTCTATGCTCTAATAACCATTTCATTTAGCTTACGGGTATCTCGTAGCTAAAATCTACGACTGTTGTCACCCTTATAGACAATGTACTGTCGCAAAAAACTTGCACACATAGAACGTCTGATTAGGACGAGTTGCAAAACGAGGACTGTACGAAATTCCCTCTACCAGAGCACATCGCAAATGAAAACTGAAGCTTCTGATTGGTTGAAAGCTAGAACACACAATAGATTTCTACCTTGATAGCTAGAAATCATGTAAAACTATGCCAGAGTCTGGAAAATCTTGTACAGATTTTATCTAAAAGTTTTATGACTTTTCTGCAGATAAGGCTTCTATAGAAACGTGAATTCAGTTAAAAAATACATAGTAAAATTATGTGTTGAGTTTATGACGAAAAATGTAGTGTATACGCTGTCGAAGTTTCATTCAGATACATTAATTATTAGAGGAGTTATTCAGGAAAACATGAATAACACGCGCACATGCGCACTAAATTTGCACTTGACACGACAGAGAATAAGTTTATGAGCATTTTGACATATTACCCATCTCTTATTTCAAAACTTATAGTGACTCTTTTATCCCAGGGTGGAGTACACAAAATATACATAATTACCTTTAGAACCAAGTTATTTATTAACGAATATATTGGTTTTTTAATAAAATTTATAAAAATAGAAACAAAAAATTCTTTCTCAATAATTTATCACAGTTTACAGGTTTTTCTACCAGAGCAAAGCACTGGCTGTAGATATAGATTTTGGGGTTTTAATTAGTTTTGTTACACGTCAAATGTCTGTACCCAGTCGAAGCTTGGTACTAGGCCTTACCCATACATTCAAGATGGCTAACAATATTATTTTGTAAATTATAAATTTTTCAATCTTACTCAGATTTAAGTCTTAATATGTACTGGTGTATTTTACAGCAGTAAAGATTACCTTCTTTTACAAATCAATTAACTATTTGATGCAGGAAGAAAACTTAATTTATTATTTTACATATACTTTGATTCTTACAATTAAAAATTGCAAAGAAAATAGACAACATATATAAGTTACAATATTACTTACTAGAACATAACATTTGAACACTTGACAAAAAACATAGGCATTGGTTGAATACATAGACAATTCATAACCACTGAATTATCAAATGCATTGGTTGGATACATATAAGGTATAAACAGTGGAAGAAGAATGTTCAGTGGATGATAACTAATCTCTCATATCCACTACATAGTTCATCTTTGGTATGTCTACACTAATGCATTCAACGGTTAGCTAATTTTCCATTTGTCATGTATATTGAAAAATATAAATATTGTCACAAGCGCTATGTATAGAACAAGACATAGTCAAAAATATAATTTTTAAATCTTATGTATAGACAATTCCTAATTGAATTAACAAAGTCACTTGGTCCATGGCTTAGAATATAAGGAATAATAGAGTAAGAGAGGGTATTGTCGGATAGGTCTTGTAATGTCGGATGGCAAGTATCGTGTCCATCCAGTGGTGCCACCTGGTGTGAAAGTCATGAATTACGTTCTCTACAACTAGGCAAACATCTGCAAGGGCAGCCATTACTGTTGAGTGCTTCATTGTGTGTGAAAAGTGTGTTTTCAATTTCTCTGCAAATAACTAACTTTTGAAGGGTAAGTAAAATGATTTTTTGGTTACAAGTTATTAATATATGTGCCCAACAAAAAATGCACTGTTTGATAGACCATGAACGGGGCTTAACTCTTAATTCCCTAACTGTAGAAATGCTGCGGACAATATGTTTCAGGTAGACGGCTTGTTATTTTGTTCGTGAGGAGTCGGCTAACCTCGGATACTAGCTTACGGCAATGTCGAATAGTATCCGACATTAGCTGCTACATTTCAATACCGCGCGGTTTTTAAAAGCTAGCTCAAACCCGTGAATAACAAGATTCACAACATTTTTATTCATGTTTATTTCAATCAATTTAATTAATTAAATTTCATTTATTGCTAGAAATCTTTAATAAACTGTACATAATTGATAAAATAAATAACAAAATTTATTTCACAGTATAACAATACTTAAATTCTTGCTCAGAGGGGTGTTCAAAATACAACTATTTAATTAATTATTAAATATTTTCTTAATTATTCGAAAGTTGGAAAATAACGGATTGTTTCTTCTTGCGATATTTGCAGATGCCTAAAGCCAAAGAAAAAAGGAAGTGCAGTCTGAAAAAGTGGAGTTCCGATAATATGATAAATGCCATTATCGAAGTACGGAAAAAAAGAATGGGCTATCTTGCAGCCAAGAGATTCAATGTACCTCGTTCAACGTTATTTGATTATGTACGATCAAACTCTGAGCCCACTGAAGCTGTAAAGTCTAAACTTGGACGTAAACCAATATTACCAGACGAACTTGAAGAAAAACTAGTTGAATATTTGCTAATGATGGAGAAGAAATATTTTGGTTGCACAAGGAATGATGTTAAGAGGCTTGCATGTCAGCTGGCTGAACTGAATAATATTCCCAATCCGTTTTCCATCGTAAAAGAAGTCGCAGGTAAAGACTGGTTCAAACGCTTCATGCAAAGACATAATCAGAAATTATCGCTGCGTACTCCGACTTTTGTACATCTGTTGCTAGGGTCAAGGGCTTCAATAGAGAAAGCGTGGGAAAATTCTTTGACCTCTACGAAGAAGCATTAGAAGCCCATAACTATCCTCCTTCACGTATACTTAACGTGGATGAAACGGGCTTAACTGTAGTCCAGAGCAAACTGCCCAAAATCCTTGCTTTGAAAGGTAAAAGACAAATAGGGTCAATGACGTCTGCTGAGAGGGGCTCCTTAATTACAATTGTAGTGTCAATGAGTCCGAGTGGAATATTTATTCCTCCTCTTATGATATTTCCACGCAAGAACTTCAATCATCTTCTGGCAAGAGGGGCTCCTACAGAATCCATTTTAAGATGACAGCAGTCCGGGCGGATCAGTTCTGAAGCTTTTTTGGACTGGTTTGATCATTTCGTTTCCACTACAAAACCTTCAGAGTCGGACCCAGTTCTCCTCATCTTGGATGGCCACTTCAGCCATACACGAAATCTTCATCTGATCAACAGAGCTCGGGAATGTCATGTCAACATTATTTGCCTACCACATCATACCACTCACAAGCTCCAACCCCTTGATAACCTTCATGGGACCATTAAAACATTACTACAGTGAGGAAATCAGGAACTGGCAATTTCAAAACAAACGTGCAGTAACGCATTATGAGGTTTCTGAGCTATTTGGTAGAGCATATTTAAAGGTTCAGACAGGTCAAATAGCTCTGAATGGGTTCAAGGCTACGGGACTATATCCTGTAAACAGAAACATTTTCCAGGATTTTGATTTTGATGCGGTCGAAGGAGAGGAAGAAAGTATCCCAGTTCTACAGCCCGCTGAACCAAGCACTCCAGTTGTAAATTCTGATCCTGCACCCACAACATCCAACAGCAATGCCTCTACGCCACTATCCGTCACTCCCTCCAAAACAGGTAATTTGAATATCTCTTCATCTGATTCCGTTCATCATTCAACTCCATCTTCTTGTAACAACCATATTCCTGTGAATACAGTCCAATGTGGAGTTCCAGGAACTTCAAAAAGTTATGTCACTCCTGAAGATATATCACCAGTTCCTACTTTGAAAAATACAGCATCCAGACGCGGCAGACCCAAAAGCTCATCAGCTTTAATTACAGGATCCCCTTACAAGCAGCAGTTGGAGGAATCCATTAATAAGGGAACTAAACGCAAGTTGCTTCAGAACTCGCAACAGATGCCCAAAAATACTACTAAAAAAATCTAAAAACTAGAAATGCGAGCAGCAGTGTGCCAACTAATGTCCACAATGCTGACAAACAAACTCAAGATGCAACATGTGCATATTGCTCAGGAAAATTCTCTGACGATGTACAAGGTGAATAGTGGGTGCAATGTACTATCAGTGAAGACTGGTACCATGCCGATTGTGCAGGTGCATATAGTCAACAATTTGTGTGTGATTTCTGTTAGAAACTGATGGAAACTATATGTAACTACTTATTTATGATATGAATACAAATTAAATGCACATTTGCACTTCATACATAAGGGTGATTTTTGTATCCGACATTACCTTCCCTTCCTTTCAGTGCTGATAATCTTTCTATTTTGCCCTGGCAACCTATACAGCAAATACTTATTATGTGAATGGCCTAATATCCTTTACAAAATATGCAGGAACTCCAAAGGTTATTTTAACAAAAAGTAATACCAGTTCTAACTCTTTTTAATTAGGTTAAATTTCAAAAATCAAAACGGTATTCGACAATTCCCACCCTTACTCTAATCAAATAAGAAAGAAACTTATTTACATTATAATAAAAGAAATTACAAACAGTTGCTTTCAACCACTGTCATTAATTGGAATTTATTCCTGTCTCTGTTCTATGTCTTGATGGGGTCTCCCCAAGGCCCCACTACACTACAGGCCGGAGTCACCCCCTCCACTCCACACGCACGTCACAGTAGGCGCTGGACCGGTTTTGCGCCACCAGCCCAATGCATTTTTAGTCAGTATACACTTACACACGTGTTTCTATTCGTATACGGAAATTTTGTAGCAACTGTTTTTCATTCCGTACATTTGTGTTAATAATATTAAAAACATGCCAACTTCATGCTGCGTACCAGGATGCAAAAGCAATTACAACACAGATAGTTCAGTGACTGTTTTTAGAGTCCCGAAGGATCCTATCCAGTGTCAAAAATGGCTAAATTCCATTCACAGAGCAAACTTCACGCCCAGCAGATGATCTGTTGTTTGCATTCGTCACTCAGACGAACCTTATATCATGCGAGAGGACTCGGTGACAAGACCCGACGGCACCGTCTTGACTGTAAAACGACAACGTGTGAAATTAGCTGCAGACGCATGTCCAACAGTTTTTGAAAACCAGCCCGTATATTTGACGAGAAATCTACCTCTCCCTCGTAGAGACCCTGAAGCAGGAGAGAGGAAATCCGGCAGCGAGAAGAAGACCGGAAGAGCCAAGTAAATATATTAGACACTATAAATAGCTTAAGTGATATTAAAGAAAGATATAAACTTAAGTGTGATGACCATGATATTAAACATTTTCATTTGCACGCCAGTGAAGACACTAAATTTTTTCTCTGTTTATCAATCAAACCAAAAGAGGTATGTTAAAGTATTGATAAGTCTACTTTGTTAAGCCCGAAATCACTTATAAGGGTGGGAAGGTTGAGTGTCTAGTAGCTAACCCATTCACTGCCATGAGCCCCAATTGGAGATTTAGCGTTTAAGACAGTATAGGTTGGTAACACAGGCTTGTTGGCGCCAAACAGCTGCTTGGTGTGGTTCACTGGTTCTTCAAGGTTATGTTGATGTGCAGTTTTTGTGAGTTCTGTTTTACCTTGAAATAATATGTGGATTTTATTAAATCAGTGACAGGTATGTAGCATACTTATTTGTTTACATGTTTTCTTGTTATATTACTGTACGTGTAGGGTTGTAACAATAGTTTTATCTTATCATATCGTAAACATTTGTATGTTAGTAACCTATAAACACCGTCGGTAGGCTATGTTTTATCTGAGTTTACGAACAATGGCCTTATAAACGTCGATACCCATTTCGGGATCATGGCACATACCACGTATTTTGGCTTTTAGAACATCGATACCCATTTGGGGATCATGGCACATACCGTGTATTTTACCTAAGCAAATACTATATTGTTAATTACGATTTCAGGCATGGCTGAGCAGCAATTTCTAACTCTGAATGAGATAAAGTCTATATTGGATGATCCCGACTTTTTAGAATCTATTGATACTGATTGTGATATAGACATTGTACAACTGCCACCAGACAATGTTGATGAGGTATCAGACCTAGAGGAAATAAATGAAGACGACCTTGATGATACGGCACCGCGCGATGTTCCAGACATTGTACAACTGCCACCAGACAATGTTGATGAGGTATCCGACCTAGAGGAAATAAATGAAGACGACCTTGATGATACGGCACCGCGCGATGTTCCTGGGAACATAGAACTGCATTGTAATATAACTGAAACAACTTCTGAAGATGATAATGACGTAGTTGACACTGCTGAGTTGGTTGACTAAGAGTCTAAAATTGTTTCTGAATATAATGTTGATGAATGTAACACGGCTGAGTTAGTTGAGAAGGAATCTAAAATCACAGAACATGTTTCAAGTGAAACAACGGCCCTCAAAAAACAAAAACTTTCCTGTTTTCAATCTAACATAACTGTCTCCACTTAATATGACTCAGGCCCATCTACTTCAAAACAACAAATCCCGCAACCAAAAATAGACATGAAATACAAAAAACAAGGAAGCCGTAAATGACAAAAATTCAAAAGACCAATTGGTTTTGATTCTAGCACTAGTTTGTAACGAAGCACCAAAAACAAACCTAATCCTAAAAAAAAGAGAAAAATAAGCTAAGCCTAGGAAAAATTAAAAAAAAGATGAAAAGAAGAACTTTCAGACTGGAAGAAAATAAATCCCACATTTAGCTGTTCACCTCCTTCTCATGCTACTGAAAAAGAAAAGAGAAAAAACATAGTAGAGGCCTTAAAAGATAAGAGCTCTGTAGAAGTTTTTGAAGCTCTTTTTGATGATGATATATGCGAGCATACTGTGCGGCAGAGTATAATTTATGCTGCCCAGAACAACCGACATTATTAAACTTTTTCAAGTGACTGCCTGAAGAAATTTGTTGGGTTTCTTTTGTTTACTGGGTATCACTCTCTTCCTCAGGAACAACTACACTAGAGTGAGGATGAAGATTTTTCTATTGCCCTCGTGAGGAAATGTTTTCCAAGAAACAGGTATTTGGAAATAAAATGCAATTTGCATTTCAATGATAATTCTCAAATACCTGATGCACCGAAGAAATCATATAAAATCCAACCACTCTTTGACATGCTAAATAAAAACTTTGTGAAGTTTGGGGTATTTTCCACACATTTGAGCATTGATGAACAGATAGTTCGGTACTACGGGCACCACTTCTTGAAGCAGTTTATACGTGGAAAGCCCATCAGATTTGGCTATAAACAATGGTTACTTTGCTGTGGTGAGACTGGATATTGCTTTCACGCTGAACTCTATGAGGGTAAGAAGGTAGGAGTTCCTGGTTGTGAGCTGACTTCTGTGGGCTCATCTGTTGTTTTGACTAAACTTGCTGTAGCTGAAGACCCGGAAAAGCACGTGTTTTTCTTTGATAACTTTTTTACCAGTTTTGCCCTGATGAAATGCTTGACGGATAAGAAAGTTTGTGCTACAGGCACTGTTAGAATAAACTGAATGAACAACTGTCCACTCAAACCAGACAAGGAAATGAAAAAAGAAGACCGAGGAGAAAACGATTGTAGGTTTGATGAAAAAACTAAACTTTTTGCAGTAACCTGGAAAGATAACAACAATGTGAAAGTACGTACTATCTAACTATGAAGGACTGGAACCACAGGCAACAGTTACCCGATGGTCAAAATTAGGAAAGGAAAAGATCAAAGTTTCTCAGCCTAAATGCATAGGCACTTACAAGAAGTGGATGGGAGGAGTTGACCGTATGGACTGGTCTATAAATAAGTACAGAGTGAAAATAAGAGGAAAAAGATGGTACTTTCCTCTCTTTACGAACCTCGTTGACATGACCCTTGTCAATGCACACATTCTCTACTGCATGGCTGGTCACAAGATCACACTTCTTGAATTCAGGAGGAGCATTGCTCGAACTTATCTGTCCTTGGCTTCTCTTTCAGAGCCACGGAACTCAGAAAGACCTGCTCTGCCAAAGCCATCAAAGAAACGAGTGTTGAGCACTGTAAGATTTGATCCCATTGGCCACTTCATTGAGAGGACAAGTGATGGAAAGCAAAGAAAATGTGGTGTCTGCAAGTAGAACGTCAGAAAACAGTGTGCAAAGTGCAATGTTGGCCTACACGTTGACTGCTTTCAAGAATGGCACAGAAAACAATAAAAGGCATTAAGAGACGTTTTTATCTTTCTTTTATCATGTTTCACTATTATTTTATGTAGGCCTAATAAGTTTGTGAGAACTCTGTACATTAAATAAACAAGTTTATCTAGTATTATGTATTTAAGTTTTTTTTCACCACACATGCCATGATCCCCAAATGGGACTTTAAAAAACAAATTCAAAAAAAATTTCAAATACAACAAAAATTTTAAATATTTTTTGGTGTTTACTTGAAGTAAGAAAAACCTTTTGACACCAAAAAAGTTAATTTTAAAAATTTGGCAGTGAATGGGTTAATGACCAAAATGCACCAGAGCCTGCAAGTACAGTCCAAGTTTTTATGATTTCCTCAATTATATCCAAATACAAATATGTCGTTGGGTTATTCCCTATTAAAAATTTATCTAGTGATATCCTGTTCACCTTAACAAATCTAGTAATAAAACTACTTACTCAGATAGGGTTCGAAGTATTTTGTTTGATATCTGATAACAGGGTAAACAGAAATGCGTTTGAACGATTTTGTGGAGGCGATCTTCAAACAAAATTTCTAAGCCCTTACTGTGAGTCATAGAATATTTATGTTATGTTCGATCCAGTTCACTTGTTTACATGTATTAGAAATAACTGGTTAAACCAAGTAGATAACAGGCAAACATTTGTGTTTCCAAATTTCAACAAAAATGACGTAAAAGAAATGGCTTGTGTATCAGATCTCAAACTCTTACATTTAAGTGAGGAAAATAACTGTTAAACTGGCTCCTGCTCTGTCAAAAAAAGTGTTATACCCAACATCAATAGAGAGGCAAAATGTTCATTTGTGCTGTAGGTTATTCGACGAGAAAAATATTGCTACTTTGAATGAAAATTCGACATTGACTAAAACAGAAACTAAGAGTAGTACAGCATATTTGATTCAGGTCATTTTAAAGTGGTGGAAGATTGTCAACGTAAAACATATGTAGAAGGGAGTTAAATTTAATGACGAAAACTTTAAACCAATCCAGTCTGTAACAGATACTAATTTTTTTTTTAAGTTTTAGTAAATGGGATGAACTTGTTGTTCAAGGGGAGGAGTTGACAAAAGCTAAAAGGAGCCAGTATACACAGATGAGTGGTGCATGTTACCATGTATCAGTCTAGCAGGTTTTGGAATCAGAAAAAAAACTAAAAACTTTGAGTTTGATTAATATTTACTCCTCCAGACACAGTAAAGTATGTATCACAGATTTATTTATTTCCACAGCAGACTGTGAAGAAAGTGACAGTAATGATATGCATGACAACAGTAATCAAATTTTTGATGACCTGCAGGTAGACATAACTGATGTTACCTTATCAGAAAATGACACTTTAGGCCTTGTTTATATCAGTGGTTACTTGGTACACAGTATTTTAAAAAATAACTCTTGCACTGAGTGTACAGATTTCTTTACTACAACAAATACCGAGTCTCCTGTTGTACCACAAAAGGACAATTACTATTTTAATGTTATTAAAAGAGGATCTGTAAAATACCCTTCAGATTATGTGATTGAAGTACTAAATTTAGCTTTCAAAGTGTTTACATTAATTGTATTTGACCGATACGAAACACAGTTTTCATTGTCCACTACTCAGAGAGTAGCGCTAAAATCCACTGTTTTAGGTTTTATTGACATCCATCATCCACAGAGTATTTGTAATATATGTAAAATTAATTTTAACAAACTTATCGATAAATGTTTATTTTCCTTTTGTAACATCTTATTAAACAATTATTCAAAATCCTGTAATGACAACTTCAATAAAAAAAGGAAAGATGCTCAAAATGAAGTCAAATCGGACAAAAAGAGAAAAATACACAAATTTCAGTCAAGTTCGGCGTTAACTTAGATAAATGTTAGACACAGAATTGTTAAATTAGTCTAAATAACTTTATTGTAAGTAGATTTTAAATTACATATAAATATGTTAGCTGCAAGGCAATACGAGATTGTAATGCACCATCTTCAAATTATCAAAAATTGTTGTAAATAAATACTGAGCAGTTAGTAATCGGTTATTTCTTCAATTTTTCCGCTTACCCCGCTTCTGGTAATATTTATCATACATGATATAAAATCTTGTACAATACAAAAGCTCGGCTGTTTATCTACATAAAGAAACTTGAAAAGTACAGGAAAGCTGGGAACAAAATAGTGCGACCTCCATATTATTGTGATGAGTGCCCAGACAAACCCGATCCTACACCCAGGGAATGCTTTGCCAATTATTCCCAAAAATAACAATATTATTGGACAGTAGTGTGGTAATTTTCGCATTTACAGGTTGGCTAATCTGTACGCTTTCAAATCGTTCTTATCATGTTTTTACAACCATACAGTTCTGCGAGCCTTGGCTGGCAGCGGACGTTATTACGTTTGCTGCCTGATTCTGTCCTTTTCATTTTCTTGTTGTCGCGACAATTATTTAGGCCTTAGGCCTCAACGTTTTTCAATGTAGCTGAGTGCACACATTTGTGCCTCATCAAAATGTAGCTTCATTTACGAATAGGTTTCTTCAAAATTAATCTTCAGCATTAGCCAATCTTAGTACTATGAGTTGAGTGTAAAAAAAGGAAACTTAATAAATGTATTAATACAGTCCACTATCTTTATCATTCTGCATCCTGGCGATAACACACCAAGCTTCATTCTTTCTGATGGAAAAAATCTTAGAGCACACGTGCCGACATTCAACACATTTTTATTTGGTCCACTCGGACCGAAGCTCAACATAACTTTTTTGGTCCTAACTGACGGATCATTCTTCTTATTAACAATTATAGTGCGCCATAAAATAGTTTTAAGTGATACTACTGTGTAAATAACACGGAACTTCCACCAGCGTACGGCAGGAAGTGACGTCACTTTCTCACCAAACAACAGCTGGAAACATATATTTTTTTCATATCTTACATGGTTTTTAAGCAAAAAGGTTTACATGGTTTTTAAGCAAAAAGGTACGTCTTGCAATAATAATTTTCAGCTAACAATTTTCTTAGTTGACTATCATAGAATAAGGCCCACAGCGAATGTGTTAAGTACCGAATATAGTACTTTTAACAATGTATTATTGAACAAAATCAACTTACTATTAGGGGAAGGTGGTACCGGCCTACCTATATAAAATGATCCCATGCTGTTTCAAAGTAAAGTGTGCGCTATCTCTCAGGAAACAATAGTAACTAACTCTCCCGACTAGCTGCTTGATGCTGAACCAGTTACCTTCGCCATTTCCGTTGTAGCTCTGCTGTTGAACGTGTTTATTGAAAAACAATTTGGAATTAAGGTAATGTGCATACATTTTACTTCATTTTCAAACTACTGTATTAGTTGTCATAATAACAAGCGTCATATTACAGAAAGAGCTTTTCAATAATGCCGTAACGCTAACAAGTTTTTACAATTTACTATTTATGAAGACTGACGCTAACCTAAAATCTGTAATGGTCTGGGGAGCAAAATGATACCTCAAAGCGATCATTTTATACGACACTGGTAATAAGGATTTCTATTAATCGCAATTTGTTCTATGTTTTAAATTTTTGAGGTACAACAACCTTAAATAAAATTGTCTTAACAGATATCCTACACTATATGAACTGAATACAGGCCCTACAAATAAAAAGAAATTGAAGTAGGCTACATTTTTAACTTTTTGCATCCTTGTTAACAGGCACATTACACTGATTTCACAGTTTTATTTTTGATTATTCACTGGTTTTTCTTAAAAAAAAAAAAAAATTGTTATTAAATGATGTTGAATTCTCTGATGTGTTACATTAGTTGGCCTAAATATATTTTATCGACATTACATTATTCTTTCCCTTACGTGCAGTTTATTTTATTTTTACACGACTGTTTGCTTTATCGTTATTGTGGTTTGTAATTTCTTCATATTACTGAAACAGGTATTTATTTGTGATCAATTATATACCTAGTGTTCTTCATTTTGTATCAAAATGCCTAGAACCTTCATCAGGAAGACACGACAGGACTGGGATCCTATCCAGGTGACAAAAGCCATCGACGCTGTTCAAGCCGGGATGCCAAAGAAAACTGCTGCCAGACAATTTGGGGTGCCAGTAATGACCATAAAGAGAAGAATTACTGGAAAGAATATCAATGCTTTTTCTATAAAATTTTTAGAAAGCAGGAGATCAACATTTTCTTATGAACAAGACAAAGAACAAGAAAAACTAGTCGCTACATATTGAACATGGAAACTACAATTGATTACGATTTTATGTGTGGGGTATTTTGATTTATTGAGTAATAGAAAGGTTGTAAATTTTATAAAGAGGTGTTATATACAAATTTTATAAGCATGGCTGATGTAAGAGTGTAATGGGGCAAAAGGGAGGGTTTGATTTTATTTAAATTTATTCAGATTTCATTTTCTATCAGCGTGGCTAATCCCATGTGAAATAAATGTTGTACTCGAACAAAGAACAGTAGAGTGAACTTTTGAGTGAGGTGTTGTAATGGAATGCAATACTGTTTTTTAATGAAGAAATTTGTGTTAGTGGTTGAAATCACAATCAGAATGATCACAGTTGCACACCACTATGTAAAAATTATCCCAATTAGCGCTTTCAAGCTTCACAGCCCATCGTCAGATTGGAATAGACACAAAATAAGTGGAAACAACCCCTTCACCCCTCTCCCCCACCATGCTCACACACAACAAGCTATAATATGAATGACCCTTCCCCACCCCCTAAACCCTGTCACACCATCTGTAGAGTTACATATTTTTTCTAGCAAATTCCTTGTGTTTCAGTGTAAGACATTTCATAGAAGACAACCATAAGTTTGTTAATCCTTTGGAAGAATACGAAATTGTAAAAGTAGTGCATAACACAGTTGAAAGGAAGCTTAGAGAGGAGTTAGAAATATTGAAAGAGAGAGAAAAAGGGTTAGACAATTTAATTAATATTAAAATTAAATTTGATAATGAAGAAATATTTTATAACATGATTAAGAAGTAAATGATAGAGGACAGATAGATAATATTAAGAATTATTTTGCATAGTACTATTTGGATGTTTTAAAATAAGGGTGTTGACTGACCCACGTGTGTGGAGAGGAAGTGGGTAGTTTAAAAGGATGCACACACACACACACACACACACACACACACACACACACACACACACACACACACACACACACACACACACACACACACACACACACACACACACACACACACACACACACACACACACACACACACACACACACACAACACTGAAACACAAGGAATTTGCTAGAAAAAATATGTAACTCTACAGATGGTGTGACAGGGTTTAGGGGGTGGGGAAGGGTCATTCATATTATAGCTTGTTGTGTGTAAGCATGGTGGTGGAGAGGGGTGAAGGGGTTGTTTCCACTTATTTTGTGTCTATTCCAATCTGACGATGGGCTGTGAAGCTTGAAAGCGCTAATTGGGATAATTTTTACATAGTGGTGTGCAACTGTGATCATTCTGATTGCAATACTGTTTTGTTAAAGCCAGTGTTCGGCTATTAGAGTACAAGTTCTTCCCGCGAAGATAAAGAGAAAGAGGATGACGTTTTAGACACGACCGTGAGCACTTTGGGTTTGGACTCCTCTACTACTACTACCTCTACGTCTCAAGACGAACACAAAGTACCTCAAACTCAAGAAACTCAAAGCAGCAACATCAGCAAAACCAAAATGCCATCGACATCAATAGTTCAACCGACAATAGCCAAATTGTTTAAGTCAGCGTCTTCATTTGCAGATTAATAATTATGTACTCACCTGTTTGTGTTTCCTTGTTCTATTTTCATTGCATACCTATGCTATGTATGTATATGAGGTAGAACTGATTGATTTTTTTTGCTTTCAGAACTAGGATATCAGAACACCAAAATAACTGAGGCCATACTTCAATTTATATACAAAGACAACCTGCCATTTTCAGCAGTGGAAGGATGTGGCTTTCTAAAATTAATGAAGACTGTTTCCCCAAGGTACAAGGTGCCGACAAGAAATACAATTAAGATATTAATTGAAAAAAAAATATGACGTAGTTAGCTTAGCTTTTAAAAATGTATTAAAAAATCTCAGACATTTATCTTTAACGACTGACATATGGACTGATTTTCAAATGCGTAGTTTTTTGGGTGTGACGGTTCATTTCATTTATAATCACAAAGTATTAGCGTGTGCTTTAGGTGTAATTCATCTAGAGGAATCTCACACGTCCAGATTTATTTCTGAACGTTTGCAATCCCTTTTAAATCAATGGGAAATCACTAATGACAAAATAGTTGCTGTTGTTACTGACAATGGCGCCAATATTGTCAAAGCAATAACAGATACTTTTTCCACTGATTGCCACTTAAGATGTTTTGCCCATACGTTAAATTTAGTATGTGAAAATGCGTTGAAAAATACTGAGGGGCTTAATGATTTAATTACAAAAGTCAGATCCATTGTGGTTTGGATTAAACGATCTACCAAGGCAAGTGATGAGCTGCTAAATTATTTTAAGAAAGAGGAAGTTCCGGAGGGAAACATTAAGAAAATGATCCTTGATATTAAAACCAGATGGAACTCCACATATTATATGTTATGCAGATTTGTGGAGATGCTCCCTGCAGTTCGCCACACATCACTTGTCTTGGTAGATTCGCCTACTATGACAAGCGCGGTTGAGGTAGAGACCTTAAAAGAAATAATTAAGATTTTACAACCTATTGAGAAAATGACTATTGAGTTTAGTGGTGAGAAATACACCACTTTAAGCAAAGTTATACCAATGCTGAAGTGCTCATTGGAAATCTATGCCAACATGATAGTCACCAGCAGCATTGGTATAACTTTGAAAAACAATGTATTAAAAGAAATGGACAAACGTTTTTCTAAAGGGGAAGACAATTTTTTGTGGGCTTTTTCCACAGTGTTGGACCCAAGATTTAAAAACATT
Source organism: Magicicada septendecula (assembly GCA_034769895.1). NCBI lineage: Eukaryota > Metazoa > Arthropoda > Insecta > Hemiptera > Cicadidae > Magicicada > Magicicada septendecula. The sequence continues at coordinate 306,244,064 of CM068374.1, read as the reverse complement.
CACCTAAAGGACCCAATGGCAACAGAAAAACTATTTAGTCATTTAAGAAATTTAATTAGCAAAATTCAAGAAACTGACTCACACTCAAGTTCTGATTCAGATGCCGGCACCTCCGAACCTGCCACGATAAATTTGTAGGCACATCATAAAAATGTCGCCCACAAATCTAAAAAAAAATACAAGGCTGATGAAATTACCCACTATTTGGATATGTCAGTCGCAAGCTTAACCAGGACCCATTAATAATTTGGGAAGATATGAAAAACGTATATCCCAATCTGTTTAAACTGGCTGAAAAAGTTTTTACCATTCCGGCCACTTCGGTGCCTTCGGAGAGGCTATTTTCCAAAGCTTGGGCCACGGCTACTCTGAACAGAAATAGGCTAAGCCCAAAAATGTTGGGAAAATTATTGTTTTTGGGGTCTTTACCAGAAGAATTTGAAAATATTTAAAATTAAAACGAATAAACGATATATTATGTTGACAAGGGCATTATTCTAATGTAGGTGTAGACAATGTAATAATTATTTTAATTGTAAATTTTCTAAATAACAATTATTTTGGAGCATTTATTTATTTTTACAAATCCTTTTTCCAATTAATTTTAACATAAATATCTCTTTCATAATCCTAGAACAAGAACTACGATTAAATTAACCACTCAAAAGCAGAAATAATAGGTATAATTCCGATATTATTGTTATTGTTTATAAAAATCATATCGAAGGCTACGATATATTACTAAAGATATATCGGTTAACCGATATATCGATATATTGTACAACATTGCCATCCCTAGTAATGAGAGTATTATGATGAGAGTTGAGGGTAGAGGAGTGTTAAGCTGCGCGCGCACTGCACCAACCGACCGGGACCCCGGGATTTTTCTAAAAATCAAATGTATGCTTTAGTATGGAGGTGCGTGCACTATACACCGATCGGAAACGGACGAATCGTCGTTTTCACCGTTTTAAAAAAAGTCGGAATGGACGAACTTTTTGCATCCGTGACGTGCCGTGACGGTCGTCCCGGCCGGTGGTAACGCGCGCCATCTGTACGACTGGAACGGAACTTTTCGCCACTTTAGTTGTGACTACCGTGCTACATCATGGACGTAGGAGTCTTAATATCTTTGGTGCAAAATTACCCTGAACTTTATAATATGCGTCATCCTGACTACTTTAACAACATAAGAAGAGGCAACTACTGGGAGGAAATCGCAGGAATAATGAAGCAGACAAGTAAGTTTTCTTAATTATGAATATTCTATCAGTCTTGTACAATTTGTAGCATTTTATAACCTCCAAACCGAGGGGGAAAAGCCAAACGTGTATTCTCCGAGGATGAAAAATACTGAAATAAAAGTGTACACATTTTCCGTTGAACTTTGTAGGCAAAAGTGCGTACCTAGTTGTTTTTCGTAGCGAGATGTTTGTGCCAGAAGCTACACGACGGCGGTGGCGGTGTAGTCTACGGGCTATAGAGAAGGTGACTGTTGCATGAAGATGTGTAGAGCAAATTTTGTTACAGGGTGATTTCCTAACATCTATGAATCATTTTTAGCTTGGGTACGCGCTCCTGACATGGGGAGATTTTTTCAAGATGGCTGACGCGCCATTTTGTTCACCCATTAGAACATCCTGAGGAAAACTCCATATATCTCAGAAACCACTCATTGTAATCAAAAATTGTAAAGGACAAAAAGTGTTAAAAACACGTTTTTACATTAGAATAACATACTTTTTATTTGCTGCAACGGATATTTAAACAAAAAAGTGTGCTTATATCCTGAATAAGCTTTTTTTTGCAGGATATATAACTGAATGGAATTATGGTATTGCCTAATTTTGGTTGAAACAAAACAAACATGAAGAAATTACAACTTGCCCCAGCAACCAAGAAGAGGAAAATTCACGATATCTCTGAACTTTGTGTTATATGAGGAAAAAAGACGTACGGGACTGATAATGGGAGAAAAAAATTAACTGAAGCATCGAATTATTGTGAGGATGTCGAGTTTATATTAAGAAACTCAACAAAGAAGAATTTTTTTACCATCTCGAGTGCTACAAAAAATACTGTTTGAAAGCAAATAGGGCACATAAAAAAGACCGCTCAGTTGGAATTGAAAAAGCTTCAACTAGTAAATCAGAGGATAGTGATGACATCAGAAGAAGACAAAACACAAGACAAAAACGCGATGGAGAATTGTGTGTTATTTTTAATAACAAAAAATACAAAGGAGATTTGAGACTTCTAAGAATTTGTGAAAAAGAAAGAGCTGAGAAATTCTTAATGGCGACACACCACTTTCAAGATGATGTTTTTTCAAGGGTGAGCATTCTTGATGATGTACAAAGCGTTTTCGCAGCTGATGTTCTATATCATAAATTATGCATGATTAACTACTTATCAAAGTACTCCGGAAATGTTGAACAATTTGAAACTTTGATACAAGACTCCAATGTTACAGCAGGATTTCAAAAGTTGCTTGATAAACTAGACCTGTCTGAAAATGGTTATGAACTGTCAGATCTTACCTCATTTATGAATTCTGAATGTGAACTTGAGTCTCTTCTTTCAAATAGGCATATGAAAAACCTACTGATGAATCATTTCGGAGAGGAAATAGCTTTCACTATTCTGTGACGCAGGAGACTTAGAAATGAGTCTACTACATTTTAAAAACAACAGGCCTGAATTCTGGGACAATTTTTTTCAAAGAATTGTGGCATTATCAACATCACCATCATCAATTACAGAAAATGAAAGTGTGAAAAGGAAACGTGATACCCTCTTCCAGATATTATATCATGCGTTCCACAATGGCCGGAAGAAAACTCCTTTTCATGTTTTAACTGCACAAGCAATCCACGAAACCTGTAAATCCAAAACTTTGATAACATCGCTAAATCATGTTGGTTTATGTAGTAGCTACGAAACGCTTCAGGACAAATTATTATTTTGCAGAAAGATCAGTAATTCTTGCAGAAAATCACAGGGTTCCACTCCCTACACACTTCGTGAAAGATAAGCCACTTCGAGGTTCAATGAATAACTTCAATCATGAGGAGAACACTATGTCTGGTATTGGTGGCTCACATGATACTGTGCTAGTCCTGTTCCAGAGTGAAAGTGAACATAATGACACTCGTTGTCTAAGAACAGATGATTTTGCAATTGACAAACAACAGAAGAAACTAAAAGATGTCTTGAGTTGCCAAAAGCTAGTACATTTTACTAAACCGAAAAAGAGGGGATGCATTGATAGTGAATTCGTCCCATCCAATATCTCAAGAACAGACTCTGTGACTTCGACAATTAAAGATATTGAGTTGACATGGTCATTGGCTAGATTTTTATCGACATTTAATTTCTTAGATGCCACTTTTTCTGACTTTAGTAAAATACCCTCATGGAGTGCTTTCAATTCATTAATAACAGAAATACATATACCAAAAACTCTTTCAGCCTGTGTACCTATTCTTCCTCATCCTGCCACAAGTCAAGCCTCCACATTCACAACACTGATAAACTTTCAAGATGCAATGTCACAGGTTAGTCAAAATTGTGGAGCTCTCTGGAGTGACGAAGGGGTATACCGTATAACAAAAGAACTTCAACTGCTATTTCCCACCAAATTTGACAATATATTTCTAGGAATGGGTTCTTTTCACTCGGCAAAAATTGTTATCAACTGTTTGGGGCAGTATCTCAAGGACAGCGGTATTACCGAAGTTCTGGTAGAAACAGAGGTATTTGGACCAAAAGTTGTTGAAAGTGTTCTGCAAGGAAAATACTATTCTAGGGGAGTTCGAGGTATGAGAATAGTAGCAGAGGCTCTGCAACGATTACAATTTCAACAGTTTTTCCTCAACAGTGACATAGAAAAATACAAACCTCTCTTTGACCATATAAAGCAACTAGAGGAGTTTTGTGATGGAAAAGACTCTGTTAATGCGAAAAAGACTACTGAAAACATACTCAGTCTCCAGCACGAATTTAATGCCGACTTTGCTGAGTTTATTAAGGGAGGAGAAGAGAAATCAAAGATGTTCTTATACTGGAACACCTTTCTTCAAGAACTTTACCCTACATTGCGGGACATAATAAGAAGTGACAGAGAAGGAAACTGGGAACTGCACATGTCTGCATTTAAAAGAGCATTGCCCTTATTTTTTTCTTGTGGTAAAGTCAATTATGCAAGATGGGGATCAGTTTATTATGAAGACTGTTTGAAACTAAGAGAGAAACATCCTAGCATATATGATGCGTTTATGAAAGGCGAATTCGTGGTTCAACATGGAGGCAAGAAATTTAGTAGTTTCTATGGATCAAGGCTTGGAGATGTGCTATAATAAACCAGCAAAAGGACAGAGTGGTATAATTGGTATGACCCGAAGAAAAGAAGCGGTAGCATTGCAGGATATAATAAAGCACAAGACATATTCTATGAATATTCTTCACAGAAGAATGTGTGGAACAACGGAAAATGATGAGTATGACAAACATCACGAGTTTTCAGAGTCTATAACAAAAAAGGACAACCAGTTGATTGTTAAAATCATGAATTTCATCAATGAAAGACAATATATTTTCTTGGAAGACGAGGAACAAGTACTAAACTTTGCAACTGGCAAACACTTGTCAAAGCAAGAACAAATCTTTAAGCAAACATGTTTTGTTGAAGGACAACAAAAATATGAAACGTTTCGTCAAGAAGTCTTCATACAAAAATCAAGGAAACTGATTGACCCGTTGAGCAGAAAATAAAGAAATCAGATTAAGGTGGCACAAAAACCTGTTGACGGAATAAAAGAAACATCAAATGCTCAGAGGCTAGTAGAGATTGCAAGAGACCAGGGTTATTCTGTAGACAAACTTTTAAAGTATAAATTGACCAGTACATCCTTTTTCTTGACTAACAACGGAATCTTACAAAAAACTAATAAATCTGAGATGGTTAAACAACTGGAGAGTATAATTCCTTGTACATCTCAACAGAATCTTCAGATCCCTCCAATCACTTCGTGCATAGTCTTTGATTTCATGCAACATGCTCGAGTATTGTCTGCTGCTGCTGGGAATTCCATGAAAACTTTTGGAGATTTTGCCGATATAATTTTAAGCAGACTCATTTCACTCTCAAGAAATGCTAATAGGGTGGATATAGTTTTTGACTCGTATGTGGATAACAGCATCAAAGCGGGTGAAAGACAGACGCATGAAAAAAGATCCTATCAATATGACAATCTCAACTTATTTGACAGATTTGCCTAAAGATATGGATCCATTTTGGGCATCAAAACACAACTACAAAAATTCCTCAAACTTTATTTTCTCGAACATAAGGCCAGATTCTCGAGAGCAACTGTGCACTTAAGTGGTGTGACTGGGGAAGAGGCACTCAAGGTGCAAGGAAACGAGGTAACAGAAGAAGTCTCGTTGAGATCTTCTCTTGAAGAAACTGATGAACGAATATTTCTGCACGTTAATCATGCTGTAACGGGGCAAAAGGGGTGAAACCAATTTTAATCATTTTAAACCAGTCTTGGTACTGTTCAGTAACCGTCAGAAAGTACACATTGGGAATTGTGAATAAGCAAATACGGTGAGTGGACTGTATAGTCAAACTGTTGCGGTGTGGCAAAGGAATTTGCAGTTATCAACGAGGGACTGTACGCGCCTCCACACGCGCACTCCCTCGGCCAACTTTCCCATGGTTTGGTCATGTATTAATACATTCTTTCGCACTGTGCGCGCAGAAAACTGTCTCAGTCGACTACAAAACTCTCGTCTGGCCAGACGAACACAAAGGCTGGCGGGCCGAAAATTTAGTAAAAGTATTATAATGTGAGTGCAAATTAACAATAATCTAACATGGACTAACTGTGCCTTTTAATTAAATCATCAGTGATAACTAAATTAAATCAACAGTGAGAACATCATTCGGACAATCAGTGTAGCAGGAGGTCGACCCGAGCAGCCAATCAAGTAACCGTATATTATATAAACTTTTTAAAATCATAAAAAATTATAACATAAAGAGATCTCTAAATATAAAGTACGGGGAATAATTTAAATGTTGTGTGAAAGAGTGAATGAGCAGATGCTGGGTTGCTTTATAATAAATAAGAATAACTAGTATATTAGAATAAGTAAATTACCATGTTTTTTGTTTTGTAATTTTGAAAAGTAACTAAAAAGATCAGTAATAGTTTTACGAGGAAAATGGAAAGCCCATAAATTTTGAAAAGAATTGTTAAATAAAATACAACTATCTAATGCTGAAATTGAGAGTGTAATTTATTAAAGAATGCAATCCTAAATCCACGCTTATTCTTAACGAGTTCGTGCGAATAACCTGGGACCCGAGAAAGGTAAGATTTGTAGGAAATGTGTATTACTATTAATAATTATTTTCTAAATTGAATAATAACTTCTCAATGGCGCCTCGAACTTGGACAGTTTTTATAAATTAAATTTTGTATAAAAACCGCACCTACAAATGAATGTAAGCGTGATTTGGAGGTTGAGTGGCAATGCGTACTAATTACGTATAAACGAGGTTAAGGTATAGTTAAGTATAATACATTTTAGGTTAGTTGTCTCCAAGTCGCTTTATATTAATATAATAGATATTTATCATATATCCGTCGTGCGACTTCGTTTTTCTTGTCTTATGACGCGTTTCGGCAACGAATTGCCATCTTCAGAAATCTTAATCACTCATTAGAGATCGTTAGAAAATTAAAAACACTAAAATCATTACAGTAAAAGTGCACTTTATCCATTGTGTTTCCAATGTCGTAAAAGTGCACTTTTACTGTAATGATTTTAGTGTTTTTAATTTTCTAACGATCTCTAATGAGTGATTAAGATTTCTGAAGATGGCAATTCGTTGCCGAAACGCGTCATAAGACAGGAAAACGAAGTCGCACGACGGATATATGGTAAATATCTATTATATAGTTAAGTGATACTTATATTACACTATACGAATAATACTGAATATATTTATGATTGATCTTTTATGTAGAGGAAAATATAATAAGTAATATAAAGAATGGATACTAATAAAAATAATAATGAAAATGTCAGCTTAACTGACATTGAAACAGAGAGCCCAGTAAATGTTGAAGTAAGCGAGGCCGAGTCAATGATTATGAGCGAAATAAATGCTGAATTAACACCTATAGTCAGTAGAGTAGAAAAGTTGTCATTAGATGACATATTTAATTTTATGAAAGCTAATTTCGGTGAAGTAAATAGTAATTTTAATAAACAGAGTAATGATTTTAATGAAAAGTTCAAAGAGCGAGACGTTAAAAGTGAAAGTAGATTCAATGAATTAAATAGTAATTTTAATGAATTGAAAGAACACAATAAAGAAGTCAAAAATGACTTCGATAAAATAAATAATCGATTTGATAGTAATGATGACAAATTTAACGAACTAAGGGGTGAGATTGAACAACAAAATATCAAATGTGATAATAATTTCAGTGAGTTAAAAAACCATATTAATGAAGTTAATAAGCGTTTTGAAAATAATAATAGAGAATTGACCAGTAAGTTTAATGAATTAAATACCAAAGTAGATAGTTCAATAAAGAACACAGATATTAAAATTAATGAAATAGATAGTAATATGTCAGAAAGAATTGATAAACAAATAAACGATAGTAACAAAAAATTAGTAAGTACAATAAATGAGTACAACAATGAAATAGAATCTAAAATAAATAAAGGTAATACTGACACTGAATATAAATATAGCAGTGTAGTGGTTAAGATGGAAAAAATGAATCACAACATTGATGAATATAAAAGTAATACAGACATTAAAATGAATGAAATTGAAAATACTTGTAAAACGGAAATACAATCGTTACACGAGTCAGTTAACGTAATAACCAAAAATAGCATTCAGTCCGAATGTATTAATGATAAGAAATTGTATTCAATTGAGCAGAGCATTAGTAGTGTTAAAGATGAGATGAGTATACCAATCAACCAGAAGTTAAACAATATTACCGAACGAGTAGTAATTACGCGAGACGTTAATAATGAAATAGAACTTGAAACGTTTTGTAGTGAGAACCGTAGAGTGCATCCAATGCAGTTTTTAAACAGAGTACGGGAGTTTAATCAGTTTAACGGTAGTAGTTGGGAAATAAAACTTACAAAAATTTTTAAATGTTTTAAGGGCAATTCTGAGATATGGGCGGAGGTGCATCGAAACGAGTGGGGGAGTTATGAAAATTTTGAAACGGCATTCCGTAACAAATATTGGTCGGAAGACAAGCAGGAGATATTGCGCAGTCAAATAATGGGAACAGGGAATTTTGGGAGAATAACAGTAACATACGGTATATACAATGAGACTTTTCAACGAGGCAAAATACTTGGAGCCACCGTTGCCATTTCAGTCATTCGTACGCCATGTCACCAAACTCTTACCGAGAGAGGTTCAGATTACGCTAATGACGAGAGAGGTGAGTAGTATAAATGAATTAGAAAAAATGTTGGATGTTTTTCAGAATATCAGGGACCAGGAAGCCAGCCGACGCCCACAACAACCCAACATGAGCAGCGGAGGGAGTTACCCACAAAGAGGAACTACAACACACGGGAACTACGTACAATGGTCGAGAACCAAGTAGACGATATCCGACGTGGAAATGTGATGGGTGTCTCATGGAGAATTAAGCTGACCGTAATTTTTGTTATAGATGTAGGAAGGCGAGGCCCGGTCATCAGCACCGGACGCGGCAGAGATATAACAACCCACATCACAGAACCGGTGAGGGGCGAGGAGAAATACCCAAAAATGAAGGAGGAAACCATCGATCGGAAAGGTTGTACACACCAGGAGTTACGGCCGAGCGGGCGGAAAACTGAGAAGGGCAATGCATGACGAGGCCCGGCCATTGTCGATAGATGACTGCGGGGTCCATGGAGATAGATACAGGAATCACACAGATATGGCCACAGAATTAATGGAAGAAGAGGAGACGGGAACGGCGAGGCCGGAGGCCTGGCTGACGGCGGTAAAACTGGAAATTGAAGGTAAGCCAGTTACGACACTAATAGACACATGCAGTGAAGTATCAGTAATAGCGGAACACGTATTAAATAAGTTAAGGGAAAGTAATAAAAATATTCCATCTTTGCCAGTTGCGGGGGTAACCATTGTAGGTATTATGGGTGTTAGAAGTAAAAGGGTGACAACACAAGTCCAGTTGAGTATAGTAATAAATGGGGAAAGTTATGAAAATACATTCTTAGTAGTAAGGGGATTAAACTTAGAAGTAATATTGGGTAATGATTTTCTGATCAGGAATAATGCGATAATCAATTTTAAAAGGAGGGTTTTAGAATTAAATAATGAAGGTAAACAGATAACGGTTAATTTTGAGCGGGTGTTAGATACGGTGAAGATTTCGGGGATATGGGTTATACCGAAAAGGGTCATAGATAGGGACACGGAGGTTAGTATGAATATATGTAGAGAGAGAGTGAGTGATGAGAATATGGGCGGATAGAGCGGTTAAATTTTGTGGTGAGGGTGGCGCAGTAGGGAGTTCTCAACGTGAAGCGTTGTGGCGGGTAGTAGAGGGTTTTGGGGAGTATTTGCCGAGGAACCAGGAAGGACAAAAGGTTATGAGTGTGAATTAAAGGTGAGGGAGCATGCGCCGTATGTACAACGAAGTTATCCGGTACCATATTCGAAGAGGGCGGCAGTGCAGTTAGAATTGGATAGAATGTTAGAGGGTGGTATTATAGAGAGATCGGTGTCGACCTATTCCAACCCCTTAGTGGTAGTTATAAAGAAAGACGGGAGAGTTAGATTATGTCTAGACGGGAGAAAGATTAACCAAATTATTATTCCGGACAGGGAGTCCTCTGAAGCCATTGAAGAGATTTTCCGGAAGTTTAGTGGGGTAAAATATATGACATCGCTGGACTTGACAGCCGGATATTGGCAGGTACCGCTAGCACAAAATAGCCGCAAGTATACCGCATTTTTTTTTAACGGTAAAAATTATCAATTTACTCGCCTACCGTTTGGATTGAATACCAGCGTAGCTAGTTTTATTAAGTGTCTTGACGAAATTTTGCAACCTCACAATTTAGATTTTTTGACTATATATGTGGATGACATACTGATAGCTTCCAGAACATTCGAGGAACATGTGGAACATTTGGAGTATGTGTTGGATAAGTTATATCGGGGAGGTTTAACCGTAAATTGGGATAAATCTAAATTTTTACAGACCGAAATACATTTTTTAGGATTCATCATTACACCTACAGGAATCCGGGCTAACCCAGACAAAGTGACGTTTCCTGAGCCAAAAAACAAAACAGTTACAAAGTTTTCTTGGTCTATGTAATTTTTACAGGAAGTTCCAGCGAAACTACGCCCAGACGACAGCAAGACTCAGTGCTGTGTTGCAGAAAAACAAACAATGGAGATGGGGGGAAAATGAAAGGGAAGCGTTCTGCGAAATTAAGAGTAAGTTCGCCGATATGATTTTGATGAACCACCCAAATTTCAATAATAGTTTTTATTTACAGACAGACGCTAGCAATATAGCACTAGGAGCCGAACTATATCAAGAGGACGATGCGAGAGAACACCATACCATCGCTTTCGCCAGTCGGACGCTGCTAGCATCAGAAAGAAATTACACGACTACCGAAAAGGAGCTTCTCAGCATAGTGTTTGCCGTAAAGAAATTCAGGACCTATCTGCTGGGGAGTAACACCATTATAAGGACGGAGCATAAAGCTCTGTCGTTTTTGAACACTTGTAAGCTCACGCACAGCCGGATAACCAGGTGGGTGTTAGCTCTTCAAGAGTATAATTTCTCTTGGGAATATATTAAGGGAGTAGAAAACCGAATACCAGACACCCTATCACGTGTAGACACAGATAGAAATAGAACGGGTAGAGATATTAAAGAAACAGAAATTTACAGGTTGTCCAGGGAGGATAAACTTTTTGGGGAAGAATTAAAAGACAAACATAATGCAGAGAGCAGATAGCAAATTAAACAAAATTATAACAAGAGTAGAGTCGGAATTAGATGAATTTGGGTATAGACAACATTTTCAAGTATTTAATGGGAGTTTATTTAAAAGAGTAGAGGGTAGAGAGAGGGATTGGAGGTTAGTAATACCGGAGGGCTTGATAGAAAAAATAGTGTGGGACTGTCACTATAGGTATGGACATTTTGGGGCAAAAAAGTGTGTTACAAAGATATTAGGAGTTATTTATTATCCTAACTGTGATGAATTAATTATGTGATTATACTAATTTGCAAAATGAGATCGTGTAATCACTCAATTAGGTTACTCATATCAACTGATTGAAGCTAAGTGATACGTTAGTTCTTTTATGTTAGCATAATTACTGCATGGAGACTCTAATTATTGTATAAATTAATAAAAACTACTATAAATCATTCAAGTGCCATTACTTTCTTGTTCTGAGGTAACTTTGACAATAATGAACGCATATATTCTGGATAAAATAAACACTTATTTATTAACATCATTAAATAAAGAGACTTCAATATATAAATATGGATGATTCCCTGTAAATACATTCATAAAAAGGACACATGTATATATATCAAATTACAATGCGAATCCAATACGTTGATTGCTGGAAAACATACACATACATATATAATACAATCGATATATAGAAAAATACAAATAGTCAAACAATAAATCTTATACTAATGCGTTCATTGCTTGCCTCAGATGAATAGCGTTAATTATATTTATCATCTTCAATTTAAATACTCAAGGGTGTTTTCTTGATAAGAGACAGGACAGTAGAGTTCTTATAATAAGAATAGCATAAAGATTACTTGTAAAGCGATTTATCCGATATTTCCATTGGTGTAACTCCTTCTCGTTGGTGGTCCATATGTGTGAAGTTGCGTAGCTGTGATGTCACTAATCACTCAACACACGCGGATCAGATTCACTCGCGCTGTGTGTATTTTCTGTTGATTCGGCTGTTACTGTTAGAGTCTATGAAATCATGTGTCGTGTGGGTAAGTTCATCATTAACTATGGTGTATATATCTGACTGTCTATTGTTGAACTTCTTGTGTGTACATTAATGTATAGTGTCTTTGATACCGTGGTGTAATTGTTCCAAATTATATTGTATCGCTTCGCCGCACTGTACAACGTTACGATTTCGTTGTCCGGTAAAACATTAACAATAGTTCTGCGCGTCGGTTATTGATGAAACTGCGATTGGTTAGTTCAGTTCTGAATTTGAGTATAATAAAGAACTCTAGAGTTATTAAGCACTAGCGTATGTCGCATGATTTAGTCGCTGTAGGTACACTATTACCGGATACTCGCCAATATCGAAATGTTAAGTCACTTAATTATATACCGCATAGCAGAGTTTCAAAGTCCCACTGCTGTCCGTATGTTAATCGGACTGTATTAAGACTTAGAAGATTTAGTTCCGTGAAGTCTGTTAAAGTATACGATTGAGAAATTTATAAGAAGACTCTCGAACTTTGTATTTAATTTACATTTAACAGAAGACTGTTAAAATGTATGAAGACTGTTTAAAAGTACGGGATTGAAAATATATGATGACTGTCGAAAATTATATGAAGACTGTTCTCCCGCGTGCTCTGCAAACAGTTTTTATCAAGCATCGTTTACCACAATGCAATCTCTGGAAGACACGCCTCAGGTCGAACATGATAGGACAGAAGAACTCCTACCCTTATGCAAGACTATCGTTCTTCACTTCTCATTCGACGTTCCCGTTGCCATGATGACGACGATCCTCTCCACCTGTTCTCTGGGTAGATGCTGGATTGTGATTGGGTATCCTGTCTCCCCACAAGTTCGCGTCGAAAGCCTCCGTACTCTTTTCCTGGAACAGGAGCAATTTCTCGGCTGTCGATCAGGTCTTTGTCTAAGCGTACTCCGGACCCTGCTGCTGTTCTCACGCAAACAATGTGTCGTATTTCGTTATTGTTTCACTATCCTTGACCCTTTTCCGTTAGCTATCCTGACGCAGCGTGTCGTCGTTTCCAAAACGGCACTCCTTCTCCCTGTCGTAAATATCAGTTGTCGCCAGTAAGACGTTCCCCCGCTGTGCACAAGTTCGATTCCATTCTTTAGATATCGATGTCAGTTCTCATACAGGGTAAATACCATTGTGTACTTACGCCCTTTTGTTACTACTGGCACACTTCAAATTAACCTTGCAGTGTGTCCGTCACAGTTTCTCCGTAAATTGGTACTTGACATAGTTCCTTTTATCTTGCATGTTGCAGGCTGTAAATCTCGGTTGAGTCGAGTCTGTCACGGCCAACCATATTTCCCATTGTAAAGTTATGTGAACCGTATTCGTATTGTCCGAAGCAAACGTTCAGTTGACACATCGTAAAACTGTTCTTTATTTATTGCTCGTGGCTCGTGTAGGGGTGTCTTGCTGTATGTAACGTCTTTTCGATCATAATATTAAAAAAATTTTAATTCTTGGTTGTTACAGTGTGAATGTACTAAGGGAATCTTGTATATTTAGAAATATGGAAAGGCTGGTGCGAAAAATACTTAGAATTTGTGAACTATGTCAAAAATCTAAAGTTGTGAATTATAGGGTATAAGGTGAGTTGAATTACATTAAGGTAGAGAAACCATTTGACTTAGTAGCGGTAGATCTGTATGGCCCATTGCCAAAGGGTAGGGGTGGTGTTATGTATATCTTCGTTGTGCTTGATACTTTTTCAAAATATATCCGATTGTATAGTGTGAAGAGAGCTACAAGTAAGGTGCTAAGTGAGAAAATCACCCGCGACTACATGGTCAACATCGGAAAGCCAAAAGTAATCCTGTCAGACCACGGACCACAGTTCATCAGTGGAAAATGGCAGCAGACTCTGGGATGGGAAGGTATCATTCCAAAACACACGGCAGTATATCATCCGCAGTCCAACCAGGCGGAGAGGGTCATGAGGGAATTAGGCCGAATTTTCCGAGCTTACTGTCACGCCAAACATAGCGCTTATACGTTCAAAGAATTGAGAACTGGCTGAACTACGTAACACATGAGTCAACAGGGTTCATCACGCCTTACGAGTTGGTAAGAGCAACACGTCCACCTCGGATTTTAGAGCAGTTATTCGATTATCCACCAGAGACGAGTACAGTAAACCAGGATGTAAAATTGAGGCTGGCAAATGAGAGGTTATTGACGAAAGGAGACAGGAGGAAACGGAGGCACGATATGAAAGGTAGGTGCGTGAAATATGAAATCGGACAGTTAGTGTTGGTAAAGCGCCATGACTTGTCAAGTGCTCAAGACAGGGAGATAAAAAAGTTCTTTTTGCTGTACGAAGGCCCCTACGAAATAATAGAAATTAAAATGAATAATTCGTATGTTTTGCAGAACCGGACGACACGAGAAATAGTGGGTACACAGAATTTAAAGAGGTATTGGTCGCAATAGATTCTAAATCAAGTTCATGATTTCTAATATGTATTGTATGTTTCAGAAGGGATCCTCCCCCATTTTCAGGCGATCACGAACTTACCAATCCTGATCGTGGATTTTGGCACCTTGGAGGCGGAACTTCCTTCGGGTGGTGAACACGACGATGATCCGGCTCCACAAAATTGGTAACAAGTAGAAATTTAACGATATTATTGAACGGGGAGGGGGACCCCTCAGGTACGTGGTAAAGAATATTTTTTACACTCAAGGTGCAGAAAAAAGGTGCACAACACCACGTACCAACATTGCCTAAGAGTGTATTAAAATAAAAATTAAAGTGAGGCAATGTTTTCAAGTAATTCACCAGTGCCATTTGCAAAATGAAAAATTAGCAAATGACCAAAGTTTCAGTGTATTTAAAAAAAAGATGGGTTTTGTGGAGATGGGATTGGCGATGATCAGACGGCGGGTTTGGATAAATGGAAGAGTAGAGTAAATTTTGTGTTGCAATTAATGCAAGGCAATGTAATTCAGTGTTAGAAAAAGGAGACGTGAATTCACTTAGTATGTCTGGACATCGCCTACCCCATCACAGTAAATCCCCACCTTTTCGGGGGATTACAGCTTCATTAACAATGAGGATAATAATTAGTTTCTAAGTAAATAATTATCAATATATAATTCGGAATGTTTTATAATTTTGAATCTATGACAGTAGTCGTAATTTTATTTACGTGAATAATTGAACATATGTAAATATGGAGTTTATAGTGCGATTTAAATAAAATAAAAGGTTTAATGTTTGAATAATAAATTTTAAATGAGTTTCAGAGGTTTTAAGTTAAATAATAAATTTGTTGTAGCATATAATGGTTTTTACTTTTTGTGAATTGTAGTAGCAATGTAACTGTAAACGAATTCTATGTCTTTTTAAGTAGATTCCCCACTTTCGGGCGGTCCCGGCCTTACCAGCCCAGACCGTAGTTTTGGATGACAATCAGCTGTGGGCAGAATTATTGTAACCTGACCACAGTTGGTTGCCTGTGAAATTGGTATAACTTAGAAATTAACCGGGGGGTAACTCAGGGGAATCTACATAACTATGGAACAGCGGCTATCATAGAAAGTGGTGAGAGTGCCGTGTTAAGGGCGTATGAATCATTATAGTAGGATTACTGGTGTCCTCGGACATCAGTAATGCCGAATTTTTATATAACGCTGAAGCAAGAACGGGGTAGACAGCGTCTACACCCTAATAACAATTTAGTTCTTGTGGAAGCAACTGGACGCCAGAGTCCGGGGGGGGGGACCATAGTGTGTGTGGTAAGAAGGTTACTCAGGGGAGTAACGAATTAAAACCTTAAATTGACGAAAACTGAATGAGCTAATAAGCTAATTAATTTTATTTTGAGTCAAGAGATGATTACAGCAGATAATTTGTTCAGAAGTAATTGCTTTAAATATGTTATGCTCCATATGATAATTTTATAGACGAATTTACTGATTTTGAAAAGATTATTTCGAGGAGAGAAGGTGTTTATTATGTTTTGTTTAGTATGTTTTATTATGTTTTATGATGTTGTTCTATGTTAAACTGTAAGAATTATAAACATGTGTGATGCCTTTTACATTGTATAATATTTTTGAAGTGTATCTGGTAAGGTCGTTCACCTGACCATGAGACATCAGCTAATGACTGGTGTTAGATAGGTAGTATGTTCCTTATAACTGATTTGTAGATTTTTTTGTTAATCCATATAATTAAATGATTGAATAATAATTTTTATTGACAAAATAATTCTTTTTGGAAAAAAAAAAATTGTTCTTGGTAGTAAAGAAATCTATTTTAATTTTTTATGTTCACTATATGTAGAGAAAGTGTCAAGTGATATATGATGTTTATATTATGATGTATTTTATAATCATGTGTAATTGTGTTTGAATAATTGGATAGGGACAAATTGTTTATTTTATTTTGTGTAACAGGATGATTAACTGGTAAATTAAGAGTTGTAAAGAAAATAAAAGCATAAAGACTTTGAGTTTTCAAAATTGTTTAAATTAATTGAACCAAATAGTGTAAAGTAACATCCAATTAAATTTTGGATA
The DNA here is from genome assembly GCA_034769895.1 of Magicicada septendecula. Classification (NCBI taxonomy): domain Eukaryota; kingdom Metazoa; phylum Arthropoda; class Insecta; order Hemiptera; family Cicadidae; genus Magicicada; species Magicicada septendecula. The sequence goes on along the minus strand of CM068374.1, from coordinate 306,227,461 downwards.
GAGTACGTAAATTTAATTGTTGGAACCAAATTTGAATTTTATATTATCACGATTAATGTGCAGATAATGTGTAACAAATAATGAATATGTGTATGCACCCAGTACTTACTAAAGGCAAGGCAGTATGTGTGTAAGGGGGAACATATCGGTTGAGGATCTGGTATGGTATAAGGCCAGTTTCTGATTTTTTGGTGAAATGATAAAAGGTTAGGTGGTATTATGGTGAGTACCTGTCCGATGTTATGGTGTTGTGATCCCCCCAGTCCAGTAATCTCGTTCAGGTGTAGCCGTAGGCGCCTAATTAGGGGGTAGTTTACCCATGACGTGTTTAGAAATTGAAGGGGGGTTGTTGGCGCCATATCTTCACCGATCCTCTTAGGGTTTAGCAATGAGAGTTTTTCTGTTTCGGCAGAAAACCTCTCATTGGGGGGGGGTATTGTAACGGGGCAAAAGGGGTGAAACCAATTTTAATCATTTTAAACCAGTCTTGGTACTGTTCAGTAACCGTCAGAAAGTACACATTGGGAATTGTGAATAAGCAAATACGGTGAGTGGACTGTATAGTCGAACTGTTGCGGTGTGGAAAAAAGGAATTTGCAGTTATCAACGAGGGAGCGTACGCGCCTCCACACGCGCACTCCCTCGGCCAACTTTCCCATGGTTTGGTCACGTATTAATACATTCTTTCGCACTGTGCGCGCAGAAAACTGTCTCAGTCGACTACAAAACTCTCGTCTGGCCAGACGAACACAAAGGCTCGCGGGCCGAAAATTTAGTAAAAGTATTATAATGTGAGTGCAAATTAACAATAATCTAACATGGACTAACTGTGCCTTTTAATTAAATCATCAGTGATAACTAAATTAAATCAACAGTGAGAAAATCATTCGGACCATCAGTGTAGCAGGAGGTCGACCCGAGCAGCCAATCAAGTAACCGTATATTATATAAACTTTTTAAAATCATAAAAAATTATAACATAAAGAGATCTCTAAATATAAAGTATGGGGAATAATTTAAATGTTGTGTGAAAGAGTGAATGAGCAGATGCTGGGTTGCTTTATAATAAATAAGAATAACTAGTGTATTAGAATAAGTAAATTACCATGTTTTTTTTTTTTTTTTTTAAAGTAACTGAAAAGATCAGTAATAGTTTTACGAGGAAAAATGGAAAGCCCATAAATTTTGAAAAGAATTGTTAAATAAAATACAACTAACTAATGCTGAAATTGAGAGTGTAATTTATTAAAGAATGCAATCCTAAATCACGCTTATTCTTCACGAGTTCGTCCGAAGAACCTGGGACCCGAGAAAGGTAAGATTTGTAGGAAATGTGTATTATTTTGTAAATTTGAATAATAACTTCTCAATGCCATCAACACTACGGGTGATGAAAATATCCTAATAGCATCATCTGACACGGACGTATTTGTATGCGCAGTGTACTACTTCCACAAAGTGTTCCAGTCTAATGGATTAAAGCAATTATGGATTCTTTTTGGGACTTGGCAAACCGCAAGATATGTTCCACTTCATGAACTATCAGAAGCTTTGGACAAACAGGTCATTGAAATGCTGCCCTCTATACATTCACTAACTGGCTGTGACACAACGAGCAAATTTGGAACAAACCACTCTGCTCTTACACAAGCTAAAGACTGTGTATACATTATACAAAAATTTGGAAGAGAAGAATTAACGGATAATATGATTGAAAAGGCAGAGGAATACTTGACAAGAGTACTAAGCAAAGATTTTAAGGAAATGGATGATCTTCGTACATCTAAGTACCATCAAATGAAAAAGTTGGACTTCACAAAGCTCCATCCAGCATCTTGGAGTGTTTCTCTATACATGAAGAGGGCATATTTACAAGCTGCTCGGAGGTACAACCTGTTGGAAGAACAAAATTCACTACATCTTGACCCTTCTCTTTATGGATATTAAGAATGTGAATCAGGGTGGATGCCAAAAATTATTGAACAGAAACTAACACACGACTTTCCACACCCATGCACTTGCAAGACTTGAGGATTTCAAAATAAGTGTGCATGCAGATTAAGCTCTATCTCATGCTCTAGATTTTGTAAATGTGGTTTATTGGACAAATGTAAAAATAATTTATAGTACTGAAATATATTTTATCCAATGTAAAAAAGTGTTCTGAACATTTTTGTCCTATGAAATAATGGGCTAAAACGAATAGTTTCCGAGGTATATGGATTTTACTAATGTTAGCGTGGCAGGGCATGGCGGCCATTTTGAAAAAACTCCCCATAGTAGAAAAGCGTACCATAGTTAAAAATGATCTATAGGTGTTAGGAAGACACTCAATAAAAAAATTTGCTGTACACATCTCCGTGCAACAGTCACCTCCTTTATAGCTCCTCGACTAGTGAGACTTCCACCCTCACCGTTGCAGTTGCGTCGTGCCAATCAGTGTTGCCAGATTGAAAATAATTTGTCAGATATTAACAAAGCGCCAACATTTTAACGCTGGAACAGGGCCATGTCCTTTCGTTGCTAAAAATTATGTAAAATAATAAGATTATTACCGTATAACGGAAAAATGAGAAAACATGCAAAACCCGAAACTTTGCATACCTAATTATTTACGTTTAAAGCTTGTCCTAAAGACCAAAATAGTATAGGCTTGATACATATTATCTGTAAGATCAGACTGACTTAAATACGATTACTTTAGATGATGGTTACGTAGTTGAAGATCCCAAGGTCGTGTTCCAAAAAAATAGAAAAGCATCCTTTCAAAAATTATTTGTTTACTTAAGACGAAAATGATTTAATGAATAGCCTTTTATACATAATTTCAAAAGTCTTATACAATTTGTATGTTTGGTGCAAGTTTGGTTTTTACATATTTTTAACATTCAGGAGATCTTAAATATACTCAAATGATGTAACATTAAGGGACTAGTTTGTATATATTTTCCCTTTTGGCTTCAGATATGCGATTACATTGAGGGCAAAATTTCATCAAAAACTTGGCAAAAACATTAACGCTAAAAATGTATGTAATTTTTCACACCTAAAAACTGTTTATCATATATTGGTGGATAAGAAATGTAAAAATCATGTGCAAAGCTTGACTAATAAAAAAGTTTGAGCGAATGCACCCTTGTGCTACATTACGAGCATAAAAATCGAGTTTCAATATACCTATAATAAGTTACACTTCTACAAATGCTGTTTTCCAATTCGGATCCTCTTTAATTGCCACTTAACTGCGCCTACATTTGAGTTGAAATAGTCCTTAAAAATATGTCTGACAGCCATAGCTTCGCTACCAGACAGACCGCCGGTCCCCTTCAGTGGAGCCAACGAGGCAGCGTTTGCTGCCGTTACGGCCATGTCAGCAGCAGTCCAGTAACAAGTGTCTTCCCTGCGATAATTGTGTAACAAGCAAGCAGGAAGAGTAACTGATATTAAATGTTCATGTGAAAGAGCCATCCTTCTTTCAAAAATCCGCAATCTTCGCACTAAGATGCCGAATGCGTTATCGACTACATTATGAGCCCGACTCGGGCGATAGTTGTAGATCTTCTCTTCTTCCTTTCCACGTACATCATCCCGTGAATACGGTCTCATGATGTTAGTTCGAAGAGGGAAAGCTTCATCACCGATAATAACAAGTGGAAGTTGCACATTAGTCCCTGGAAAGGGTTTCGATGAAGGCAGTTGCAAAGTTCCATTTTGAAGCCGTTTCCCCAGTTCAGAGTTACCAAAAATACTTCCGTCAGAGTTTTTCCCGTACGCACCAACGTCGACAAAAATAAACTTCTTATCTGCATCAACTAAAGCCATTAATACAATACTGAAGCACTTTTTATAACAAACAAAATCCGCTCCACTATTTGGTGATGCTTCTATCACTACATGTTTCCCATGTAAAGCACCGACAGCATTCGGGAAATTCCACTTTTCACAGAATCTTCTTTCTATACCCTTCCACAATTCCTCGTTAGGCTCTGGCATAACTAAAGGCCGCAGGCTTTCCCACATTGCATTGCAGGTGGAATAAACCACTTCTCGTATTGTAGTGTCTCCCATTCGAAAAGAAAACGCCATGGAGCGAAAAGATATCCCAGTTGCAAGATACCTGAAACAAGACTCAAACGGTTCAGTATTTTTTTTTGTTCTTGAAGAAAAATACACACATGCGCACGCACACACACACCATCTCATTTTTATATATCAGTAAGAACAAATATGGTGTCTGTTGCAGGTGTTGATTGCAAGGATCGCTGGGTGAGGGTGCGGGATAATCACCGAAAGTGCTACAAAGACGCCGCACGAAAAGTGGTCAAGCGGCAAAAAAAATTAAGCCCGCCAAGTACGAACAAGAACTGACTTTCCTAGTTCCTTATCTATCGGATGGAGACATTCGGCAGTCAAATTTCTCGCAGTCTGAAGATCATAAAAATACACCCTCAGACATTGAAGAAGAACAAGATGAGAATGAAGAGGCTGACGAATTATCACCCACTACAGCTTTACCAATACCAAGTACTACAATCTCATCTGGGGTATCTACCGATCGTGCGCCTGTATTAGCTTCCTTCTCTAACAAGGATTCCTTTACTCCATAATTGTCACCGACTTCTAATTATTCTTCAGTGTCTACCTCCTCATCTGTCAGGAATGCCAGGACCTCATATGGTCTCAAACCAAGGAATAGATCTGGATATCCACCTGTGAAAACAGTTGCTAGTTTGGAGAGATACTTGACAGAAAAAAAGAGTGGACAGAGTAATGGGGGAGATTCTGAAGAAGCTCTAACTACCTTCTTTATGAGTATGGCAAAAACCGTTAAAGGTTTTCTAGTACGTGATCAAATTGAGGTAAAGAAGAAATTGTTTCAGGTAGTCAGTGATAAAGAGATGGAAATCGCCTTCAGATCTTCTGAACCTGTTCTGCAGCATTCATCATTAAATTCTGCCACTCAATCTGCAACACACATTGAACCAAATGTTATCATCCCACAAGAAGAACAGAACTATGGCCTGCCATCACCGTCACAACCAACCATCGTAAATAGTAACTACAACGGCTACGGAAAAGAGGCAACAAACGTTGGCGAAAGTTTTTATGATCTGTAGAGTTGAAAATTATGATATATTTCTATAATCCTTTCTATACTTTTGCTAAATTTTTAAACTTGTTATATGATTTCCAATAACTTTTCATGTGTTTGAACTGAGCTTTTCAATAAATTGGTTGTAAAAGTCGTATAATACTTATTTCTGCACTTTCCTAGTTTAATACATTATGAAACAAATTCCTCCTATTAATGTCTTTGTTAAAAGTTTACAGATACGTAACAATAGAAGAATTTTTCAAAAGGTAGTTTTAGCGACATCTAGCAAACACGTATGTCTGGGTAATTTCAAATAGTTAATACATTTTTATGAAAATGGGTTTCAGTAGAAGATTATGTAAACATTCTTGAATATTTAAGGGAATTCACTACTGAGAAACAAACTTTTTGTTATTGTGCTTTATATATTATATATATTGTAAGTGCATTATATATATTGTATTATTTTTTTATTTTTTTGCTTTTCCTAGCTAAAATAGGATTTAGGTGGAACACTCATATGACTCTCCAACAATTATTTTATTTAAATTTATTTTATGGGATAAAATGCAAAAGACATATACAGAGGTAAACATTATTAAATATTGTAGTGTACATGGTGGGCCTAAGCCTAATTTTATGTAGGCCCATTTATTAGGGCCTATAGGTGATACAGGACGTACCGTTTGGAAAACAATTTGTTTACTTCTAAAACATAAAAATGTTAAAATGTATCTATCTATTTTTCACTACAGAATCCCATTAAATTGTGACTTGAGCAAAGAGCGTGGGAAAAAATATTTTCTAATTTTTCTGATAAATGAATGTTTTGTGTATCAATTCACTTTTACTGTTATGAACTAAAAGGTTCTTACCTTAAACAAATTGCCAGTCTCTCCTTGGAACCAATGGAATCTCTGAAGTTTGTGTCGCATTCCTGTAATTCAGGTTCCAAAATTTTCAGAAGGGAATCAAATTTCTCATGTCATCCTAAAGTACTGAAAAAATGTTGCATCATCTTCAATTAAGTCTGGAAAAATGAGTGTGATACTCGCCAAGAGTAAGTCTTTTTCTGTTAATATTGTGACACCAAAATCGAGGTTTCCTCTTTTGTTTCTCCTCTTCCTCCATAAGAACTGCACTTACTATAGCTAGCTCCTCATCAACTTCCATCACACTTTGCACTAAATGACACAAGAAACAACTCGGCTCACTTGCAGCACTCAACGAAACTAGATAGCAAATTGGGCACTCTTGACGATCACGGCCAAATTTGTCCGTCTCGTCCCGGTCGGTGCAGTGCGCGCACCCCCCTAAAATTTGCTCTCCTTGTCGTCCCGGTCGGTGCAGTGCGCGCGTACCTTTAGTGAGTGTTATTGAGCTTGAAAGAGAATGGAGGGAAAGTACCAGTAAGTTTGGGGTACAGGGGGCAAATTTTTCTAGGGTTAAATGTGGAGAAAAGGCTTCACAAGTGTTGTTAGAGGACAAGGTTTCCTCAATAGGATATTTGGGTGACAATGGGTCGGCAAATAGTCCACTAGGTTATTTTTGTGTATCTGGTAAGGCCAGACGGCGTATTAATAATGTTGTTGTGTTGCCCTCTGCGTGGAATGATAGAAAGTGAAATGGGGTTGTGAAAGAGATTTTGATAGAGAGAGAGAGTGATAGAGTGGTTCAAGTTAAATAGAGGTTATGGAGAGTTAATAGAGAGGATAAATATTGATAGAGTTAATAGAATTAAAAACTTACCTGGTGGAGTAGATAATATTGACAATAAACAGGACTTCCCTTGGAGTAGAACTAGTGTACTTGTAGTAGGAGATAATTGTGATGATGATGTAACTTACCTGGGTTTAACAACAAATACTGACGGAGACAGGACTAAAATTATCAATGTAGACAGGTTTTATGAGTTAATAATGGGGAGTAATCCGGTGAATTATTCTTGCGGTATAGGGAATAAACCAAAAATAAAGAGTTATTATACAAATAATAATAATATGATAAATTTAAACCGAAATCAATTGTACACGAGTAAGGTGAGACTAATCTATGATGATGGTGGTTAGACATTTATTGCTAATGAACATTTAATTATTTGAGTGAATGGTGTAATTACTCGGTTGACTTATGTAATGAGGTGTGGTAAACAATAACATTGTGATCAATGTATAGTTTTGATGGAATTAAATGAAGGTAAATTGTTTTGAATAAAGTAATTGCAGTAAGTTATAGTGTTTTGAAAAAAGATGGAATTAAATTAATTTGAAATTATTTAATTAATTTGTGAGGTTGTAAAAGATGGATTTTGGTAATGAATTAAATTTTTTTTTAAATGATAGATGATTAAAATGGGATGAGTAGAGTATTGAATAGAAATTCAGAGTAGAATTTATAATGTTGTGACGTCTCCCTTGTTAAGACAACACAAAAGTCGGGAACTAGTTCAATTCTTTACCAGTTAATTAAACTAGCTGCCGTTGTTAGTAAAACATCCTTACCAACAAATCACAACACAATTATGACATAGGAAATTGATAAGGTTTGCACAAATTTATTCACTCACTTGGTGTTAGCGAAAACATCTCTTTATTACTATTCAAATATTCTGTTTGACTTTGTTTCTTTTTAAAGAAAAATTTCTTTAGTAAATTCTGCTTTTAATGCTTTGAAGATATTAAGTTTATTATTTCTTTTATCTCAAAAATAACTCATCTAGATGTTTGTTTTAAATACCTCGGATCCGGGTCTGAACTTTCTCAAAATAATTAATTTATCACAAACTTCAACCAAATTATTGGAAGAATAATATTGGTGGTAATCTACATTATTATCTTACATTTATATATAGTGCTGTTACTACTACTTCATTACCAAAAATTACAAATCTGATAATTTCTTCTTTACATTATTAAAGTTCTTTAGTGTTCTTTTGTTACTTCTCTTATTGAAACGAAAATTTACAAATGTTGTGTTTGGATATCACCTGAATTTAATATGAGGTTGTTGTTGGGTCCTTGGGAGTCATCTCCTGTCGTCTTCTAGGGTGGAGTACGTGGTTCCTCTTGAAGCTACATCGGGTTGATTATATCTGCTCTCGACGATCGGTTTTTTACTTGAAGTTCATACTGTTGTAGTTCGAGTTTTCTTCGTCCGGATTTTGTAGTTCACATTTTACACCTTAATTATAGTTCTTACTTTGCAGTACTAAAGTCTGGTAGTTACATATCTTACAACTTACAGTTTTATATTTTTAAAAGAGATGTGTTGGCTAATTTTTCCTTTCTGTATATTCTTCCTAACTCTACACACACTACATTTTTCAAAATAAAATCATCTTACACTGGATATTCGTTTAACGGCATACACTTACGTGTATGTAGACAACACAAAACTCACATCTTTTCATGTCGAAGTTCTACTGGCGACTGCGCGTATAGTTTAGGGGCGAGGGCTCAGTTAGCTGGTGCGTATTTACGCACTAAGAAAATAGTTCGTACTTTTATATATTATTAATTATTCATTAATTAGAATGTAAATACTTTATGTTAACTTTATTACGACTTAGAGATTTCTTTATTTATATAGTCGCATTTTTAATAAGTAATTATTATTATTATTCTTTACTTAATACCTTTCTTGGCGTGTTGGTACTGGACAATTTCAAGTTGATTCAGGAATCTGGGTATAGGTAAGGGTGGATAATACTCTTACTTATTAAAAATCACAAATTTTTATTTGTGCGATTTTCGATGTTTTTAAAATCGTCACAATGTAATAATGGGAAGATGTAATTTAAACTAGAAATGTTTGTAATTTTTAATAAAATTCAAAGGTGAAATGTTTGTTTTGATGTAATATTAGTAATGCTTATTTTGAGTTAAGGTATTGGCGAAACAAGGTGTTCATTTAAAACGTGATGTAAATATGTAAAACCCACGTTATGTGTTAAACTGTAGATTCCTCATTTTAATGCAGTCACGACCTCACCGAACCGTGACCGTGGATGTAATTAATCCATAGCAAGCCATGAACAGAATTATTGTAACCGGACCACGGTTTGTCTTTTGCCAACCCGGTGAATTGTGAAACTTAATTGGGGGGTAATTTAGGTAAATCTACTAAACTTTTGGAGTAAAGGCTATGCACCGAAAGAGGTTATAGACCGCTTAAGGGCTTATGAATAATTAAGGCAGCAGGACTACTGGTTATCGGGTATACCAATCATACCGAATTTTATTGTAACGCCAAAGCAAGGACGGGGTGAAATAAAAGAAAAAATGTTCACCCCTTCCGCCTCAGTCTTTGTGGAGGCAGCAACTGGACGCTACAGTCCAGCGTGGGGGGGCATAGTGTGTGTGGAAGGATGCTGGCCACGTTACAAGCCAGGGCATTAATGTCGCATTTTTGCAAATGTGCAAATACCAAAATCGGTTTACCTGTGAGCTTATTTACACCAATTGTAACGCAGGGTATCAGGGGTTAAGGTAAGAAAGGGGGTTGGGGGGAAAAAATGTATTATACTCGTATAATATAAGATTGATTTTGTATTGTAGACACTTTGTTATTATAGTTTCATAATAAGGTATTCTTGTGTATTAGGTTAAGGTGGTTAGAGTCTTTGTTATTAATGGACATTTAGTTATGAGATTGTAATGGTTTAATATTGGACTGAATAATATGATTTGTGACAAACAAGAACATTTAATGATGAATATTGTATATAAAGTTGTGCTGGTGTTAAATTATTGTGTTAAGGTTATGTTGATATTCTGAGGTGTCAGCTGCTATGTGGTTGACATGTATTATATTGTATTGTATTTCGTGTGATAAATGTTTACAGTTATGATGGAGCTGATAACAACAATAATATTTTAGTTTGAATTGAATAATTTATAGTATCTAATCATGAATCTTTACAATAAAAATTAAATTAAGGTAAATATTTAAAAGATGGAAATTATAAGTTTGAAAATTTTGACATGAAGGTTATAATAGATGGAAAATGACTTTTATAATGAAATTGGATCAATATGAGAGGATTTAATTAATGTAAATGTTTTAAAATAATGGAATTAAATTAATGGGAAATGTTTGGATTCATTTAAAAAGGAAACTTTGATAATAATTTTGAGAAATTTATTTTGATTTGAAATGAGTAATAGATGTTAAATGATTAAAAGCTTTTGATTAAAATGTTTTAATTTAAAATCCTAGTTGGAGTTGTAATGTATGTTGGAGGGGAATATGTAATAGAAGATGGATATGTAAACAGTAATCTTAATTTTGGAATCTTAATGGGAATTAGTAATTGAATTTTGAGTTAATTTCGGGAATTTGACCTTTTTTGATTCCCTGGGGTTAATTCGCCAATATGTGTCATGGATGTTAAAGATGCAAACTGTTAAAAGACGAAATCGTCTGGTTTATAATTTAATATGGGGTCTGGTTTTTTCGTTTATTATTATTATTGAAAGCTCGTTTTTATTATTAAGTTTTGTATTAGTGATTTATTCCACCCAATTCAATCTATTATTGAATCCGGTAGTGAATAAATCGGTTCACTTACTCTTTTTATCGTCGTTTAATTGTCTCAGTTTATATGATTTAATATGTTTTTTAATTCACTTTCTTGAGTTTGATTCTCTGGAAGTTCCGTTGACTCTTCTATCATTAGCTGTGGCGAGTGGATCAGTACTGTCCTGCCTATACACTAACATAAACATGACATAGACATGGTATTTACTATGATTTATAATGTGTAGCAGTGTATTGGATGGTGCGGTTGGTAAAAATCATTCCATTTGAATGTCCGCTTTTGAAGTCTGGTACCAACCGTCTCGGGTTTCTCACTAAGCTGTATTCCTATTGTTTGCAATAAAAGTCAACTATTTTAAAGGTTCATAAATCAATAGTTGTTTATTCAACTCAAGAACAATTAATGTTTGATACAATGAAATGGTTTATCTTCCTTTTGTAAAACAATTAAATTACAACATGGACTCTAAAACATTTAAAAATCTCAGGATGGTATGACTGCATTTGGCTAGTCGAATATTTTTCATTAGTAAACAAATAGGTTATAATGTTTCATAAAACTTGTAGTAGTAGTAGTAGGTTCTTTGAGTCTGCAAAATACACATATATAATAAAATGTACTACTGTAATAATAAGTAGACAAAACAAAATCATTTATTGTTAATTTGAAATAATAAAAAATATGAACAACTGTTCATTGTTAATCATTGAGGTTAATACAGGTTCATGTAACCTTTCCGTTCATTGATCATTCAATGTCTTTTCTTATGCTAATACATTTGAATCCTATAAATAATTAAAATTGTCGTTACTGAAATCGTTCAATTTTATCATTGTTTATCTAACTTTTCTAAGTTCCCTTCCTTTTGGAATTCGGGCAATTTATCGATTAATTTAAATTAATTCGATTCGCTACTAGCGTTCTTTTACTTATTAATTACTTGACAAGCATAGTATAATTGTTATTTGCATTGATACTTGCGTAACTGGTCGTTCGAAGAATTAACACTTTTTCACAATTTTTGTAATTAATTAATATTTTTTAATCAATTAATTAATTTTAATAAATGCACTGCAGTCACTCCTATTACGCATATACTCCGTATTAGCTCACTTGAAAATATACTGCACTGTCTTCTTCTGTCGTTCTAACCTCCCTTCACAGTTTGAGGTTAGTGAGTGTGTTTACAGCTGTTCGCTGTCAAAAGCACGTTTTTCTGAACGATCAACGAGCGTGTAGTCGCTCACGTTGCTGGTGAGAAACTGTCTCTGGTTCCTCTGTCGGAATCCTGCACTTCGTATTTTTTATAGGCTCTGATTGGTTAATAGTTTTTTAATTCGTTCAACCTCGGCGGGCTTCGTTAAAAATAGACGCTTAGAGTCCCGTCAGTAGGCTGGTTTTGAGATTATGAATCCCTGGTTCACAGAACCACGCGCAAGGGCTCAGCACTACACAATTATTTTTATAAGTCAAATATCTTATTTATAACTGCACTGACGTTATTTTTATTATCCCTATCGTTTCTATTTTTTAATGACGAGTATTTTGCATCCCCTCATCATATAGTTCAGATCTGGGGTTGCTGAAATCCCACTTGGTACAAATACATAATGTCCATTAAGTTATTAAACACTTGAAATACATTGTTTTTATCCCATATTTTGATGGTGATAACGTATCCTTATCGTATTATTCACTTTTCCCTTAAAACTATGCATTAATAATTACACTATGTCTGTTTTCATAGGTTCAAGTCCTAAATCTATGGTTATACATTTTGCTTATTACTTATATTATACTAATATTAACATTTAATTACATTCTAATATGGCCTATGTACACTTTATTGGTTGTTGTCACTACTGATAGCGTCCTTTTTCCTTATATCATAGGTTTATTACCTTAATTATGGTTTGCTAAGTATGTTTACCATACTTCATGGAGTTACATTATTATATGATTAATACTCCTTTCATATTATTTTCATTGTTGTTTAAATTACTCTTATAATGGTTTTAATAGCATTCTCATTGTGCAGCAGTTCATTCTGCATTTATACTGGTTATTACCTTGGTTTAGGTGTTAACAAGATTAGTTGCAGCTAGTTGTTAACATAGTTTTGTTATTATTATTATTTAGGTAGTTATATTTCTTGAACTTACTCAATTGAATAGTATTCTGCCTCACTCAATGTTGTCAGTTGAGTTCCTACTATTTTATAATAAGTTTACAACATAATTTGGTTGCATCAGGCATCTTTGCTATAACAAGCATATAGTTATATTGAATTACATTAATACAGCTCTTATATTTACTTATTACATTATCTATTATATACAAAACGTTCCTTATATCACCTAGTTACATCACATTATAATACATTTTGGTTTGATATTGTTTTGGCTTTGTTTTTCTTCATTTTTAGTGAAAACTGGTTGCCCAGATTAGGTTGTTACTAGGTAAGCAGTAATGGGTTGTTGTTGGATTTGTATCTCTGCATTATATCTGATTGATTTGCTTTCATTTAATGCTGGTACATTTGTTGTTAGTTATTAGAGTACCTTTTGTTTATCTTTTATTGTTTTAATTACTGATAATTAGTGGTTTTTTCTAACATCAATTCCACTGTACAATTGGTTATTTATATTTTGGACATAGTCTTCTTTTTATGTCTACACATCATTTAACTAAGAACTTATCCTATTATTATTCATTTCCTTTGTTATTCTTTACGTACAATAATTAGTCCTTATTGATTACAGTTTAATTTACATGGACAAGGAATGTATTCATTAAATGAGTTTGGGGTCAGTGTTGACTTTACCTTACAGCTTAGGGATTTATATCATGTCATTTATCACATTTCTTCTTTCTTCTTTTATAATTACTCTTTCATAGGTTTATGTTAGTTCATTATATTTCATTTTATTTCCCTTTTTGTGTCTGATCTGGATAGCTTTCTTCTCCTGTTCACTGATCTCTTTCTCACTCTTAGTTAGTTTATACATGGTGTTGTTTTCACTTGTTTCCTTCCCACTGGTTCTTCTTTTTTCTTTCTTGAAGTAGTTATTGTTGTTTTCTTCCCACTGATTCTTCTTGTTTCTTGTTTCCTTCTCACTGATCTATTGGGTAAGGTATGTAAGTCGTCTCGTCGTTAGTCTTCTTTGTTTTATTTATTATCACATTTACTAGTAATTCCTTCTTCATTATAATTTACTTGGTTTAACTTGATACTTTCTCTTTTTTATCCATGGTGGTATGCTTGACCTTGTAGGTATTCTTAATAGTAGTGGCTGTCAAATTATTTTTGGTACGTTGTGTAGGTAGTGTCATATGTACCATTACAAAACATATTAAAGTATAAAGTGTATCTTGTTATATGAAATAATTGAATAAGAAATATGTTGCGTTAGCATAAGATAGAATAGTAGAACCAGTACTTGGATAAAGGCAAACCAGTACGACTAAGAGGAAACCAAATCAGTGGAGGATATGGTATAGTGAAACGCCATTTATTGATATTTGGATTGAATGTTTCAGAGTCGGGTGATAACTGTGGGGCGTACCTGTTCTGGCCGGTGCGTCAGGACAGAGACGTCTAGCGTCTGTCCGGCTTTGCGGTGTTGGGATCTCGAGAGGGAAGTCCAGTAAAGTCGGATAGGTGCAACCACAGTTACCGGACTAGGGGGGTAAGTAACCCTTGATTATAATAAGTATTTAAGGATGGTCGTGGCGCCACATCCTTGCTGGTACTCTTGGGTTTTAGGCAATGAGTTTTTATACTTCGGTATAAAACCTCTCATGGGGGGGGGTATTGTAACGAGACAGATCAGGGAAGGAAATAATTCTAATATTTGTAATAGTTTTAACCATCCAGAATTCAACCTTTAAGGAACCTCTTTTTTAACAAAATGCATACAATTTTATTCTGAAACACCCGTCTGTGTTTGTGTCAGGTGCCGTTACGGCGAGACGAGTTGAGAAACCGCACTAACCCAGGATGTCTGTGAAAATCACAGAAAACACGCCAATTTCATCAGGCGGCAAAAGTTGTAGAATTTGTTGGCTGAGCGTTTAGAATATTTTAAAGCATTCAAACGGAGGCGTTATAGAATCGACATACGTTGGCGGGCAGCAGGACCAACGCCCAACGCCTTGCATCTATGCAACTGCGAACGACGCTCGCAGTCAGTTGAATGGCAGTCAACAATATACCTTAACAATGAACACACGTAAATCTAACCGTAGCCTCGGGCGAGTTTCTTTTGGTAGGCCGAAATTATTAAAATACGCCTACAAAAAGTATATGGAAATACAATGGAACAGTGATTCAACAGTAGTGACAGTTTTTAAATGTAAAGTTTAGATAGTTGAGTAAAAAGAGTTAGACAACCTTGTGCGCAATAGTTGGAAACACGTGCAGCTAAGTATAAACAAAGTCAATCTTTGGCCAAAAGTTTATGAGTAAACATTAATCAAAAATCATGAGCTCAGTAAACGAGGGTTAGAAATACATGTAAAAAGAGAGAGTGTGTGAGCGAGTATAATAAGAGAAAAAACCGAAGTACTGGTTTGTCAATTTAAACATATACTTATGGAATTTTATATTTTGTAATATTTGATATCATTAAGGAAGTAAGAAACAGAAAGAAATTAATTTCTGACTAAAATAAATAAGTGGTTATTAGTGTAAATATATGTTAGTTGTAGTTATTACGCCATAACAATTTCATAGTTTTCTGTGCCAATAAAACTCGTCTAAAGTTCCGGGAATTTTCTGAATTAAGGGTGGTTAGATAGCGAAATTATTTAAGTTTTCATAAGGGCAAGAGTGTTTAAGTTTACATATTCATCTATAAAATATGTTGGCGACCTGGGCAGTTTAACGTATTATGAAGGTAGGTAATATTCTGGCAGCAGTTATTTTTATTATTTTATGGTAAAAAGTTTATTTTTTTACATAATTTAGGATTAAGAAAATACTAGTTAAACAGAAACTTTCCCAAGACGCGGAACTCCCGCCGGCGTACGGCAGGAAATTACGTCACTTTTCCACCGAACAACAGCTGGAAATTCATTTTTTTCATATCTTACATGGATTTCAAGCAAAAAGGTAAGTCTTGCAACAATAATTTTCAGCTAACAATTTTCTTATGTGAATATCATAGATTAAGCGAAAGTGTTAACTACCAAATATAGTAGTTTGAACTATATTATTCAAACTACTTTCGACAATATATTATTGAACAAAGTCAGGTTGTTATTAGCCTAAGAAAATTTATTTATTTATTTTTATTTTTTAAAAGCATAAATTTTTTTTATGATTTTTAAAGGCATAAACGTTTCAAAATTATTGAAACTTTTCTAAATTATATTATCCGATAATTTGGATAATATAATATAATCATCGGAGTCGTCTTGAATCCTGATGAAGCTGTAATAAAACTGGAGACTCAGCCATCTGTAGAATGCATAGGCGACGAAGCTGAGCGAATAGTACCTACAAAAAGTGCTGAAGAAATTAGTAAACTAGCAGAAATAACGCAAAGCAACCTTTTACTTTTAATCAGTCCCATAAAATACACAATTACCTAGTAGTACCAATGAATAGTTCAACCCAATAACAGTTAAAAGAAAATATTAAGCTGTTTTACAAGACTTAAAAATTTGAAATCTGTACCTGGAGCAAAATTGTAATTACTGTGCTGGGCCTGCTTAATATTAAGCACAAATAAGACGATATGGTATGCTGAAGGCTTCGACGATTTAAATAACTTGTCGCGGGCGTAGGCATGCATCCTCCAAAGACCAAAATAAATTCATATCTATCACTAAACAGCTTACCGAAACAGACATTAAAATTATCTGAACTTTTAAACGAGTATAGTAGATTCCAAAAAATAAAATATAACGAGGAAGATAGACAATAGGGATATTTAAAAATTTTAATAGATGTTACTAGTTTATGAAAGCAAGAACTTGCTTTCAGAGGGCATGACAAATCAGAGGAGCCGATTAATTGCGGAAACTTTAAAGCTTTTTTTCAGTTTGTACTGAGCAGGAATCCAGATTTAAAACAGCAATAGGAAAACATGGGTTATTTTAGAGGAGTGTCCAACACCATAGAAAAAAGCTCATCAAATGCTATCATGAGGTAAAACATTCTATTGACACTAGTATCAACCACTGATATATCTGAGAAAACACAGTGCTCTATAATCGTAAGGTTAGTAGATTCTAACAGTGAAATTCAAAAGTACTTTTTAGGATATTACGAAGTTCACGAAGACAGAAATGCTGAAGGCTTATGTAGTGTTTTGTGTAAAGGTTCTTGACAAAAATTTAACATACAAAATAAAGTGATTCCTCAGACTTACGATGGTGCCAGTGTCATGTCAGGAGAACTGAATGGCTTACAAGCAAAAGTTCATGAACTTGCACCACAAGCTGTGTTTACTCACCACTGCTATGCACACCATTTAAGCTTAGTTTTGCAACAGTTGTTCTAAAATAAAATCTGTTAAAAACCTATTTCTACTCTTCACGGCATACCTGATTTCTTCCACCGTTCTTCGAAACGCACTGCTGTTTTTGATAAAATATTGAGTAGTAAATGTATTCCTACTAGCAGTGAAATTCGCTGGAATTCTAATTCTAAAATCATCAGAGCAGTGCATACAGACTACAATTAACTGAGGTTTTCAAAGAGTTAATGGAATAGCAAGATTCTGTAACTGTGCGAAAGGCACAAGGTTATTTAAATAATTTGGAAGACTTTACATTTGTTTTCCTTTTGTTGGTTTTCCAGAACACTATAGTGAGAAAATTTTTGAAAATTTCTCAAACTTCAGAGACACACTGAGGCAGTTAATTTCTGGCGAGTAAAGCAATAAATAAGGGGTGAACATCAACTGTCAGTCAAACAATACTGGTGCACAACAGGGCGAGAAGGAGACGGCTTAGTACAGTTGAGACAATTGGTCTGAAAGTTGAAACGTCAGAAGAGGGTTTACGTGGAGTTATTGCTTCATAACATAAGAACAAAGCAGTCGCTACTCCATTCATAGTTACAACGAAACGAGGCGAAAGACACGCGCGTTGCATCACACCATACGTGCAATGACAAAAACGTACCCGGACACAAAAGGGTTCACAACAGTTTAACTCACAGGGACAATAAGGGACATACGCGGTGAATAGGAGACGACGATGTAACACAGCAGGACTGCTCATTTAGGAGACATATACGATTTACGAGGAGAGAGCTGGAGAAACTTTACTGGGAGACGTCTGTCAAAGAATTATTAATTGGTACAAAAGGGGGATGTAAGGTAAACAATGAAACGATTCGTTACGCCAAGGCATAGAAAACTTGGGGTGACAAAACATCCATCAGTGGGGCGAAGCTCGGACAGGAGTCGAACAAAGAAGATGATCGACAGGCAACGAATTACCACTTTTCTTAGAACACAGGGTAACGACACTGGCAAGAATATCGGGGATGGTAGACGACCTATCAGAAGACAGAATTCAGCTAGGACTCGAGTCTAGGGGAGAGTTCCCATGGAAACGAAAGACGGAGGCAAATCAGAAGAGAGTCACAAGGAGAAATCTTGAAGGTGGGTGGATTGTTCAAAGAAATCGAGTGGTCTGGCCGCTGATGATGAAGAAGTTGTGGAAGGAATCTGACGAGGAAATCTGGTAGGGGTGAAGTTAATAAAACTATCAACTTGCCACACGGACGCTCTCAGTCGGTCAGTTAACTTAGTATTTTACTTAATTATTTTGAACGTGCGGACGCTCAGTTTTTACACAGTGATTCACAAATTTTCAGTATTTTCAAGTTTTGCTCAGTCTTTTCAATTTAGTCAGTCAATCATAAAAGTTTACTCATTTATTTTCAACGTGCGGGTTCAGTCTAATTACATTTTCTGAACTTAAAGATCAGTGCGCGACAATCAGCGATTATAGTGATGTAACACTCGACAAACATTTCAAGTCACTCAAATATAATTCGAGTTCACTAATATAAACATATACTCGTAAATACAAAGTAACTGTAACAATAATGTTTACGAACTACCGCATAGAACACTTGTAGTCAATTCACATTATGGTACGAAGCACATATTTATCAGAGTAAAGATGATCTTACCCAGACAAATAACCAGACACGCATGATCGTCACATAGAAAATCGATACTTAATATTTACACGAACATTCACGTTAGTCAAGCCAGCGGTACGCCTACACGAAAATTTAGTAGTGTATTGTGAAAGTGGATATCATCTGCAAGCAACATGCGAAGTTACGCCGACATCGCTGGACACAGGGGATCACGGGACGTTGCAGCCCAATGCTAATGGATAACATACTCCAAGTACCGTAAAATATTTATTATTGATAATCACTACTACTGACCCCGTTTCTCACAAAGACCCCACTCTTTGAGATAATTACGAACGTTAATTTCGAGATAATTATGAACCTTAAATTAAAAGTAATGAATAAATATTGCCATCTGGAACTATGAACGCATTATAGATATAAAATTTGTTGAAAGTAATACTTAATTCATTATATGTTTGCAGTTGTAGGCTAGTAATGATATTGCCATTATATGTTATATATGTTGTATTTGTGATTTTATTTCAGGAACGACGAAATGTTAGTTATAAATGTAATTTATGAATTGTTTAATAAACGATAACTTGCTATTCTAATCCAGATGTGCTTAAGCGTTCATTATTACTATTACCCTATGATGATTATGATCACACGAATATTATAACACCAAGCTATGTCTTGTTAACTTCATTGTCAATACTAAATACGTGAGGTTTACCTTTTACAGATGTGATCTATAATGATTGACAAATTACCATAATTAATAATAAGTAATCGCCATATTGAATGACACACCAATAAGTGATATAACGTGTCTATAAGAACATAGAGTCTCAATCGAATTTTGTCAATAAATCATCATTTTTGATAATTAATTAAAATAATTAATTTATGCATCTAATTAGCATAATTATCACTTATAACAATGGCGCCATACGCGGGGAAAGAGTAGATATAGTATCATTTAACTGTGGTCAAGTTCACCACACATCAATTAATCATCAATCAAAATTTAATTAAGATTAATTAATCACTCATAATTAATTAATCGCCGTAAATAACAATGGCGACGCGATGCTTGATAAGCATTATTGATACATAATTAATACTGAAAAAACAAGTAGGTTGAGAACAGGCAGTAGTGTAGTGGTGTAGAATTAAGATAGAGTTAAAATTATAGCAATAAGTTAGCTTGAATGATAACGCGTAGGCGAGCTAGGGGATGGCTAACAGTTCAGAAAGCGTTGATTTTGAAGTTAATAATCAGATAGGTGTAGTGGATACCGGAGAGGATACCACACCTAGTGAAACGGATAGTGTCGAGAATCCACAGGAAAGGTCACGGGGGCAAACGTCTCAACCGCGAGAAATGGACTTTCAACTACTGATGGACTTCATCAGGCAGCAAAACGAAGAAATGAAGAAAGAACAGCAAAAGCAGAACGAGAAGTTGGAAAAACAAAATGAAGAAACGAGAACACAAATCAACGAAATGTTAGAAAAGTAGGAAGAAAATAATAAGCAAATTAACGAGAAAATAGAAAAACAAAACGAGAAGCTAGACAAGCAGAAGGACGAAATAAAACGACAAAACGAAGAGCAGTTTGAATGAATCAGAACCGAATTACAAGAGTTCAAGAACACATGGGGAGAGAAGATTAGAGAGATACAAAGGAACCAAGATAACGCAATAAAAGAATTGAAAGATGATATAAACAAGAAGACCGAAGAGCAACGGGAGTCACGAGAAGCAGATCGCCAGGAGTGGAAGGGAGCAATTCACAGCACCCAGACGACGATCAAGAAAATGAACAATAAATTAGATTCACATATCAAAGATACCTGTAATGAGAACGAAGAATTGAAAACTGAGATACAAAATACTCTCAGACAGAATCAGCAAGAGCAAGGAGAGGTAATTAATACCGTAATGCAGAAGATCGTAGAAGTGGATGGGAAGCAAGGCTCGACCGAGCAGAAGTTTGATGAAACAGGTAAGGAGAAGAGTACGCGGATGGAAGAGTTAAGAAACCACTTAGTTAGGGTGAGAGAGAGTCAGGAGCGACTCCAAAGACAATTAGCGGAAGGCAAATGCGGAATGATTAATAGAACAAATGGACCAAATCATGTCGATCTGAAGTATAATGGGACAGATAGATACCCCATGGAGTTCCTCAAGGAGTTGTCGGAGCTGCAAGATCTATATTATCCCACAGATAATATCAAATGGAGAGGGCGACACTTGGGAAGCGGATGCTGGAATCTGGTGGAGAGTAATAAGGAGCCAGGTAACAGACTTCGATGAATTTAAAGAGGCTTTTACTCAGAAGTACTGGGGCCAGAAGTAGCAAGATAACATACGTGATAACCTTGAGTTCGGGAGAGTCAACTGGCGTGGCGGAATCAATGCTGTTCAATATATGGAAAGGATATTACTGGAGAGCCGACAATTGACACCAGCGATAACGGATCGTCAATTAATTAAAAAGATTGCACGTCACTATGGCCGCGAGCACGAGATCGCCGTCGTGACGAAAGGAGTCAACACAATTCCCAACTTCGAATCATTGATTTTAGAATATGCCAATATTCACCAACGTAATAACAGAGAACACAGTTTCGACACAACAAATGGAAAGTTGAACGCACGAGACAGTAAAAGTTATAAATTCCAGCCGGCACCCTCACAGAACAAAGGTTTTGGAATGCCACATCAGGGGTGGGGTAACAAAAAAGAGAAAGTTAGCGGACGAGGACCGTACGCAAGGACGAACGACCTCCAGCAAATAAACACTGTTGAGTTTGTCAACAATAAACCGTCTACCTCACAGGCGGAAGTGAAACCCAACACAGTTAGAGAAAAAAAAAATTATTAAAACTTTCAACAAAGGACATAGCCGTAAATACACTATGTAGCCGGCTTGAAGATGTAAACATTATTTTGCCCGACCTACGCCACGAATTATTATGCAACAACGATGAAGAGATTGCACGAAGAATATTGAAATGTCCTGAAATTACCATTAAATTTAATAACGGTATTACGGTACCAGCATTAATCGACACTGGGAGCGTGATAAACGGGTTATCGGAAACATGGTTTAACCAAAATAACCAATATATAATGCCATTTGCAGTACTACCCATGACAAATACTTTAGTTGTAAGCGCCGAAGGAAATAAATCTAGGTTAGTTAGAAAACAAATCTTATGCGATATCTATATAAATGAAATTAAGAGTGATTGTGTATTTCTAATTATACCAAATTTAGTAAGACCATGCATATTAGGCATGAGTCTCCTTAAAGAAGAAGGGTGTCTTATCGATATAGCAAAAGGGGTCATCGAATTCAAAGGAAGATCGGACGAAGTGGAATGTACAGTACCAATCATGCATATGGAGGTGATGAATGCGGAAGAGGATGAAGAAATTGAACAGAACATCGACAGAAAAATTGATAGTATTGATTGTGAAGATGAAGAATTATTAAAGAAGCTTAAAGAGATTCTCTTGAAGAATAAAAATTTATTTAGGGAGTGTCCTGGACGGATACGTACATGAATTCAGAGTGACAGACAACACGCCGTATTCTCAGAGGGGATGGCCTGTACCAATAGCGTACAAGGGGAAAGTTGATAATGAAATAGGTAACATGTTGAGGCATGGGGTTATTGAAAGATACAACAGCCCTTATATAAACCAACTTGTAACTGTTATCAAGAAAGATGGTAAAGTTAGGCTGTGTCTGGATGCCAGGAAAGTGAATAGTGTTACCGTTCCAGATTATGAAGGAGTTCCACCGATTCAGGAAATTTTGGCGAGATGTTGGGAGATGAAATATCTGTAGACTGTCGATCTAACTAGTAGTTTTTGGCAGGTTCCATTAAAACCGGAATGCCGAGACTTCACCGCCTTCATATACGAAGGAAAGTGCTATAGATTCACTGTAACACCATTTGGTCTCAGCACAAGCTCAGCGGCGTTAACAAGAGGTTTAGACATGGTGCTAGACGAAGATGTGAAAAGGAATACTATTATTTATGTTGATGACTGTTTATGTTATTCGAATGATCTTGAAACACACCTTCAACGCTTAGAACTATTATTAAATAATTTGCGTAGGGCAAACCTTACGACCAATCTAGAAAAATCACAATTTTTCCGACAGGAGATTGCTTATTTAGGGTATCGCCTGACAACAAATGGGATCCAGGCAACAGAAGAAAAAGTAGCAGCGATTAGGAATTTTCCTACACCTAGGAACCAAAAACAATTGAAAGGTTTCTTAGGATTAACAAACTTTTACAACCGCTTTACGGATAAGTACGCTCAGACGACACAACCATTATTAAATTTATTAAAGAAGGGGAGTAAATTCACATGGACACCAGAGCTAAATAAGTGTTTCCAGGAAGTACAAGATTTATTTGTAAAAACTAATCCTGAAGTTACCAAGCGTTAATCAACGATATTATATGCAGTGTGATGGAAGCAACTTTGCATACGGCGGACAAGGGGACGACGAGGGGAAAATTGGTATCATTGCATTCACCAGTAAGACGTTCAAAGGAGCAGAGAAGAACTACTACACAACGGAGAAAGAATTATTAAGTATTGTCCGGTGTCTAGAGAAATTCGTATTTATATACTCGGACAACCTCTGACCGTAATTACGGACAACAAAGCGATTTACGGATGTAAATCTTTATGAACAAATATCACTTAAAAAATTCGCGAATTACTCGTTGGATCTTGAGCATTCAGGAGTATAAGTTCGATATTATCCATTGTAAGGGCAGGGATAATATACTTGCCGATATTTTAAGTAGACACCCAGAAAATGTTGCGGATGGAGAAGTGAACGACGATGTTTGTGAATACCTGATTATAAATTATGTTATAATAAAAATGGATAGGAACGTTAGTAAAATAATTAAAAATATAGGGAAATACCAACTAGAAGATAGTAAACTTAAATGTATAATAGAGAAGATAAGGGATAAATGTCGGGATAAGGACTTGTGTAAATTTTATAATTATATTAACAACAGATTGTATAGAAAATGCAAGGGGAAGTGGAAGCTATATTAATTTTGTTTAGATTGTTTATGTTTTTTGTTCAGTATCTTGAGTTCGTTGACTTTGCGTTTGAGTCAGTGAAGAAGTTGCGTTGACTTTTCTGCCTTTAGCTGCGGTGAGTCGATCGGTACTTTCCTGTACAGACATTAACATAAACACAACATGTACATGATAGTTACCGTAAAATGGGGTGAATAGGAACAGTGGGGTAAATAGGAACAAAACTTCAACATTTGCTTTAAGAGCAGCTGGTACAATAGTATGACGCAAAAGAAAAATCTATTATTTTTTTCTAGGTTGGCCATAGAGCTCGGAATAAGGGTATATTTGTTTTAGTGGGTTGGCAATACTGATCTAGAGTGTTTTATAACAATGAAGGTTACAATATTTGTTGTGCTTCTTTTGTCATCACGACACTTTGCTGGTAAGTACTAAACTATTATTATCAGAGCCAAACTAACATGTAAAGTTTATCATACAACCATTCCTACAAATAAATATTGTTTATTGTCAATGATATCTCAGATCACTTTTAGTCAGTAAAATTTTTATGTTATGATGTCACGTATTTAGAAGTGTAGGGTGAATAGGAATGCTGTGTCTTTTTGTGTTCCTATTCACCCTACACTTGTCAAGCAGAACACATGGTGTTTGTGTTTTTTTTTCAGCCACAGATTACTTATACACCTATTGTTTGACCGTAATGGCTTTACTTTTTTTTAGGTTGAGGAAAAATGCCAAGAAAATATGCGCCGTTGAAGAATTACCGGAGATATTCTGAAGAACAGATAAAAGCAGCGTTCAACTCAATAGCACAAGGATTATCCTTAAGAGCTGCTTCGAAAAAACATGAAATACCCGTTACTGTTCTTCATAGGCGCGTAAAAAATGGTGTTAGAATTAAAAACACGGAGGACAGACCATTTTGAGTGAGGAAGATGAGCGACTGTTCGTTAGCCGTCTTCAAATATGTGGTGATTGGGGCTACCCTGTGGGATGTTTAACTTAACGGCATCTAGTGAAAGATTATTTAGATCGACAAGGAAAAACAATCCCTAGATGGGTTAACAACCTGCCAGGCCGAAATTTTGTCTATAGCTTTTTAAAACGTCATTGAAATCAATTGTCTTCCAGAATGTGTCAGAACATCAAACGATCTCGTGCTGCTGTGTCACCAGAAGCAATAAATGCCTATTTTGATAACCTTGGCCAGGAACTGAAGGATATTCCACCATGTAACATTGTAAACTACGACGAAACTAACTTGACGGATGATCCTGGAAAACGTTTGGTAATAACAAGAAGAGGCTGCAAATATCCCGAACGTGTGATGAATTCAAGTAAGTCATCTACTTCTGTAATGTTTGCCGCATCAGGTGACGGTAAGATATTACCTCCATACGTTGTATACAAAGCACAACACATGTATGATAGTTGGAGTGTTGGTGGACCTGACAATTCTAGATACAACCGTACCAAGTCAGGATGGTTCGACTCTTTTTGTTTCGCCGATTGGATCGACACTATTGCCATACCTTATTTGAAGAAATTAGATGGTAAAAAAATTCTAATTGAAGACAACTTGTCTTCTCACTTGTCGATGGAGGTCATTAAAACTTGTCATGACAACAATATTCACTTTGTGTTCTTGCCAAGTAACTCCACACACCTGACACAGCCGTTGGATGTGGCTTTTTTCGCCCCTTGAAAATGGCGTGGCGAACAATTCTTGAAGATTGGAAAAAGGGACCTGGAAGGAATGAGGCAGCGATACCAAAAAACAGATTTCCAGTCCTTTTGAGACGACTCTTTGACAGTCTAAAACCCCAAAATGTGTTGTCTGGGTTCAAAAAGTGTGGCATCGTTCGTTTAAATCGGGAGTCAGTACTTGGTATGCTGCCCGGTTCTCATCGTCCCGAACAAGATAAAAGCCAAGAGCTGCGTGTTGAAGCTATTGATGATAGTTTCAAAGAACTGCTAAGGGCTCTACGTCATCCGGAATCAGCTAAGCCTAAGACAAATAGGGCAAAAGTTTCTGTAACTCCAGGAAAAAGTGTGGGTGTTACAGATTTCCAATTGACCGCTAATCAAGGTGAGCCTCAACCATCTACATCCAATGCTGATACTGGTACCAGCAAGAAAAAACATCCAAGAAAGCAGAAAAAGAAAAAAAGTGCAAGAAACTCAGTGGACGAATTTTCTTCCGAAGTAGACTCTGATATCAACTATTCAATTCAAGATAGCGGTGACAGTGATTTAGTTTTTTCGTCTGCCTCAGAGAGTGAGATGGAATTCAACAAAAGACCAAGTGCTTCAACTAACATTTCAGTGAATCACTATGGTTTGATCAAAGTTTACAATGAGAAGGCAGATAGTTTCCGACTGTATGTTGTTTAAGTAACAGAGCCTGATGAGGATGGGTGGGTAGGTCGATTTTACAAGAAGATGAGTCAATTGTCCAGATTTTCTGAAACAAACGAATCTGCATTCTTCAGTCAAGAAGATATTGTCATTAAACTACACAAACGCCAAAAACAATTAATAGCAAGATATAAGGATACCATCAGTTTTCACGATGACTTGAAACAATACACAATCATGTAGTTATTAAAATTTGGCCGAAATCTGATGGTTTTCACATTTTTTAAGAGCGTGAGTAGTTTTCTCTCAGATTGTTAAAAAAAAGTAAATAATAAATTTTCCTATCATGTTGTATGTTCTATTCAGTAAAAATTCAGTTAAAGACCACTTGTATTCGACCTTTGATGTTTTTTTCTCGTACCTCATACACCAGGCAGACCTAATAAGTAGTTCCTATTCACCCAATAAAAGTTAGAAAGGAACAGAAAAGTTTATCAATGAGTGTTCCTATTCACCCCTCTGTGTAGGGTAAATCGGAACACCAAAAGAATAAAATTTTTTTTAAACAGTAATAAAAATTTTGAAGCATGGCCTTTTGAGAAGAGACCAAGACCCATTTTGAGCCATTTTAATTCATACGTTATGTTAAAAATTAACATTTGTACAGAGTTATAAAGATCAAAAAGTGTTCCTATTCACCCCATTTTACGGTACTATCGGTCGTAATATGTTGAAGATATTAGATAATATTGTTGGTGAGCATCATTAAATTTGAATGTTCGCTCTGACTCCTGGTACCAACCGTCTCTTGTTGCTTACCTAAGCTGTAATTCTATTTTTTCCAATAAAGGTCAACACTTTAATTTGTTCATAAAACAATAGTTGTTTATTTAACTCAAGTA
This sequence comes from Magicicada septendecula, assembly GCA_034769895.1. NCBI lineage: Eukaryota > Metazoa > Arthropoda > Insecta > Hemiptera > Cicadidae > Magicicada > Magicicada septendecula. The sequence continues at coordinate 306,200,356 of CM068374.1, read as the reverse complement.
AAATAGTTATGGTTACAATGTTACTATTTATCTTCCTTTTTTAAAATAATTAAAATTGAACATGGACTCTTAAAATAATTAAATGCTCAGGGTGGTATGACTGCATTTGGCAAGTCGATTATTTTCTGTTGTAAATAATTAGGTTATGATGCTTTATAACATTAGTAGGTTCTTTGAGTCTACAAGATACATTTCTACAATAAAATGCCCTACTGTAATAATGAGTAAGCGGAGAATAAAAATATTAATTGTTGGTTTAACATAACATAAAATATGAACGATTGATCATTGTTTACCATTGAGCTTAGCAGCGGTTCATGTAACCTTGCTTATTTAAAATTGATTAATTGATGCTTCTTTGAGGCATTACTTATTTAGTATATCATTATAATTTATTAAATTCAGTGTTATGTCCCTGAATAATCTCCAAGATTGGATATAAATAAATCAGGTAATTCAAATTAATTCGCTACGACTAGGTTATACTCATGTGTGACTCTGAGTTCAAGTACTACAATTAAATACAATAACATTTTTAAATTATTAATTATCAGGGTTCATTTTTCCCTCATTGATCATTCAATGTCTTTTCTTAAACTAATATAATTGATTCAATCAAAGAATTAAAATTGTCATTATTAAAATCGTTCAATTTGATTAGTGTTAATTTGATTTTTTCTAAGTCCACGTCCTTATGGAATTTGGGTATTTATCAATTAATTCAGACAAATTAGATCCACTGTTAGCGTTCTTTAATTAATGAATGATTTGCTATATGTAATATAATGGTCATTTACACTGGTACTTGCGTAATCTGTTCCGATAACGTGGAGTATCTCTCGTTGTTGATGATAGACTGGCTATGGTTACCTGGTCGGTATTCTACACTTCGTATTTTTTAATAAGCTCTGATTGGCCAATTGTCTTTATGTCGTGTACTCTCGGTGAGGTTCATTAAAACAGACGCTTAACATAGCGTCAATAGCTGGGTTCAAGATTATGATTTTTTGGTCCCATACCCAAGCGCAAGGGCTTGTCACTTTTTAAATTATTTCTTATAAGTCAAATATCTTATCTATAATTACACTGATAATATTTTTATCATTCACATCGTTTCTATTTTTTTATTACGAGTAATTTGCATACCCTCATCATATAGTTCGGATTTGCGGTTGATAAAACCGCACTTGGTATAAATTCATAATACTTTTTAAGTTATTTAATACTTTAAATACATTGTTTTTATCCCATGTTCCCATGGTGATAACATATTCTTACAGTATTATTCACTTTTCCCTTCTAGTCATGTGCAAATAATTATAAAACATCTATTTTCATAGGTTCAAATCCTAGGCTTACTGTTACATATTTTGTTTATCAATAATATTATAATAATAGTAATTGTTAACATTTTATTATGGCCTGTGCATAGTGCATTGGTCATTATCACTTCTGATAGTGTCCTTTTTCTTTATCATTTAGTTTTATTACCTTAACTATAGTTTGTTAGGTGAGTTTACTATACTCTTGAAAGTTACATTTTTACATGAGTTGTAATCCTTTCAAATTATTCTCATTATTGTTTGAATATCTCTTATCAGTGGTTTGATAACACAGTTATTATTGTGCAGTAGCCATTCTGCATTTATACTGATAATTGCTTTGGTTTAAATTTATCAAGATTACTTGCATCTAGTTGTCAATATGGTTTAATTATTATTATTGTTATTATTCGTATTTAGGAAACTATAATCCTCGGATTTACTTATTTGAACGTTATTCTGCCTCATTCAATGTTATTAGTTGAGTTCCTACTCTTTCATGATAAGTTTACAAGATAATTTTGTTGCATCAGGCATCCATTCTATGGCAAGCATATAGTTATATTAAATTACATTAATACAGCTTTTATATTTACTTATTACATTGTTTTACACAAATCGTTCCTTATATTATCTATTTATATCACATTATAATACATTTTAGTTTAACACTGCTTTGGCCTTATTTTTCTATAGTTTTAGTGAAAACTAGTTGACCAGATTAGGTTGTTATATTCTAAATATGCAACAATGGATTACTGTCAATTTTGTATTTCTACATTACATCTGATTTATTTGCTTTTATGTAGCACTGGTATATTCATTGTTTATTATTAGATTACATTTTGTTTATCTTTTACAGTCCTTATTGTTGGTAACTAGTGGTTAGTCATAATATCAATTCCACTTTACAATTGCTCATTAGTGTTTTGGGGATATTCCTTTTTTCATGTCTACACATCATTTAGCTATGAATAACTCATACTGTTATTCATTCTCTATTACTTTCTATGTTCAATAATTAACTCTTATTGAGTACTGTTTGTATTACATTGTCAAGGAAGGTATTCACTTAATAAGTTTAGGTCAGTGTCAATTTTACAGCTTAGGGATTTAAATCATGTTGTTCATTCCACTTACACTTTCTTCTTTTATAATAATTCTTTTATTGGCATATGTTAATTCATTATAAATCATATTATCTCCCTTTTTGTGTTTGACCTGGATATGTTTCTTCTTCTCTGCACTGATTCCTTCCTCACTCTTAATAAGTTTCTTCATGATGTTGTTTTTCACTGGTTTCCTTCTCCTTCTTGTTTCTTCTTAATGTTGTTTTCCTTGTTTCCTTCTCACTGTTTGATCTTGGGTAATTAGTATGTCGTCTCTTCGTTAGTCTTGCTTTATCTTCTTTATTTGCACATTTACTGCTAATTCTTTCTTCATTCTATTCACTTGTTTTGGCTTATGATACTTCCTTTATCCAGGATTGTATGTTCGACCTTGTAGGTATTCTTAGGTGTAGTGGCTTTTAACTCATTAGTGGTACGTTGGTGTTGGTAGTGTTATATGTACCATTACAATATCAATTATTAGGTAGGCTAGCTGAATGGATTAGGGTATGTCATTAGGTAAGGATGATTGACGCGGCTAAATCGTTCAAGCTAACTTAACCTAACAGAACCATTGTAAATCAAATAACATAAGAAATCATGTAGTAAAAAAAAAGTGTTAATCTAAAGGGTGACACCAAGTACAACTAAAGTGTTGTATAGAGATGTGAACTTTCATTAAAGACTATATATATATATATATATATATATATATATATATATATATTGTATAGCGATAAAAACAGTCTGTTATAAGTGACTTGTGTGTAACAATAAATTACAAAGAAAATTTTTTTGGAACAAAGACCATTACCTATAAGAATTCCATGTAAGATAGAGGTAACATAGTGAATAGGGTTTGTAATACATAATGAGTATATGTATAAACTTGCATACTTAAGATAGTAGAATATTAAATTGAGTTTATTTGTGAGTAGAACACATGTATATATGCTTGGTAAATTAAAACTTGAATAGAAATGAATGAGAGTAAAGGAGGAAATTGTATTAGGTCCAACAGTTATCTATAATCCAATTAATAAGAGGATTTAGTAGACATAGGTACAAGTAAATCAAAACGATATAGTCGTGATTACAATGTAAATTTTATTTTGTGGTAAAATGTCAATAACATTTGGTTATGACTGAAAGAATGTTAGATGTAATTGCTGTGATTTGATTATTAATATGTTTTATGGTAATATTGTGTAAATCCTTTTCCAGAGGTATAAAAGGAATGTTAAATAGGAATTATTAATTGCAAATTCTGTAATATTGAATCATGACAGATAGATGATTAACATAATTTAAGCATTTTATAGGTGCCCAAGGCACAATTGTGTCAAAATACGTTAAAACATTCCAGATGTGCAGCAATAAATTCGAGATCTAGACTAAAGTCAAAGGGGGGTATATCGTTAGTGAAATTGGGTCAGTAGAGGAAACGTCGAGCATACTATACCTTTACCAGTGGAAGATGGACATAGAGTGACATAGGATAGGGCGAGAATTTGGATCCTATGGATTCTGGAACTCATCTCATCGAATCCAAAATGGGGACACTATAGCGAGAATATTTTTGAAAATTTCTCAAACTTCAGAGACACACTGAGGCAGTTAATTTCTGGCGAGTAAAGCAATAAATAAGGGGTGAACATCAACTGTCAGTCAAACAATACTGGTGCACAACAGGGCGAGAAGGAGACGGCTTAGTACAGTTGAGACAATTGGTCTGAAAGTTGAAACGTCAGAAGAGGGTTTACGTGGAGTTATTGCTTCATAACATAAGAACAAAGCAGTCGCTACTCCATTCATAGTTACAACGAAACGAGGCGAAAGACACGCGCGTTGCATCACACCATACGTGCAATGACAAAAACGTACCCGGACACAAAAGGGTTCACAACAGTTTAACTCACAGGGACAATAAGGGACATACGCGGTGAATAGGAGACGACGATGTAACACAGCAGGACTGCTCATTTAGGAGACATATACGATTTACGAGGAGAGCTGGAGAAACTTTACTGGGAGACGTCTGTCAAAGAATTATTAATTGGTACAAAAGGGGGATGTAAGGTAAACAATGAAACGATTCGTTACGCCAACGGCACAGAAAACTTGGGGTGACAAAACATCCATCAGTGGGGCGAAGCTCGGACAGGAGTCGAACAAAGAAGATGATCGACAGGCAACGAATTACCACTTTTCTTAGAACACAGGGTAACGACACTGGCAAGAATATCGGGGATGTTAGACGACCTATCAGAAGACAGAATTCAGCTAGGACTCGAGTCTAGGGGAGAGTTCCCATGGAAACGAAAGACGGAGGCAAATCAGAAGAGAGTCACAAGGAGAAATCTTGAAGGTGGGTGGATTGTTCAAAGAAATCGAGTGGTCTGGCCGATGATGAAGAAGAAGTTGTGGAAGGAATCTGACGAGGAAATCTGGTAGGAGTGAAGTTAATAAAACTATCTACTTGCCACACGGACGCTCTCAGTCGGTCAGTTAACTTAGAATTTTACTTAATTATTTTGAACGTGCGGACGCTCAGTTTTTACAAATAAGAAAGTTGTTGATACTATGAAAACGGGAAGCTCAGCCGAAGAATCATATGAGCCAAACCTATGGTACTACGACATTTTAAGTTTTGTAATAGATTCTGAAACACCAAGAAGTGAAAAATCGAACTTGGATGATGAAACCAGCGTTAATGAAGACCCTGAGGTAAACTAGTATGTTATTTTTCTAAATTTATTAGTTTTTATAAATCGTTAAAAAAAATCAAGAAGAAACAATCATGAAAAAATTAATTATTGTCAAGCATGATTCAAGTCCATGCGTTCGCCGTAATTTGCCGCAAGGATTTCACGGCAGCTATAAGATTGTAACTTTCAAAGTTATGTAATGCGGCTTGAATCAATCCTGAAATAAATTAAAGGATAGTGCATCTTATTAAATATGTCATTTATTTATCTGCATATTAACATCTGTTATGATATTACAAAACAGTACATACTGTAATTTCAGTCCTGAAACTTATTGTTCATAAATTATTTATTGTGTGTTCAAAGAAAACTGTCCACTTCGCCCTCTGAAAGCCATTCTCTCTTGAAAAGGGACACTCCCTTCAGTGTTAAAATATGTTTTATACTGATCCCTAATACATTTTGCTGCGCTGGAGACTGCTCGTGGCGTACGCTGTAGTGGAGTCAATTTGACGGAGTTCAAACGCCACGATGTCTCCTAAGTGTAAATCTTCTCTGTCTATGAATGAATTTGGAGGATACGCGTTTGTGTCATTACGTCTAAGATAAAGAACGCACGCTGCTAGTACCACACAGTTGATGTTTTTAACAGATAGCCCGATATCAGTGTAAATACTCGAAATCGTGAGTATTGCCCTACACAATCTGTAGTTAAAAATTCTTTCATCTTTATGCAATCTTTTTTGGGGATATGGTTTCAATAATTCTCCATGAGCGGGAAAGCTTCATCCCCAATAAATGTATATGGTATATACATATAGGGAATATGCCAAACTAGGAATGATTTTGGGTGCTGGGAGGTTAAGTGATCCGTTTAAAAGTTTATTGTAAAATGTCGTTTCTTGCAGAACTCCTCCATCTGAGATTTTCCCATTAATACCAACATGAACCATTAAAAATTCATAGTTTGCATTAACTATGGCAAGCAGAACAATGCTGAATTTTCCTTTGTAATTGTAATAGTAAGATCCACTGTTATGCGGTTTTACAATTTTGATATGTTTGCCATCTATTGACCCGACACATGTATCAAACTGCCACTTTTCTCTGAAGTCTTCTGCTAATTTTTTCCACTCTTCTTCATGAGCAGGGAACTGAAACAAATTATTGTTATGAATTTTTAAAAATCAGTATTTTAATGTTATTATTACTATTTTCTTTTACTGTTTACTGTTACTTAAAACTTTACTTACTTGTTTTACTTTTTGCTTTTACTGTTACAATTACTATGTTACTATAACCCATTCTTTTTATTTACAGCAAATTCCTGATGGCAAAATGAGAAATTCAGATGACAGTATGGTATCGATTGCCTCTCCCCGAGGTACAAGGAAGCCGCGCATCATCAGTAATATCAGTTGCGTCAACGAGTCAAGGTAGGGACACACATTGTTGGCCATCACTCGGTATTAGAATAGCGCAATGTAAGCAAATGGAGTAGTTCACACAACACTGCATCATAGCCGAGTGCGATTAGTTTAGTTACTTTTTGACATTGACGGAGCGGTCGCGGCAGGCATGCTAGAGCTAGCTTCAGATTTTATAACACATTGTCACATTAAAACACAGACACACACATTGCCAAGTATGGTGGATGTGGAAAAGCTTATCGAAGAAGTTCGGAAGTTTCCGGTCCTCTACGATCAAACAAGTGAAAAATATAGAAATTCTGAACACAAAGAAAATATCTGGGAAAACATTTCTACTACGTTGGCAGCAAAAGGTAAATCTAAAATTAATGTTGTAGTGATTCACAGGAGTTTCAAAGGATTTCAGTATATATAAAGTGTATAGTAAAATATTTAATCAAGTTTGTTGAAGCAACGGCAAAATCAAGTGACTGTATGTTTTCAGCTGTTCTGTTCGTTGCTAAGTAACAATAAGAGTTTTGTCATTGAACCTTGAACAATATACAAATTTTATTCTTTCCTAGAAAGTGTATTTCCTTAACTAGAAAGTTATACAGTATAACTTAATATTGTGCAAATTAAATAGTGCAACTGAATATTGTACAACTAAATAGTGCAACTGTATAATTGTGGGGACCAGGTAAACCAAATTTATTTTAACACAGCGAGATTAATTGATGTCCTCACAATGTGTTCCATAGAATGTAAAATTAATCACATGTGGGATGTAGAATTAGTGAAAATGTAATGGAATACTAGATAAACTTAGTTTATTTATCGAGTTTAAGAATAGAGTAGCATTATTGTTATTATTATTCAATCTAGACATGAGAAACAAAATAAATTTGTTTAAACAATACATTTTCAGTTTTTATACATCAAATCGCCAAAGTCGCCTGTTCCTGCCATTCCACACTACCTTCAGTTGAATTTAGGAAATATTTAAGCTGTTCTCGCACAGCAAATGCTGCCTCTGTAGATCCGGGTAATTGATGTAGATTTGATAACCTCTCAGATTGGTCGACACTTTTATCTTGATTCTCAACGTGTTCAAAAAAGTTGTAACCTTCATTTTTTCAAATAAAGTTGTGCAAGACACATGCGGCCAGTACAAAAATTGTTATGTTTTCAGGCTTCCCCTGAACCCTTCACGTGAATATTCGAAATTTTCACGTGAAAATGCCAAATGCATTTTCAGATACCCTCCTTGCCCAGCTCAAACAGTAGTTATATATTCTTTTATCATTTGTCAAGTCTCTCCCAGGATATGGTGTCATAATATAACTTTTCAGAGGAAAGGCTTCGTCGGCTACAATAACCATTGGGAGTTCAGTATCAGTTTCAGGTAGGGCTCTCTTCTTCGGTACATTAAGTGTGCCGTTGTGTAATGCTTTCCCAAAATTAGAGTTCGAGAAAATACCTCCACCAGAGTTTTTGCCGTAAGCCCCTATATCTACTACAATAAAGTTGTAAGAAGGATCAACTAGGGCCAGAAGCACAATAGAATAACTTTTTTTGTAGTTCCAGTAGAGACTTCCCGATAATTTTGAAGCTTATATTGTAACGTGCTTTCCATCTAAAGACCCAATACAGTTAGGAAACTGCCACCTTTCCAAAAATTCAGTGGCTATAGCGTTCCAGTTGTCTTCATTTGGCAGTGGCATCACTTCCTTTAAAAGAATATCTACAATTACTCGGCAGGTACGATGTGCAATAGCCGGAACTGTCGATTTGCCCAATCTGTAGTTAAAGGATATGGTCTTGAAGGAATCTCCAGTAGCAAGAAACGTCGAACAAAAATTCCAAATGTGCACAATTTAAGGCAAATAACATTCATGGCTTGCATGTCAGAGTTTTGGCATTCTAAATACAATAGATAGCTGGAAACGACATTCATTTTTGTTTGTCAAATGTTGGTTGTTATATTATTGTTATGTTCGTTATTGTGTACAATTTTATGTAGAAAGTTATTATGTTAGTTGTAGATCTTACTCATAGTGAAATCAAGTGTATTTTCATTGAAATATTGTTTGTTTTAGGAGGAATAGAAGAGTGCAAAAAAGTGGGCTTCCGTTCGAGATCAGCTGCGTAGGACTCTACTGAAAAGGAAGAGAACATCTGGACAGACTGCTGTTCGGAACCGAAAATATAAATATGAAGATATTCTTGCATTTCTGACACCTCATATTGCGGAACGGAACACACTCTCCAATGTGAATTTCAGAAGACCATCAAGAGGAAGATGACGAAATAGAATCTGTAATTACTGACACCCACGAGGAATTCACTCAACCAACATGTCAGCTACAGAATACCAGCAACATAAACGAGGAACCCGAAACTGAGGTACAAAACCACCTCACTGGGACTATGGAGAATACTTTTCGGTCTCCTGCAGCATCTTCAGCTACTACATCTACTTCCTCTGTGAAGAAAGACAAGTTTGCTAGACCTGTATCACTCAAACGAAAGAAATTTCGTGAAGTAAAACCAATAGATTCTCCAGCGAGCCAGGTAATGGCATATATATTAGCTGAGAAGGAAGCACAAAACAAAAGAATCAGGCCAACAGTACAACAATTTGTAAAGCATCCAGTTGATGCTTTTTTGGGTGGAATTGCACCTACTCTTAAGTCACTAAATCCTGTACTTCTGAATCAACCAAAAGTTAGGATTTTTTCTATAGTACAGGAATGTGAGCTGAAACAGCTTATTATGAGTAGCCATGACAAAGATGTACGTAATACAGATCCCTCGAGTTCGAACTTCGTTCCATTTTCACCATCGTTATCACCACAGTCAGTCACAACACCATACCCTTCACCTCTGGGGATGAAACTACAAATGAGAATGAAAATGTATATTACAACATGGATAACCTAACACAAACCTACGGCCCGCGCACCGATGATTTTCCAAATCATCCGTAATTTTATAATAATTCAAAGTGTTATGTTGTGCGCTGAAAGAACACTTGTAGTTGTATAAGCGTTTCCAGTTGTTATTACGAGTAGTTCATACATAAGGAAGCTAAAGGAATTTTTAAAGAAATCTTTTTATACTTACATGTCTATAGGTAAATAAGAATCTGTTATAAAGTACTTATAGAGGCCTAGGCTGTATTACTTCTAGAACAATAAATCAATAAGAAACGTACCTCAAACATACAGCCAAACGTTGTTTTGGTGTTATTGATAGCCTCCAAAAAGTGTCTTCTTTCTTCAAACTAGCTTTCAGCTTCTTCAGGAGATCGTTGAATGTGGATTGTGCCATTCTAAAATATTCATAAAATTTCGTTTCATCATCCATCAGATGAGGTAACAGCGTGTAGAACTCCCCTTCAACAGGTCTTGACTTCCAAGTATTAAGTACCCACTTCCTTTTCCTTCTTCCTTCTTTTCTTCTCCAATTCTTGTCTTCTTCCTCTAACGCGAGCGCTAGAATTCCCAACTCACTGTTACGAAAATTGCTGAACATTTGCTCCGCAACCGGTCGCGTCAAATTGTTAAGAAAGACTGGCACAGCCTTCGAACGGGTCAACGCCAGTAGGCAGACGGCAGTAACACGGACGAGCTGCGGACAAGTGTGGTTTCGAGAGGACCGAGCCGTGACATGGCCAACTTACATCCTCGCTACGGTCCCTGCACGGTGGGGTAATGTGTGTCCCTACTTTAAATAAAACAAAAAGCATTCGACTTCAGAACGTGAATTTTTACAACTAGCTAGTACAACTTTAAAGAAATTCAACTAGTTTACTGGAAGATCTGCGCAAGATGATACTGATGATGAATTCAGTGTTGCTGGAAAAAAATATGGATGTGACTTAAAGTTGTTAACTGTTGATCAAAGAGTAATCTCAGAAAAATTAGTGTGACATAATTTTTTATGGAAAACTGAGTGAACATTCCTCAATTCAGTTACAACAACAAGTAGGATTACAAAACATTTTTCCGAATGCAGGTAACACTTATCAGCCATATAGACTGTGGGAGTTTCAACCCCCTATACATTTAACACATTCAATTATCCTTCTACTACAGTAGGCCGTCAAAACACTTCAATCACACATCAAAACTTAAATGCCACTGAACAAACAATAGCTTATCCTCAAACTGCTATGAATACCGTTAACACTTCTAATCAGCCAGTACAGACGGGATGTGATGTCACTGACGACTTGAAATGCTTTTATACGTTTTAATAAATAATTGACAAATAACACCATTTTCACAATGCATTAAGTACTGTTTAATTATTCACTTTTTGTATAATTAAAATTAAATAAATTCCTTTTACATATTAAATGACATACATTATTCATTTACACAATAACCAAAGATGTGAGTACCGTGTTTATTGCAAATAGTACAGAAGCAATGAATAGATTACTTATAAAATTTAACAGCCTAAAATAATATATTCTTGTAATGAATAAGTACTTTTTTAAAGTTAGTTATTGTTTTGACCTACCTTCAGATATTCTCCTTTAAGTTCCTCATATATGGCAGAACACGTTACTGGTATGATTTGTCCTAATAACTGCGGAGAAATTCCAGTGGAAAATTTTAAATCCTCATAAGTGTTTCCTGTCGCCAAATATCTCAAGGTTGCGGCTAGGCATTGCTCATCAGGAATTACATTTCTCATCACTGTATTTCGTCTTTCAATTCCTATTATGGACTTTAGCAAGGAGTTCCTGAAATAAGCTTTCATCCATGCGTAAGTAATTTTTATAATCATTCGGTTCATGTAAAGCCAATTCGTGCAAAAGGTTTTTACTGGACAACTTTCTACAGGTAAGCCATCTTTTAGTCTACTTTCTTTTTTTTGAGGTTTTTATGTTTTTTACCGAGCAAATATAAAGATATGCCTAAAGAAATGAGAACTTCTGGAGGTACATCCATCGTCGCTACTCGTACTGAACTGCTGTTTTTGAAACGGTATCCACGTGTGTGGAGTCACTGCAACTGGCACTTGTTGCGGAGCGCATGTTGCATTGCAACATGTGCCGCTACAAATTGCAGCGTGTGTGGCCAGCTTGCTTAGAACATTACCTCATCTCACTAGTCCCCCCTAGCCATTTAGCTCGTCTGTTGCTGTCTTAACGCATTCATGCATTCCTTGCATGGCTTTCACTAGAGAAATTTGTTTGCGCTCTTCGAGAACACTTCGTTGTTATCGTTATTACATTTATTATTTACTTCGTTGTTACCGTTATTAAATTTATTATTTACTTCGTTGTTATCGTTATTAAATTTATTATTTACTTCGTTGTCAGCGAATTTACACAGTGAACTGTTATTTTTGTGCGGGTTCAAAACATGGAACAACAAAAACTTACGTCAACACCTACTACTAGCTTCAGAACTCCGAAAACAAACCGGAAGGTAATTCGCAGTAGGGAGCGCACCATTGTCGGCAACATAATAGAAGTATGTGTACAGGAGGCTAGTTCAAGAACTCTGGTGGCACCTATTACTTGTCCTAACAAGAGAGCAGCCCTTTATACGAGAAAAGGGATAGCAACTATTGGACGAATTAGGAAAGAAAGGATATATTCTCCAAGAGGGGATCTAAAGTCACCACAGAAACCACAAACAAGGGTGCCTGTTGTGACTGACAACTTTGACAGAAGTGTAATTTGCCAAACAATAGAACACTTTTATTTACAATAACGAATTGTGCCTTCCATCAGGAAACTGCTGGGTACACTGAAAGAGAGAATTAATTTCCCATACGGCAAAACAAAGCTTACACAACTACTACACGATATGGGGTTTAAGTGGAAACGGTCCTGCAGTAAAAGAAAAGTGCTAGTAGAGCGGAGTGACATCATTGATTGGCGGTGGAGTTATCTGATGAAAATGAGGAGGTATCGAGAAGAACAGCAACAGATTTGCTTCCTCGATGAAACTTGGGCAGACTCAAATATCACGTTCCGGAAATGCTGGCAAGGGCCAGGTGTAACGGGCATCGCTGAAAACATTAGTGGAACCAGTAGATTTATTATTGTCCACATTGGTTCCAAAGAAGGTTTTTTGCTTGGAGCGAAATTGATTTTTAAGGCTGGGAATACTAAGGGAGACTACCACGGCCAAACGAATTACAAAAATTTTTCAAAATGGGTGAAAGAGAAAGTGATTCCTGGTCTTCCTCCTCAAAGTGTTGTAATTATGGACAACGCGCCGTACCACTGTGTAGAACACAAGCCGCCCGTAAGATCGGCGACTAAAACGCACATTATTACTTGGTTGAGTTCTCCTTGAGATTTCGTGCTCTGCGGTCGATGTTGTGTGCTCTGTTATCTGATGTTTTTGTTGTGGTAATTATATTTCTAGATTCTACTGTACTGTACTGGTTATCATTATCGGACCATTAAACAGACACTGAATACTCAGAGTGTCCGTCCGTGCGTGCGTCTGTGTGTGTATGTCAAGTGTAGCGGTGAAATGATTAGCAATGTCAAACATGAATACAGCCTTACAACCAACACAGCAATTGTACCCTTTTGTACAATCTACAGCGTATCAACAAATTCAACCTATGCAATTGAACCACACAACTCATCAACCAATCTTTTGGCAAATTCCTCAAACACAGCAAATGCAGTCTGCACCCAATATGTATCTGCCTCTTCAGCCAAACTTGCAACCTATTCAAACAGAAACGTTTATGCAAACATCATCATATACAACGCAACATGCTCTAAACCTGTCCACGACTCACCATATTCCTGTACAGCCTAGCCAAACATATACGAACATTACAGAAAATCGTCCCCCCGATCGTAGCGACTCACAATCAGTCTATAGTGATAAGTCAGAATTCTATAGACCCAACAATTTCCAAGTCGTTAGACAGAACAAAAGAAAAAGGACAGATGACAGTCCTCAAACCTTCACGTGAAGCTGAGATGAATGTGACTAACACGCAAAACAGATTCCTCCCTCTTATAGGTCTCACTGATGAACAACTTACCAACAGAAAAACTACCACTGGTAACAGCACAGAAAATATTCTACCCTTCATCGTTCACTTTGTCGATACGGTGCAGCCTCTATTAGACATTCTAAAATCGGTAGTTACTGACAAAGACTACTATGGTAATGAAGGGAAACAAGATAAAACTACAAGTAAACTCTCTGGCAAACTACAAGCTGGTTAAGAAACTTCTTGATGACAATAAAGTTATACGACACACACACTCTGGACGAAGAAAAAATTTTTAGAGTAGTCCTACGTAATCTTCATCACACTACAGATACAAAAGACAGCAGCAGCATTAAACGAAGAAGGTCATACAGCTGTAGCTATCAAACATACAGGTGTGGAAAGACCAAAAAAACATACCAACAAATCTTTTCTTTATCGACCTACAAAAAAAAGCAAATAATGCTATCTTCAAAATTAAACGACTGTTAAATGCGGTCGTTCAATTCGAAGAACCTATAAAGAAAACCAAATTACCCCAGTGTACTAGATGCTGGTGCTACGGACACACTGGAAAAAACTAGGCCCTATCGTTGTTTCAAATGTGCAGGAAATCATGACTATAAAACCTGTACAAAAAAAAGGGAGATGGACGAGACCCTAAATGCCCCCTATGTGGTGGTGCTCACCCTGCCAATGCCAAAATATGCAGAGTTTACCTGGAAATAATAAATAGAAGATTCCGGTCCCCTAATGGCACAACTTTACAAAAGACACAACACCGTCAGTCTCTACAAATCCATCAAGGCTCTCAAGATAATCAATTCAGCAACTCAACTAATGTGCTTGACAATGCTCTGCCAGTTTTTAACACCACCCAGCAACAACCCACTGTATCAACTTACGTGCAGATTCTTCATGGCACGAACTCACAAGTTCCACAACAACCTACAGCAAAAAACCGAGTATAATAACAGTAACTTCATCGATTTCCTTCAGAATATAGTAACGAGTCAACAGCAAACTATCAATCACATGTCCGCAGAAATAAAGACTCAACCATAAGATTGATACACTAACGGAACTCCTACAACAAAAATTTACGTAATGGCACAACTCTATAAAATACCGTTATGGAATGCAAATGACTTGTCTGCTCACAGGCAAGAAGTAGAGACTTTCTTAATTCACAACTAAAATTGATATTCTACTCGTTTCAGAAACTCACTTTTCCATCAACTCATATTTCAACATTCGGGACTTTACACTTTACCACACCCCTCACCCTGATGCAGCCAGGAGACCTAGGAGACGCACCGCAATATTAGTAAGAAACCACATACAGCACTACGAGCTCCCTAAGTTTGATCAAAACTATCTTCAGGCCACAAGTATTGTCATAGAAGATTGGCACGGACCGCTAACAATCTCCTCTGTATACTGTCCGCCCAACTACCCCCCAAACAGGGAGGAAACTATAGAGTTCCTAAACTCTCTTGGCAACAGGTTTATGGCAGGAGACGATTTTAATGCTAAAAATACGCTGTGGGGATCCCGTCTGACTGCCCCTGGCAGAGGCAGACTACTATTTCAAATTATGCAAGAACTTCAGCTTGGCTTTTTATCAACATTTGCACCAACGTAATGGCCCACAGATCCAGACAGAACTCCTGACTTACTAGATTTCTTCGTAACAAAAGGGATAGCCTCAGGATACTTTACGATAGAATCAAACCTGGACCTGTCCTCTGATCACTCCCCAGTCATAGCAACCATTAGTAGCACTTTCGCCGCTACAAAGAAACCAGCTACCCTTTTCAACAAGAGAACTGACTGGGAGTACTTCAGACAACTCGTTGACCGGAAGATAAACTTACAGATTCCCCTCAAAACCAACATGGACATAGAGGTAGCGGTAAATACATTAAACTGTATAATTCAAGAATCCGCTTGGGAAGCTACACCGGAAATTCCTCAAAAAAGAAGAAATCAGAGCTGTCCAGTAGCAGTCAGGGAAAAATTAGCAATCAAAAGACAGCTAAGAAGGATTTCGCATAATTCCAGATACCCCTCAGACAAAAGATGTTACGACAAGGCCTCCAGAGAACTAAAAACTCTAATCAAAAAGTTAAAAAACGAATCACTAAAGAACTTTCTAGAAAACCTTACAAATACAGCTGAAACAGACTACTCTATTTGGCAAGCAACGAGAAACCTGAAACATCCCAAAAACCCTATTCCACCAATCCGGAAAGAGGATGGATCCTGGGCTCGTACAGATCATGAAAAGGCCATCACCTTCGGACTTCACCTGCAAAAGGTGTTCCAACCGCTGCCATCTCAAAATTCTTCAGTAGATGACGCTGAAATTGAAAACTTTTTACAGGCACCGTATCAAATGTCACCACTACCAAAATTTCTTACAGTTAAAGAAGTGATGCTTATGGTAAAAAATTATCTGAATTCCAAAAAATCACCTGGTTATGACCTTATCACCGGGCGTCTTATTAAAGAGTTACCGAGAAAAGGAATAGTACTACTTACAGCGACATACAGTGCAATCCTACGACTTGGATACTTTCCACCTCAGTGGAAAGTGGCAGATATCATCCTTATTCAAAAGCCAGGCAAACCACCTAATCACGTAACATCCTACAGACCTATTAGCCTGTTACCGATACTCGGTAAACTTCTAGAAAAACTTATTCTCCGAAGACTAACAACTGTGATTGAGGAAAAAAACTTGATACCCGACCACCAGTTTGGCTTCAACAAAGGACACAGCCCTATAGAACAAGTTCATAGAACAAGTTCACCGAGTAGTTGAACTCATCAATCATACTTTTGAAAAAAAGGGTTACTGTACCGCGGCCTTCCTTGACGTAAGCCAGGCCTTCGATAGGGTTTGGCACGTGGGCCTCCTTTACAAACTTAAAAAAGTACTCCCTCACACGCTATGTCTTATTCTGAAGTCGTACCTGCATGAAAGGTACTTTAGGGTTAAATACGGCCGAGAAGTAACACAGTTGTACCCTGTCGGAGCTGGTGTTCCACAAGGAAGCGTCCTTGGACCAACGTTATATCTACTTTTCACGTCAGATCTTCCTACTTGTCCCTACACCCGAACAGCAACGTTTGCCGACGACAAAGCAATACTGGCTAGTCATGCAGATCCTGGCATTGCTGCGAGAATGCTTCAACAAAACTTGGATCAAATTCAACGTTGAACGAAATCATGGCGCATCCTGATCAATGAAACAAAATCTGTCTTTGTCACTTTCACTAAGTGCAGAGGAGCGTCACCTCAAGTCTTTTTTAATGGCCATTACCTACCACAAGCGGACAATGTTAAATATCTGGGCATTCATTTGGATAAAGGCTTGACATGGAAGACGCATATTTTCAACAAAAGAAAACAACTTGGCCATAAACTCAGCAAATACTATTGGCTGATTGGACGTAAATCAACTCTGTCCCTTAGCAATAAATTACTACTTTACAAAGTGGCATTCAAACCAATGTGGACCTACGGCATACAGCTGTGGGGGTCGGCATCAACGACTAATATAGATACTAGAACGATTCCAGACAAAAGTTCTACGGATTATAACAAATGCACCCTGGTTTATACCAAATAGACAAATCCTTTGTGAGTTAAAAGTGTCATCTATTAAAGATGAAGTGAGTAAGTGCAGTGAAAAGTATATAAGTAAACTAGAACTACACCCTAATATTCTTGCAATAAATTTGCTAGACAATAGTGAAGACACTCATAGACTAAAGAGACAAAAATACTAGACCTACCATCTAGATTTAAGCACCCATAATCTTTGTGACTGTTGTTTCTTTTTGTAAAATACTTTTAAGTAATAACTGAGCTTGTTATCACAGGATAACAGCTCCACATGGTCAACACCTATTTTTTTCTCATACAAAAGATTTGCTTATAGTATGTTATTTTTATGTTATACTGATTGCAAATAGTTAAAAAAAAAATATATATATATATTGATGTGTAGGCCAACACAAAATTGAATACGCATAATCTGAACAAGCGGGAAGTAGTGTAACGACTGCCTCAAAACAGTGTTTTGAACGAGACTGCGATTCCTCTTGTATATCGGATTCGCGTTGACCGGCGACAATTGTTTAGAATCCCACTCAGAATTATGTGCACCGCACCGAATACGTGTAATGCCTATGTAGTTGGCCGTTACTTCCTGTAGACGCGTGTTTACGCTGTAGAACGTATATATAATATCCGGCCGACATACCGACGAATGTGACCGGACGAAGTCATCAATGTTGTCGCCATCTAGTAGATTGTCTAGTAATGCTTTGGTGGCTTCTTACTCGAGTTATAACCTATAATTGGACCCACACTGAGTAATCAGTAATTATATTTTTTTCCACGATGCATTAGAAACTCACTACTATAGTAGTATCATCGAGATTAAGCAGCATTTCCAAAATATTTCCTAGAACGCCTTAGTGAATAAGATATAATGAGAAGGCCATCATTTACAGCTTCAAGAAAACTCTAAATCATTAGTCACTTAGACTGGACAAAATTTATTAAGAAAGAAAAATAATAAATTGCCGATATTTCAGTGGATACCAATAAACCTTGTAGAACAGCAGATACCACATACGTAGAACAACTCCGGCGACTGATCTGTAGTAAGCATATGGAAAGTACAGTAAGTATCCCATGACTGGAAATATGTTAGGCGAATACAGAAGAAATAAAAACAAACGCTTATTCCATAAATATTGTAGTATATTATTCTTATATAACGAGCAAAATGTGTTAATATGTGTTTTCAATATTTTAATAACCAAATCACCAACATTTGCTTTATTGGGCAACTTGATACAACCTAAAATAAATTTTAGTGTTCTATTCAGCTCAGAGTTAGTTAGATTTAGCCTTATATTAATCATTGTTAAATTTTTAAACATTTAACCTGCGTGACATCATGTCCCGTATGGTATTTTGTTCTCATCTACAAACAATTTTACCAATTGTTTGGGATACAACAGCAGGTATTAACTTGAGACCTGACTTTGTCGTTGAGGTTACAAAATAAGAGAGCCAATCATGGTTGGTCGAACGGAACGAGATAAGCCACAGCTACTTGGATACATTGAGACAGCCGGATCCAGATACGTGTAACAGAGAAATAAACTGTCACTAATGCGACCACGTAGGACTGTAGCAGGAAACATAAATCATATACATGTCGTTCCGCCTCTGGAGCAATCTTCACACAATCGTTACAGGATTTATAATACCGCACGTTTCAGGTGAGAAAAATGTGACGAAGTATTGAGCAATAGTTCTGCGTACACTGAATGTTCAATGTAGGAGAGATAGAACAACGGAATTTGATTTTTCTTGTCGAGAATGTACTAGCTTGATAGTACATAACAGAAGTCCTGAATGATCCGATATAGAAGCAGATACGATCCGAGATACGTGAATACCAGCAGGCCTGGGAAGGGAAGATCAACGAACTACAGAAGAAACAAGATGATATAGTAAGAGAATTGAGAGAAGAAGCGAACAAGAAATACGAAGAGATACAAGAAACACGAGAAAACGATCGTCAAGAATGGATGGTAGCGATACACAATACCCAGACGACTGTTAAAAAGATTCATAATAAATTTGATGCTCACGTCAAAGACGCCAATAAGAAGCAAGAAGAGTTAAAGGCCGAGATACATGACACCATACGGCAGAAACAACAAGAACAAGGAGAAACAAACAATAACATGATGCAGAAATTGGAAGAAGTTGACGGAAGACAGCGTTCAACGGAACAGAAGTTGGACGAAACCACAAAAGAAAAGACGACGCGAATCGAAGAATTAAAATGCCATTTAACCAAAGTATGAGAGAACCAGGAGAGACTACAGAGACAATTAATGGAAGGTGAGTGTGGCGTAGTGAACCGAGTTAATGGACCTAACCACAACGACCTTAAATATAACGGTACTGACAGATTCCCCATGGAATTTCTTAAGGAGTTATCTGAGGTACAAGAATTATACTACCCCACTGATAATATCAAGTGGATAGGTAGGCATTTAGAATTAGACGCCGGAATTTGGTGGCGAGTTATACGTAGCCAAATATCCAATTTTGAAGAGTTTAAGAAGCGTTCTCACAGAAATATTGGGGACAAGAACGGCAAGACAGCATAAGAGATCATTTGGAATATGGTAGATTTGATTGGCGTGGACCAATTACTGCGATCCAATATATAGAGCGCATATTATTGGAGAGTAGACAATTATCACCTACTCTGACGGGCAAACAGTTGATACGCAAAATCGCGCGTCACTTTGGACGGGAGATCCAGCTCGCTGTTGTCACGAGAGGAATTGTGACAATTCCAAATTTTGAATCCTTAATTACAGAATATACGCAAACACATCCAAGAAATAATAGGGAATCGAGTTATGTGACGGCGAACGAGGGGAGAAATTCCTACAAAGAAAGTGAAAGTGTTTCGAACAAAGCAAGTGGAACGCAAAAGAAGGCATGGGGTGATAGACCGCCTGTAAACACACAACACCGCACTGGGGATCGGCGCGCTATTAGCACAATGGAATTCGTTAATAAGGGTGCGTCTACGTCGAGCAATGAACCTAAAATGGCTCGCCAACAAGAAGAAACAAAAAAATTCGTTTATACAATAGCGGAGATAGCCGACAATACGAATGGTTATCAGACTAACATAATACTACCCGACTTAAGAAGCGACTTGTTATGCGATGTTGACGAGGAGATTGTCCAACGAGTAATAAAATGTCCAGAAATAAATATAAAATTTAACAATGATATTACTGTACAAGCTTTGCTTGACACTGGATCCGTTATCGCCGGATTGTCCGAATCTTGGTTTAATCAAAATAAACATAACATAGCACCTTACGAAATTTTACCGATGACCAATACTTTAATAGTTAGTGCGGTAGGCAATAAATCGAAATTAATAAGGAAGCAATTATTATGCGATATTTATATCGAAGGGATTAAGCATGAATGTGTGTTTCTCATTATAC
The DNA here is from genome assembly GCA_034769895.1 of Magicicada septendecula. Classification (NCBI taxonomy): domain Eukaryota; kingdom Metazoa; phylum Arthropoda; class Insecta; order Hemiptera; family Cicadidae; genus Magicicada; species Magicicada septendecula. Next base: position 306,179,744 of record CM068374.1, on the reverse strand, counting down.
CAGATTTAATAAAACCTTGTATCTTAGGAATTAATTTTCTCCAGGAAGCAGGATGTCTCATTGACATGGGAAGAAGGGTTGTCGAATTAAGAAGAGAGGCTGACGAAGCAGCGTGCACAGTGCCAATGATGCATATAGAGGTGGTGGACACAGAAGAAGAAGAGATCATACGGAACATCGATAAGAAAGTACAGAGTATTAACTGCGGAGATAAAAGGATGTTGATGAGATTAAGAGAGATTCTCGTAAGGAATAGAAGTTTATTCAGGGAGTGCCCCGGAAGGATCGAAGGATACGTTCACGAGTTCCAAGTCACCGACCGGACACCGTACTTCAAGAGAGGATGGCCTGTCCCATTAGCATATAAAGGGAAGGTGGATGATGAGATTAGACGAATGTTACGGTATGGGGTCATTGAGCGATGCAACAGCGCCTATATCAACCCACTTGTTACTGTTATTAAGAAAGACGGAAGAGTACGATTATGTCTGGATGCGAGGAAGGTGAACAGCGTGACGATTCCGGACGACGAGGGTGCCTCACCGATAAACGATATTTTGGCTAGATGTTGTGAAATGAAGTATTTATCTACCGTAGACTTAACTAGCAGTTTCTGGCAAGTACCACTGAAGCCAGACTGCCGGAACTTCACCGCTTTTATGTACGAAGGCAAATGTTATCGCTTCACAGTTACGCCGTTTGAACTGAGTACCAGTTCTGCTGCACTAACCAGGGGATTGGACACAGTATTGGAAGAAGAGGTTAAGAAAAACACCATTATTTATTTAGACGATTGCTTATGTTATTCCGGAGATTTAGAGACACATTTAGATTTATTGTTAACTAACTTAAGAAGAGCGACTTTGACCATCAATTTGGTTAAGTCGCAATTCTTTAGGCAAGAAATTGCATACCTTGGATATCGTTTAACTACGCAAGGAATACAGGCAACAGATGAGAAGATTGATGCAATTATGAAGTTTCCAACACCTCGAAACCAAAAGCAATTAAAGGGTTTCTTAGGCTTAACAAATTTCTATAACCGCTTTACGGATAAATACGCCGAAACCACCAGACCGTTACTTGAATTATTACGAAAAGGACATAGATTCACATGGACACCGGAACTAAACGAATGTTTTCAACAAGTTAAAGAGCTATTTGTAGAAACAGTTATCTTGAAGTTTCCTCGAATAAACCAACGATACTACATGCAGTGCGACGCCAGCAACTTTGCATATGGCGGGCAGCTATATCAACTGGACGAGGAAGGAAAAATCGGAGTTATAGCTTTTTTTTTTTTTTGGCAGGGCAGGTGAAAATCTCTATAGACACACTGGAGCCCCGTAGCTCTAGGTAGTGTGGGACTCTAACCCACTAAAAACACCTCCCTTTGCAACAACTGAGCGAGCCCAACAAGTTGCTTTTCTTTAATATTACAGTCACGGTTTATGGGGTAGAAGCCCACTGGCTGTTCCCCGGGTTGAGATTATTGCCTTTCTCTCTTTTAGAGTTTTTACAGATTTAAATGCACTAGTGTGTCACCAAATCTTGGGGCTTCAATCTTTTAAGCCTTCTTAACGTGTGCGGAGCTTCTTCCACCACGCAAAGCATTTCTGGATTTATATGAGTCTGAATTCTCCTGTCATGGTTAACTGCATATTTTGTTACGATTTCACTGACATATTCTACTTTGAGATTTTTGTGCAGATTGTCATTCCTAATATACCAGGGGGCATCAACGATACTCCTAAGTACTTTGTTTTGAAAAGTTTGGATCATTTGAATGTTAGATTTCTTGGTGCATCCCCAGAGTTGTACACCATAAGTCCACACAGGTCTCAGCACTTGTTTATACAAGAGCAATTTGTTTTCAACTGTTAGTTGTGAATTCCTACCTAACAGCCAGTACAATTTCCTGAATTTTATGTTGAGTTCCTCTTTCTTTTTTTTCACATGCTCCTTCCATTTAAGTTTTGCGTCCAGAGTCATACCCAAATACTTAGCAGTGTTAGAGTATGGCACTTCTTGTTCATTAATGTAGATCTTTTGTATTTCTATTTTTCTGTTGGTAAAATTGGTGTGTATTGATTTCGTTTCATTGAGTTTGATCCTCCAGCGTCGAGTCCAATCCCATACCTCAGCGATTGAAGTTTGCAGTTTATTGGCCGCTGTCTCGGCATCATTACCTACCGCCAGAACAGCAGCATCATCCGCAAAAGTCGCAACGGTTGTTTCCTCACTGTTTGGTAAATCTCTTGTATAACAAATACAAAATTGGACCCAATACGCTCCCTTGGGGAACTCCCGCGGATATTTTCTTTAAAGCTGAATATTCATCCTCATGCTTCACACTAAAGTATCTTTCTGAGATGTAAGACTTTAGTATCAGATAGAATTCCTCTGGGAGATCCCTATGCAACTTGTACTCAAGCCCATGATGCCAGACCTTATCAAAAGCTTGCGCTACATCCAGGAAGACGGCTGAGCAAATGTTCTTCCCTTCAAGAGCCTTTTCAATAACATGGGTGATTCTTTGTACCTGGTCAATAGTGGAGTGCTTTTCTCTGAATCCGAATTGATGATCCGGCAACAGGGTTCTTTCCTCTAACAAAGGCTTTAATCTCTTCAAAAACAGTTTTTCAAATAGTTTTGAGATCACCGGTAGCAGGGAGATTGGCCTGTAGGACTTTTTATCTGTTGGTGCTTTGTCAGGTTTTAGAATCATGATAACCTCAGCCACCTTCCACAGACTAGGGACATACTTCAGCCTGAAGGCAGCGTTGATCAAATGGAGTAGTTTTCTCATGGCTTTTCCAGGCAGTTCCTTTAGTATTTGGCCTGTTATCAGGTCAAAACCCGGGGCTTTTTTTGCGCTTAGATTGCTCTTAATTTCTTCTCTCATTTCCTGTAGCGTTACTTTCTGTATGTTTTTCCTATCTACTTTCGGCTCAAAGTTAGTGTTTTCCTCTGCTGTTTGTCTAGGTAACGGCTGGAAGATTTCCTCAAGGTGTCTGGCAAAGAGAACGGCTTTCTCCGCCGCACTTTTCGCCCATGTCCCGTCTTCCCGGCTGATGGGCGACTGGTGGGTTTTCGGCCTTTTCAGTCCTTTAGTACTCTTCCAAAGTGAATAGTCTGTATCCTTCTGAGCTGTTAGCTTGCTTAAATATTTTCCAATCCCCTCATTTTTAACCTTTTGTATCAGTTCCTTCAGCTCATTACAGAGCAAGTTCAAGGCTCTTTTATTTTCTGGTGTGCGAACTCGCTGCCAGGTTTTCCTGGCCTTCCTCTTTTTCCTGACAAGTTCCTTCACCTCTGGAGGAGGGCAGATTATTCTCTGTTTCAGTTTTCTGTTGATCTGGGGAGTGCTTTCCCATGCTGCTTTCTGAATATTAGTATTAAATCTCTCGACTTCTTCATCTAACTGGTAAATATCATTCAAAGTGTAGCATGACAGATAATCCACACAAATACATTACTCAATGATCATTAATAAAGCTCTAATATATGGAATATCCAGATGAGAATTAATTAAAATGCACTGTTTAATAATATATTCACAAGAAAGGTCGAATAAAGAAAATTTCTGCAAATAATATAATATAATACAAATTTAAAAACCCGGAAGACTAAAATAATAATAACAAGATTACCCAGGAAAGATAGAAGCAGGCAATTAATATACCCCGTCAAAGAAACCAGACCAGAAAAAACAAAGCTACTGAAGAAAGAAGAAGGAAGACTAATTAAAACTACTACTACTGAAGAAAGAAGAAAGAAGAACAAACTAAATCTAATGAAGCAAGAAGAACAATCAAAGCTACTGAAGACAGAAGAAAGAAGAACAATCAAAACTACTGAAGAAGGAAGAAAGAAGAACTAATTAAAACTACTATTACTGAAGAAAGAAGAAAGAAGAACAAACTAAATCTAATGAAGAAAGAAGAACAATTAAAACTCAAAGAAGAAAGAAGAATAATCCCAAACTACTACTGAAGAAAGAAGAAGGAAGACTAATTAAAAATACTACTACTGAAGAAAGAAGAATAACCAAAACTACCACTATTGAAGAAAGAAGAAGAATTAAAACTAGAGAAGAAAGAAGACTAATTAAATCTAATGAAGAAAGAAGAACTAATTAAAACTACTACTACAGAAGAAAGAAGAAGGAAGAACAATCAAAGCTACTGAAGACAGAAGAAACAAAACTAATCAAAACTCAAAGAAGAAAGAAGAATAATCCCAAACTAAATCTACTGAAGAAAGAAGAAGGAAGAACAATCAAAGCTAAAGAAGAAAGAAGAACTAATTAAAACTACTACTACAGAAGAAGGAAGAAGGAAGAACAATCAAAGCTACTGAAGAAAGAAGAAAGAAGAACAAACTAAATCTAATGAAGAAAGAAGAACAAACTAAATCTACTGAAGAAAGAAGAACAATTAAATCTACTGAAGAAGGAAGAAAGAAGAACAACCAAATCTACTACTACTGAACAATGAAGAAAGAAGAACAGTCAAAGCTACTGAAGAAAGAAGAAAGAAGAACAGTCAAAGCTACTGAAGAAAGAAGAATAATTAAAACCAAACTTACAGAAGAAGGAAGAAAGAAGAAAAACCAAACTACTATTACGGAAGAAGGAAGAAAGAAGAATAATCAAAACTAATACTATTGAAGAAAGAAGAACAAACAAAACTACTATTTCAGAAGAAAGAAGAATAATCATAAATACAGAAGAAAGAAGAATAATTAAAACCAAACTTACAGAAGAAGGAAGAAAAACCAAACTACTATTACGGAAGAAGGAAGAAAGAAGAACAACCAAAACTACTATTTCAGAAGAAAGAAGAAAAATTAAAACTAAAAAAGAACCAAAATTGCTGAAGAAAGAAGAATAATCAAAACTAATACTATTGAAGAAAGAAGAACAACCAAAACTACTATTACAGAAGAAAGAAGAATAATTAAAACCGAACTCACTGAAGAAGGAAGAAGGAAGAAGGAAGAATAACCAAACTCAAAGAAGAGAGAAGTATAAATAAAACTAAACTACTGAAGAAGGAAGAAAGAAGAATAATTGAAATTACTGAAAAAAGAAGAACAACCAAACTAAAGAAGAAGGAAGAATAACCAAATCTACGGAAGAAAGAAGAAAGAAGTATAAAACTAAAGAAGAAAGAAGAAGGAAGTGAGATGACCCATACAAAACAAAAACCCCATAGGGAAAGAACCCCAAAAACCCCAAAACCAATAAATGCCCAAAAAAGAAAGTAAAACACATTAAAAAACCATATCACTGTAAAACTGACAAAAAACTAAAAGTGTTAGCAGTAGTAAATATTAGTGCATTCAAAAAGTTATTGTGTAATGTGTATGAACAAATCTTCACAGTTCCCCCATGGTTGAATATTTCATATTAAAAACTAGAAAAAGACTAGTAAATATAGTAATAATTCACCATGGAAAAGTGTAAGTGATCAAATTATAACTAATAAACTTTAAGAAAGGTGCATGAGTAGCAGTACAAAGTAACAAACTTTAAGTTTTGTGAACGGTGTCTACTTTGATAATGAAGTAGTAATTTTACTAATAAAAAGCTACTAAAACTGTATGAACATTCCATAGAATGGAATATAACTTAGATAGCCAGGGTTATACTTTAAGAGGGGGCATAAATCTTATAAAATGGGGAATTACAGAACTAACTGTTTATGATGAAGTTGTAGAAGGTATTAACAATTATATATGGATCCAAATGTTGGGTTCCAATTAAATATAGCATTTAGATAAGTAAGGGTTAGTCATAAGAAATATTAGTATTATAATTGTTATTTTATTGTTCATGTTAATTTAGGAATGCATTATCTAAAATTAGATATCATTCCAATGTTGTAGAAATACTTTTTATTATGTTATTAGGTGATATACCAAAACAATGTTATTAAGAACACCAGTTTCATATATCTGGGTGTTATATTTTAATTGTATAATCTATAATTACTGTTATGCCAGATCAGAGAACTAATTTTTAATCAAATATATCAGAGTCAGAAGTCAGAGAAGGAAATAAAACAATTACATTAGTAAAACATTCTGCAAATAGCCACAATTCAAATCTAGGCAATATAATAAAGTTAAAAGGCAGAATAATTAATAAACCTAATCTTATAAACCAGTCAAACTGACAATATTTAGGCAAGATACACCCAACATATTGAATACTATGTAGATAAGGCTTTCCATAGATATGGTCGTTCTATGAGTAAAATTATTTATTTGTATAATGAAATACCATTTGAAACTGAAATAGGTTCACTAACATTATCATAAGGGGAGTCATATACAACTGAATTGTATGAAAAAACCATCATTAATGTACTGAATTGCCATAGAATGGGTGAGAATTGACAGTTGTAACAATTTCAGATTTTATAGAATAATAATTATATTAGGTAAAATGGCTATTATTTACTTAGAAGACAGGAAGTATAAATTTAGGCCGACCTTCCCAAAAAATATAAGAAATATGATTTTCTGATAAAACTTTGTAATACTAACTTAATTACTATCAAAATAAGTAGAATAGAATCGTGAACACGAATATGTATTTAATATTACAAACAGTTAACTAATAACAGAATTATTTTTTGAGCATAGTGTACTATTTTAAAACGTGTCGGAAGTTAAGGCGATGTGAAACAATGTATTAGATATATTATATAGGCTAAGATTTTCATGAGACGAAGGAAATCCACACAGTTCATTATTATACATTGAAGAGAGCACTTGACGTGAATATTTGATAAAACCAACCTTAATGGCGGTTACGTATAACAAGAGTTCGGAATCAGTTTTGTGTAAAAATTAAATTTTTAACTATTCTAATCATTGTGAAGTGGTGAAGTTGCCATACGAACTACATAACACCCATAAACAGAACCACATATAACTATTTAAATGAAATAACACTGGAATCACACCAAATACCAAGTGAATATTCGAGGTTAAACGGACACACATAAACACCAATAGATATACTTAATTAACAACATTTTAACACCAAGTGAATTAGTCCATCTTACTACAGTGACATTAAACTATACACCAGAAGATAATATACGATTGCGAAGAAGATTTAACCGCAGAAGGGACATATTTATTCCACAAATACTTTGTCAGTGTTAGAAGGTGAACTCCGCGCATGCGCCAGGCGGCCATTTTGACCCAATCTCATCATCTCAACCAGACGACTGTTTGCTGAACTGTGGTGAATAAAATTATATATAAACTTTTATTATTAATAACTATTATTATATTGTTTAATTTTAATACATTTTTAGAATTTTAAGTGTTATACTTTCTGACCCTGACCTTCTCTGGCTTTTTATATAATAACCGTTCAAAGAACCTATTTTTATAATACCAATATAAAAGTCATAGATCGACCGGCCCTGAGCGAGTCGATACGGCATAGTAACATTGTTTTCAATTGAGCAAATTCCTTATTTTGTTGAATAAACGTTTGTTATCTAGTAAATTGAATTTGATTTCTCTAATAAAAGGACATAACAATTAATTAATAAAGAAAACTCGACAACCTTTAAAGGCAGTATATGCGAACTACTACATTTCAAGAGTAAGAAGAAGAGAGCCGTTCGCGCCTAATTGGAAGTTAACTGGATTGTCTTTTTAATAAATTTACAGAAGGGAAGATTATTACTAGAATACACACCATACCATCCTATTTATAATTACAATCAACAATCTCAATTTATTTCTAAATTTTAAGAATATAAACACATCGAAAACAATTTTTTCAGAATTTATTTTTTTTGTATAAATATAAATTTTAGATTTATATCACCTTTCAAATTGCTGCAACAGCAACATACCCCTAGAATATTTGATAACAACATTATCCAGGAACATTACCAAATCGACGTATCCCAGAGCGGAACGTCACTACTACACATACGCACCATAAAAATTATTCTGGGTAATATTATACCAGAACACCATTACAATTACCATTATATATTACAAAAGTGAAGACCAGTAGTGAGAGCGGAACGAAGATTAGAAGACATTAGCTACATTACTACACACAATAGTGAGAGTACAATTCTCATACATCAACTATTTATTTATTTTTATATTTAATATTTATCGTATTATTACAAAATTGGCGAGTCCAACTTGTGGGGCTCGATTACCGCAGAATACCAGAACAAGCAACACTTTATAAATTTAATTATAATTTGTAATAAATAAGTTATATTACAAAATTGGCTTCCATCGCGGGGCATGAAGAAACCAGGACTTCAAAGATATATATTACAAAAGGGACATGAAGGTCTATGCTTTCATCCAGTAGTTGCCTGAATAGGGTCCAATTCGTCTTGTTACTCGAAAGCTGGCACGGGTATGACCGAGAAATAACCTCATCATTTATTGTCATGACAACCGGTGAGTGGTCCGATGAGAGATCCTCACAGTTTTTAACCTCTATGTACCTGCTGGATAATCCTTTAACAACGTAAAAGTCAATCAAATCAGGTAATTTGTTGCCATCTGCAGGCCAATACGTTGGGGTAGCGCTTGAGTGAAAATCAAGTTTTACTTCAATCCCAGCTTTGTATAGTTCCCTGCCTTTGGTGGTCGATAACCTAGAACCCCAAAAGGTGTTTTTGGCGTTAAAATCACCTCCAACAATGAAGTGATTCCCCAGCATCTTGAATAACTCAACATAATCTTCTTTTTTCAGATTTTGCCTTGGTGGGCAGTATATTGCAGAAATTTTAAAGTTTCCTTTACCAAGCAGCTGCACTTTGACAGTTGCCACTTGAAACGAGTCCTCCTCTATTTTCAGGTCTTCATAATATTTGATAGTGCTTTTCAGCAATAAGGCCGTGCCTCCTCTGGCTCTATCCGCTGGATGAGCCGCATGATAGCAGCTATATCCTCTTATATTAACAATCGCATTTCTGGTAAGGTGGCTCTCCGAGATTAGGCAGATGTCAATGCTTTCCATATTTAGAAACAATTCAAGCTCCGTTATCCGTTGCAGAAGTCCATTTGCATTCCACGTTGCAATTCTTACGGTGTTATACATGTTTTTAGCTTAGAGGGGCAGCAGTTACTTGTGCGCCCACCTGCGCAATTTTTTTCGACAATTTGTTGTTTATTTGCTGTTGCTCAGCGAGTTTCTCGAGAATTTTGTCAGTAGAATCTTTTTGTTTTTCCATCGCCTTATTCAGGACGTCAAGTCTTTCAATGACCTCACTAAGCACTTGATCCATTTTCCCAGCGTTTCCTGCGGTCTTGAGTTGTTGTTGTTTCACTGCTCTTGCATAGCTGTTCGTCCCTGTATCCCTACCTCTCGCTGCTAGAGGACCTTGTTTGCCCCTCGAAGTCACAGTAGGTAGATATAACGGGATTTTTTCCCCGGAAGCCATATTCCCGACACCACTAGTCTTTTGCTTATTGTTTTGGCGTCTTTGATTCTTCATTTGCTGTAGTTGCTTGGCCACCTCACATCCTCTGTAGCTGGCAGGATGTTGCTCCCGACAGTTAACACAAGTGGGCGGCGTGTTATGATTTATCGTGCAATCGCTAGTATAATGTTTGCCTAGGCATTTTACACACCTAGGCTCCCGATGGCAAAACTTCTGCGTATGGTTGAAACCTTGGCATTTTTTACATTGTGGTATAAGGCCCGAGTTTTTCCGAAGCGGTTCGATTTTAACCCTCATGTTGAGAATTGATCTTATGTTATATATATTATCTACATTTTCCTCATGATCGAACGTGAGCATGAACAGAGGAAGCCTTACCCTACTAATCTCCTCCTTCCCCTGTTCATCCTTTTTCCTTTCTTTTTTAATGATGTTCACAGCATCAATTATTTTGAATCCCCTCTGCTGGAGATCAACCTTGATTTCCTGGTTTTCGCACGTTGGGTGGAGACCTCTAGCCATAACCTTAGTGGGCCTACGGCTTTTGTCCTCGTACGTATACCACTGCTTATTTTCATCACTCAGTTTTTTTGCCAAAGCTCTATATGAGTCCGAGTTCAATGTTAGGATTTTCCATATATTGTTATTCATCGCCACAATTTTGTATTCCTTGTCTGCAACTGATGCCATCAGTGATTTAATATCTGCATATTTGGTTATCCCAACTACATGGATTGGTGGAGGAGGTGTAGTTTTTTTCCTTTTCCACACTTATCTAGTCCTAACCTTCCTTGAGTTACCTCATCCTTATTAGGGTTGCCCTTATTAGCAGCAGTCCCTTCCCTACTAAGGTTGAGGAAGTTTCCTGCTTCTGCCTCTGGAGAGAATTCAGCTTTTCGCTTTCTTCTGCGTTTCTTGGTTTGCTTGACTAACCAGTCAGTTTCTCTTTCTAGTTCTTCTTCGTCTGTATGATAACTAACTGGAGTTTTAGTGCCAGTATCGTGTTCAGGCAGTTTACCCTGTAATATCATTATTTTTTTAAGCTGTTCATTTTCCTCTGTCAGCTTATGTAGCTGCTTATTCAGTTGATTCATGGTTTTTTCCATTTCACGTAATCTATTTTGCAATTCAGCTTTCTCTTTATCCATTTCTGTCGTATTATCGATCCCGCGCGTACCTGCTTGAGTCGTGTGTTCTGGTGGTGATCTTGATATTGTTGATCTCCTTTCAAATGGGTTTATATGCGAAAGTTGGCCCTCCCCAGAATCCATAGGGCCAACCTCCATAAAGGAGTGGATTTTCCAGAGTACCTGGTCTGCCACCTGGGGTAGTTAATCCGTTTGTTTTATACATCGCATAATTTCTAGGTGATTTTTTTATCAAGGTTTTCTTCCTCTAGCATTTGGCGATCCAACGCCTTACTGCAAGGCAGCAGGTATCAAGAAATAGAATGAAAAACATGGAAGACATCCTAGCCCTCGAATACTCTAATAGCGTCGGAGTCGAAAAGAACAAGAGTTAGCCAAGGCAGGCTGATAGGAAAGATTAAAGACCAGAAAGATCTCACCCAAGACAAGTTGAAGCAAAGTGAGATCCGAAAAAGACGCTAGCGTTTAGTTCACATCCACTAGCTACCTAGTAGATGCTATCCAGGGGCACGACGAGGACGAACCAGCTCACCCCCATAAAACATAATGTATATTATATTCTTAAAATACACAATTTTAATGAAATAATAATATATGTTTACTTACCTTTATTTTTTGTTGGGGCCCGTAAACCCAACGCTTTAAAACACAACTCACTTCGATGTAACATACTCCACACAAAACGCTTCTGAAGCAAAGCCTGTAACTTAACATACGGAAAAACGCAGGCTCAGCGTGTTTACGATACAGTCATAGCAATCCGGCAACATCGCAAAAATGATGCACATTACCGTGTTAGATTCAAACTCGTATAAAACCTTGTATAATTTTTATAACCTGCGAACAGCTATTACAGCATCTGAAGCATAATACATTCTGCATCAAAATGATGCAGTTCCCGAGGTAAAAAGTACGCCCAAGATGCAGAAATCGACCGTCTAAAACTTTATATATATATAGCCGGAAGGAACGACCGAAGAATAGAACCGGCGTTCTTGCGCCTTCGCCCTCCAGTTCCGCGCCAGTGATGGATTTCGCTGGCCCGGCAGCCGACTCTACACCTGATGCCAAAAGAAGAGGAGGACTGCAGTACGCCACGAACAGCGGGCGCAGCCGCCGAACATCTCAGCGCGGCACTACCAACATCAGCTTTCTCACCACCAGGTCCTTTTTAGGGCCACCAAAATAACTAGAGTGTACGATTGGTGCCATTTGTCATGCGGCAAGCCTTTTGTCCGGTGACAATATATTATATATATATATATATATATATGTTCAATCACTTTCTGCTATAGTCCGTTTCTTGATGTATATAATACTATATAATAATTGTTATATAATAAGAATAATGTATTATTGTGTGTGATTGTGGTATAACAATAACACAACTTTAAAATACCAGAGACCAACAAACAACCTTAATAGCATCCAGCCAACACACAAATACTTCACCAGACGCAAGATCGCAAAGGCTGAAGATGAGAGCACAGGAGCTCTCGAAGCATGTTCCTAATAACGAATAAAAAAAGGTATATCTTGAGGTAAATTTATTTATAAATATTAAATGTAATATATATAAACACATTTAGTATATATATATATTAATAATATATATTATATAATAATATATTATATATATTGTAGCATGACAGATAATCCACTTAAATCAATTACCAGATGATCATTAATAAAACTGTGTGGATTTTCCAGAGTACCTGGTCTGCCACCTGGGGTAGTTAATCAGTTTGTTTTATACATCGCATAATTTCTAGGTGATTTTTGATCAAGGTTTTCTTCCTCTAGCCTTTGATAATCCAATATCTTACTGCAAGGCAACAGTGCTAGTTTGGTCCGCCCCGGGTATTTTATTTCCCCGGTACCCACCATATCTGGTGAGCATTCCCCTATCCACCACCTGGGGAGGCGCCCGATGGGAGACTAGCACTCCACACGGGATAGCATTTACTAGCAAAACATTCAAGGGTGCAGAAAGAAATTACTACACCACTGAAAAGGAGCTCTTGAGTATTGTACGATGTCTCGAAAAATTCCGTGTATATATATATATATATATATTAGGGCAACCTTTAACTATTATCACGGATAATAAGGCATTGACCTTTATGAACAAATGTCATTTAAATAACTCACGAATAACACGCTGGATTTTAAGTATCCAAGAATACAAGTTCGATATTGTCCATTGTAAGGGCAAGGACAACATTATTGCTGATCTTCTAAGCAGAAACCCAGAAGACGCCACGTTAGAAGAAATTAGCGACAATACGTGCGAATATTTAATTAATCACTTGATGATCAAGATGGATAGAAAAGTATGCAAGATAATTATGGATATTGGAAAATATCAACTTGGAGATACTAAGCGTAAGACCATTATAGATAAGATTAAAGAAAAATGTTTAGATAAGGAAATAAGTAAATTTTATAGATATGTTAATGAGAAATTATATAGATTACGTAGGAGGGAATGGAAACTGTACATACCGAACAGTGTATCCGGAGAAATAATTGCCGAAGTACACCGGATGTATGGACACCCAGGAGCGAAGAAATGTACAAAATTGTTACAAGAGCATTTTACCATAGACGGTATGTTGAAAAAAGTGAAGAATTACGTACGGACATGCGACGTGTCAAAAATGCAAAGACGCAGGTAACAAAGTCCTATTTGGTGGAACGAAAGCCATTGTCCCGTTAAGGAAGGGTGACCTAGTGAGCGCTGATTATTTTGGGCCACTACCCGTCTCGTCCGCTGGGGTGAGGTATTTGTTCGTCATCGTAGACAATTTCACAAAATACGTGCGACTGTTTACACTTAGGAGGCCAACGACCGCTGCCACGTTAAGGAGAGTACACCAATATTGTAAAGACTTGGGATGTCCTAAAATAATTATTACTGACAATGGAACGCAGTTCACATCTAGAAAATGGTTAGACGGCTTAAACGAATTAAACATTCAACCAAGATTCACCGCAATTAGAAACCCATGTGCGAATCTGGTTGAAAGAATTAATAGACAACTTAGAAATTTATTCAGGATCTTTGTGTGTGACCATCATACAAAGTGGTCGCGTTATGTACCTATAATTGAAAGTTGCATTAACGAGACGTACCACGAGACTATAGAAGTGACACCCTATGAGGCACAGCTCGGGAAAAAAACCGACAAGAGTTTGGGAAAAATACCTAGACAAGGACATACTTCAAGTTAAAGGAGCTGACCACAACCAAATATTTGTAAAGATGAAAGAGAAGAGGGAAAAGCAAGCTAAGCTGTGTAACGAATCTAAAACCATTACAAAATTCCAAATTGGTGAGAAGGTGTTAATAAGGACCTATTATCAATCAGACGCAATCCAGAAAAGGATTGAGAAATTTTGTGAACTATACTGTGGGCCATACAAAGTACATCGAATTCTTGGAGATGCTACATACCTGCTCGTCGGTTGCGATGACGAAAGCAAAATCCGAGGGAAATTCAATGTAAAACAAATGAAGACATATTATGAGCCAGAAAACAGAAGGTGATATGAAAATGAGAAAGTGGAAGAACATATTTTAATAAGTTAGCTGTTGGTGATAAGTCATCTACGTTAGGGTAAATGACGCGCTTATCTCATTCAAGCTGGCTTAACCAAAAGAAAATATGTAATCGAAATGTCAAGTGTAACTTAAGAGTTTACTTAGTTAATAAACCACTAATAAAATGTTAGATAATAAGTGTGAATTAATGTTTTGAGTGACATTTTATGAAGTATTGTAGTGAATACAAAGGACATTTTAGTTACAACTACTTGTTCACATAGCAATAAATTATTGAGACAAAGTGAAAAGAAAAGAAAGGACACTTAAAAGTAAATAAGTGATATTAAATTAAAAAACTATAGTGCAAATGAACTTTGTTAAAGTGAATGTATATCATTGATAGGTTAGGAATTTAAATGATGTTAGAACGAAGTAAATAACTTGTTAGCAAAATTTATTGTGTATATATAATGATCAAATAATAGGAATATAATTAAAACTAACGTAGCGGATATGTTAATTATCAATCTAATTTTAAATAACATTTTAAGAACAAATTATTGGTAGGACTATTTGTACTGCATAAAATGTATATGTGTAGGAGATTTTCTTTAATTTCATGTAAAGCGTTACATTAAATCTATTGATTTGTTTGACATTATATTGCGTGAATAGTATTCTAGAAGGTAAAGGGATTATTTGATTAATTAAAGTACTTATTACTCATTGAATTTATGATTTGTTTTGTAATTAGAGAGATAAGGTATTTATACGTAACCGATATGTAAATACGATGATGTTAAATGCGTTCAGCCATCCCAAATAGCTAGCAATAAATTCGTAGATACACTTAAAACTAAAAGGGGCTACACCAATTGTAATACAAGTCTTTAAAAGTAGGTTAACATGTAATATCCCTCCCTGAGGAAGATGAACATGGTGAGGCGACGTACAGGGCGCAGAATTTGGATTTGAGTTGTTCCCTAAGGTCACATCATCAAATCAAAATTGAGGACACTGTAACGAGCAAAAATTAAAAAATTTTTAAATTTTCTCCTCGACGGAGTGCGTTCACACGAAGCTGTGTCAACGACTTCTAGTTGACGCAATAAATAAAGCGTAATGAGAAGATGTCAGAGCAGCGTCGCTAACTAGACAATAGGAAGACGTTAAGTTCGACTCGGCTATAGAAACTGGATGTACCAGATGACAGGGACAGTTTAGTTTAGAATTATTACCCGCAACAGCCGAAACAATGTAGGCGAGGACACTCACACGTGTACTGAGAATTGAAGCACCTGTTCAACCAAGTTACGTCAGTATACGATGTACTGCAAAAAAGGGAAACAATATGTTTACAAAGGAACGGACGTGCAGCACTTTAAGAAACAATACGTGGAGCAGTGAATGGACAAAACTCAAATCGTGTTACTCAGCTGGGGATAACGTCTAAGTGTCAGACGCAATTTACGAGTGGAAAGTTGGGGTGACTTCACCAGGTAGCAGATGTCCAAAATTATTAATAGTTACAAAAAAGGGGTGTACGAGAGAACAATACTTCAGAAGAACCCAAGAACAGATGAAAGGCAACTCAGAAAAACACTGCGTTTACTTCAAACAATAGACTGATCGACAGGCATATAATAGCTAGAGATTCTACGAAATAGGTCAACGTTCGACAGAGCAAAATCGGGGGATGTCTGGCAACCTATCAGAAGACCAAAGCTACGAAAAACACTGGTGAGAGGACAGTTTCCATAGTGACAAAAACAAAGAACCTATCAGAAGAACGATGACGGAGAATCCTAACATAGTGGGACAAACTATTCCAGGAAAACTAAAAACTGACCTATCACGAGTAAGGAAGGCGTGAACAGCGCGGGAGACAAAATTTTGAGTAGGGACGAATTAATAAAACTATATGTCCAACACAGGGACGAGGGCAGTTTTATTTCAAATTTTCAAGAGTTTACTTTAAATTCGAAGCCAGTTTTACATCAAATTTTCAACAGTTTACTTTAATTTTCAAACTAGTATATTTTAATTGTTCGAAGAGTATAACTCAAGTTTCGGGAGTTAGTACATCAAAATCGTAAATTAACAGACTTAGTGAAATCGTCAGACTTAGTAGACTTTTAATAGTGAACTTCGAAGTGCGATGTAACGGACTTAGATAGTAATCATTTAAAGCGAACAATAATATCGCAACACGTACAAATATCATCACATATGTATTGTACAAAACAGACGAACTTAAATTTATTCAGTGTTACTACATCTCATTTAAAACGTTATTGAACATGAAACATTGAACTAACTAAGCTAACCACACATATATTGATAAAAAGGTGATATAAGTGGCGAACAGACATAAACAGTAACGTTAAAATGAACATACAACACTCATTGTAAAATGGATTATTCAAACGAACACTAAAACATTACTTATTTACATAACTCTACTTCGACGCGAGTGATCGTGGGTGTGTGCAAGTGTTTGTGATATCAGCGGCAGTCAACGAGATGTGTCTTCATGTCATCATCACCACCGAGACCGGACATCACAGGATACTAATGGATATTTCATAAACTCAAGTAACCATTATTTTAATTATTACTATTAAGCTACTGCTACTGACCTGATTCTTTCAAAGAATTCCTCCCTGGGAAATTATTAGTAAACGTAATGAATATAAATCAGATTTAAAAGTATAAGTAACGAATATGTTAACAAAAACTATCTGGGATTAATGAACGCATCAATAATTAGAATATGAATTGTTATCTCATATGATTTATATATATATATATATATATATATATATATATATATGTGTCTTCTTTGTTTCAGCAGATATTTAAACTTGAATTTGTTTTTTATAAAAATATGTATGTATTTACAGGTACATCGATGTTTTATATGTATGATTATAACTTACTATGAATGACAAATAAATTAGTTATTTAAGTTGATTCTACATATGCGTTTATTATTACTACAGATAACCCAGATGTTGACTTAATTTTTAAATAAAAATCACAAAGTAGAATTTTAAGAGTTTCTTTTGCTCAGTAATATAAATTGAATTTACAATATTAATTATTAAATGATATCAAGTGTTGAGCTATAAATATTCAGAATAGTTATTCATTGTATTAATGACGCATCCAATGCGTGGCACGAGAAAATAGATTCGACTAATCATAATCGAAAGAAGTTTATATAAGTAAAAGATAATTAATTTATGCAAGTAATTTGCATATTATTCATTATATTAATGGCGCTCCAAGATCGTGGGGCACGGCAAACACAAATAAATTGATTAATACCCTTAAAGTATAATTATACCATGTATTTTACAAGCAAATGGAACTTGTTTATCAACAGTGGAACATGTTTATACCGAACGCGTAAATTTCTTCCTTGTAACCGGATACGGAAAATTTTCCAATAAAGATATAGGCTTCATATTGACAAAAGATCATTTTTTTAAAAAAGATGTATGAATTACAGAATTTTATTTCAAAAAATAAATATACTAAGCAAATGCATAAACTACAAAATTTAATCATGTAAATTAACATTTATGTTTAGTAGGCTATACACTAAAATAATTAAGTTACCTGTAATTCACTACAGTTCACTGTAGTACACAGAAGCTCGAGTAAATTTAATCTAATGTTATAATTCAAATGCCGATAAACAGTATTTCTTAGACACTGTTGAATTAGAAGTACCGCTTCCTAAATCCGAGTTAATCGTACTTCTTCATAAACCGTTACGATTTAACGTTTGATGCCTGATATTTTACGAATTTTAAATACAGTAGACTGCACACTAACAGACAGATGGCAGATTCAAACTAAATATAAGTGAAAGTAACACTGTAAACTTAATAAGGTCTAATAATACAGTACCTATTCTTAGGCCTGCGTGCCAAAACAACAAAAGATATACAGGTAACGAGTAGCAACCGTTTAAGAAATGGAAAATTCCGAAAAATACATGTCAATCATTCCATGTGAAATGTGTGGTTTTAGTACAGTCACTGAAGGAAAAAAATTCAAATTAAGTGACTTCTACGAGATGTTTTGCATAAGGCTAGATAAAAGGGTGAGAAACAATTGAAAAAAAAAGTACATAAATTCCGTCACAGTTTTTCGAAAAAGAGAAAATGGAAGGTACAAAAAATTAAGTTTTTTTTTCAATTATCTTGAAAACCAACAAATTTACGGAAAAAAAAGACAAATCACAAAAATTAAAGAGCATTAAATTCTCTACAAAAAGCTATTTATCTTTTTTTTTGTCAGGCCAATACTTTGTGAACAAAATTGATTGTCGAAGTCCGCCCCGATGAGCGGGAAGGCTAATTTTTTCTGACGTTGCAACATACAAATTTTAATAAAATCCGTTATAATGTCATAGAGACAAAAATCAAAAAGCATTTTAAAGCTAAATGTTTGTACTTTTAAGTAAAATGAAAACAAAATAATTAAATTATTAATACTTATAATAAAGTAATAACTCTTTTGTTTAATGCATAAATATATTAACAATTTATTACAAATGTATTTACATTTTTTAAAAAAACTTCACAATATGAACTTTACATATATATAGGTCTTGGAAAAAAAATACAAATTAGTATTGATTTATTGGCATAAAATGAGCGAGTTTTAAAATTTTTCATTTTTTTGAGTTCGCAAAGTATACATCGTTTTCTTAAATTAAAATTTCTACAGAAATTTTCAAAATAAATATTTTTTAACAAAATTATGAACAAGCATTGGTCAAAAGTGTCTTCTATAAGACTGCGGTGTAAATAATTGTTAAAATTTAGTTAAATTTAAATAAATGTAACTTGTATTAATAAATGTAAAAATATGTCCATTGCGCGTATTAATATTAATAGTTAAAAACTAAAAAAAAATATTAATATGTAACTATTGTATGTAAAACTACAATATTTGAGGTTTCTCTTCTACATAGTGAGAATTTATATCCGTGCATGTGCATAAAAAGAACAGACCCTGAAAGCTGAAGAATTTTAGGGAGAGCGAGGACAGTATGCGCCATACAGATGGGCGGTGAGCCGTCACATAAGCTTATACGTTGTAAGTCTTAGTGTGTAAACCGTTGCCGGATCGACTGTTATTTTATTTCGAAGCACATGTAGTGTTTATTTTTTGAAATTATCGCAACTTTTTAATTCTTAATGATGTCGCAACTTCTTAATTGTGATATTGCTAAATCTGTTCATCGAAGAATAGCAACTGTTGATTTAATTTCCATTAATGCAAAATATCATAAGGATTGTTATTATAGTAAAATGAAAGATGTTAATTGTTGTCTAAGAAGATCAGATGTCCTTCACAGACCACTGGATGAAAATGTTTCACAAAAAATTGATAAAATCTTTTATTAACTTATATTGAAAATAGCAATGACAATCAATTTAATTTGTAACAATTAATTGATATTCTAGGTAAACATAATATTTTCTAATATTTTTATGAATATTATATTTTTTAAATGTCTATTATAATTTTTTGCTAAGTGCATTTAATATACGAAATTTGATGTTTGCTAAATTCATTTCAAAAAAATTGTTTTTATTAGGATGCTATTTTATGACGATGCACCATCAGCTACAACTATTTTAAATAGATTGGAAAAAAATATGGAAACGAAATATGAAGTTCATCTCAAAACAAGGATCATCAACAAAGGTTATTTTTCGTGATGCAGAATATACCTAATATTTTAAGACAGTCATGGATCAATGCAGGAAAAGACTATAATGAAGAAAAAAAGAAAATACTGTCAGCTGCTGTTGCAATAATAAGAAATGGTATTTATTTACAGACATGTGATAATAACTTTTATCCTCCAAGCGATGGAATGCTTGATAATGTGAATGAGTTCATTCCAGAATGTCTCCAAATTTTCACAAATGCGCTTGTTACTAAGAATAAAAAAATACAAAGAATTTAGATGTAAAATGTAAAGCTATCAATCACTCGACCGTGTGCTGTACGTCCAAGGTCTTTTTTGTCACCTCTTCAAGTAGCATTTATGCTACATCGCAAATTTGCTTCAAAACGAATCTTAGATATATTATCTCGATTGAGCGTTTGTTCTAGTTATAAAGAAACTACTTTATATCAAGATAGCTTATTAGCTGCAAGTTGTCAAGAGTTTAAGGATGATTTATTTTCACAATTCCTATTTGATAATGCAGATTTTAATATTAGCACAACTGATGGAAAAAATACTTTTCACTGCATGGGAGGTTTTCATATTGTAACACCTAAAGACTGCTATAAGAAAAAAATTTCTATATTAAGAAGGAAGAGCCGATTAACATCTAATGAAATAAGCATAATTGAAAAAATATCCTATCGGGTAGACGAAAATTGTAATCCAGATGCATATAATAAAATAGTTGCGAGAAAATTCGACATTCCTACTTTTGATCATCAGAATCTTTCAAATTCTGATTTAATGTGGTTATATGGAAAATGGAAGTATCCCGAAGTGCCTGGTTGGAATGGGTTTATGCAGAAATTGACTAGAGAAATACCTTATACAAACAGTCGAATAGTTTGCTTAACATTTATAAATTCATCGCCAGTTCATCCTAATACTATTTACTCGGCTATAAACTATTCTTTTAACCTTGCTAAAAGATTGAATTTAAATAAATGTTTTATAACATTTGATCAACCACTTTTCAAAAAGCCAGTGAAATAGTTGAAACTTATGGGGACTCAGAAATCAAGTCGAAGGTAATCATTCGCCTTGGTGGATTTCATTTGTTAATGCCTTATCTTGGCTGCATTGGCTACATTATAGCAGGAAGCGGACTAGAGGATGTATTAAAAGAATGTTATGCAGCACATACAGTTTATAAAATGATGACAGGTCATGCTTATGCCAGCAGTTTAAGAGGACATATCCTAGTATATGTAGCACTATGTCAAAAGATTTTGAGCGAAATAATATATTCAGATAAAGAAACAGAATGCATAATGAAGATTCTGGAAAATTTTGAAAATGATCCACCAGTATATAATAATTAAGAAAATTCTATTCTGAATGCAATAAATAAGAAGTTCTTTGAAAAAATGTTAGAAATAGAAAGAAGAGGAAGTACGGCAAAATTGTGGATTCAATATGTTCGTATGGTAGCAACTGCAAAAAGTTTTATGAGATCTGAAAAAATGGGAAATTTCAAGTTGCAATATTATTAAGCAAATGTTACTGTATTTTCATGCATGTGGCCACTTTAATTAAGCAAAATCTGCACATTTGTATACTCAAAAAAATGGAAGATTTTATAAATGAAATGGATGAAAAGTATATATTACATATTACATGCACAAGAAGGTACTCAACATGATCCTACAATACAAGAATACCAGAATTTTATACAGAAAGGATTTTGTACAGTGAGGCACATAGACAAATTCTGGTCTCGCAATTATACCGATATGACTATAGAACAGGGTTTAATGCGAATAATGAAAATCACTGGAGGTCTAGTTCAACGAGGATTTACCGAAAGCATAGAAAATAGGTGGATTATTAGTTTACCATACTCACATGATATATGTGAACAAGTTGAGTTATTTTGCAACGTTAAATTTTCATCTTCGAAACAACATAGTGATGCTACTGATTCTCGAATAACTAGGGATAACGCAGACATTAATATAATTTTGAAGTTGTTTTCTTCGCACGAACCTTTTTTATATCATGAACGACTAATATCTATAGCTACAGGTTTAATTGGAGGGCAGAATATCAATTGTCAAAATGCTAAAAATATTGGTAAAAGTAGTATGGAAAAATTATTAATACACGTTTTTCGAATCTCAAATGTAAGAAGAAAGATCCGAGTTCAACCTCTTTCATCAATAAGTACTTCTATACAGCTTTCAGAATGAAAATATCGTTCCTATAGAGCCTAATTTACTTTCCCAACGGATTTGTGTAACAAAACAATCCGACGATGAGTTAAAAAATTATCTTCAATTTGAACTGGCACCTTGTCCAATGTCGTTATTTCATGAAGGATGTTTTCGAAAAACTCAGAAATCAGCATTGTTTGAATTATTTGTTAATGATGACATGCAACTGGACACCAATAATTATACATATTATTTCATTGATGGTGGTATGCTCCTTCATCGTGTTCAGTGGCATCAAAATGATTCATTTCAATGTATTTTAAAAAAATATGTAAAACATGTACAAAGTCATTTCGGTTCGGACGTTATAGTTGTTTTCGATGGGTATGCTAATAACAGTCGAAGCACTAAAGCTTTAGAACGAATTCGTCGTTCAAACAATAAGAAATGTGATGTCTTTTTTACTGAAAACATGAATGCTACAACGACTCAAGACAAATTTCTTTCGAATATAAATAATAAGAAGCGTTTGATTTCATATTAGCAAATTACTTAGCAAAAGAAAATATACTTGATTCACAAGACATTGATGATGCTGACTTACTGATTGTTAAAACCGCAATAGAACACTGTTTCAAAAATGTAGTCGTAGTCGCAGATGACATAGATATTCTAGTTTTGTTGACAGCATTAACTCCCAAAACGAAGACTATCTATTACTTAAACTGGGAAAAGGCAAAAATGAAAGAAAAGATTTTTCTTCTAACAGTTCCAACAGTTTCTGTAAAGAAAACATCTTATTTATGCATGCAATGACAGGGTGTGACACATAAAGGAAAAACCAGTAGTTTTAAGACCTTTGAAATAAAAAGCAAGAAAACCCCAGGACTTAGGGCAGCTGTACAAGTTTTTTCACAGCCAAATCAGTCACATGAAATTATTCACAAAAGTGGACAGATATGTTTATTGAATGTTTATAATGCTTCACATCAAAGATATTAATGAATCTAGATATATTTCTTTTACAAAGGCAGTAGTTAAAAAAAGGACAGTGAATTTGGCAACATTACCACCAACTGCAGATGCTGTAAAATATCATTTTTTCAGAGTATATTTATATTTCAGAGAATATTGTGTATGCTGAAGGAGAAATATAAATAGAAGACTTGACTTCTGAATCTTTTCAAGAAATTTGAGAAGAAACCGATTTTTAAATATATTTATCATAAAAATAATTGTTATACTTAAATTTTATAAATAAATAATAAATGAAGAGTGGAAGGTAGAAAGGGTCTAAAGTGCCAACATTTCAGTTTTTGGCTTTATTTGTTAGAAAGTTTCTATATACCATAAGGAATGTCTGTACAAAGGGGCTAAGTGCCAACTCTATTATATTCTGAGATATAGCCGAGGGAAATTTTTGTTTCAAAAATGACGGGTGGCAATGCCGTTGAAAGGGACTAAGTGCCAGCCGTGTGTGTTGCTTTGTTGTTCATATTTAGTGAATTTAGTGAAATGAATGCAAATATTACAGGCAATACCATAAAATGTAATAAACGTAATGAAAGAAGACTTTTAAAAAGGACTGGAAAAAGTTATGTTACGTATAAAGGTGTTGTTATTCCAGCTAAAGCCACTCGAACTTCTGAGGTAAGTTACTTATAATAATATGATTTACATTTACTTAATAAAATTAGTTATACCAAGTTAAACCTTTTTACAACATAATGCCTTGGTGTCATTATATAACAAATTTCTGTAATGTATTGTGTGTAAACAGTTTAAATATTTCTATCTGCTAGTCCAAGTGTAAAGAGTGTTTTGATTGTTAGGTTATGTTATCCACCATGTTAAGATTCAGTAAATAAATAAGTTATAGAAAAAGCTCACAGCACAATTATTTTAGAAGTATCATGAATGAAAATCATTTTTATTGAAGGAAATAGTTTTTGCTTTTTGACTAATAAAATTACTTTGTATTGTAGAACTCCTTTCTTTAGATTAAGGTAACACTATGTTCCAAAATATAAAGTTTAATTTTATTGAGTACAGAAGAAAATTATGAATTATTTATGCATGAAATTTATGCGAACATTTCCAAATTATGTGTAAACTTCTTCATTATAAACTGCAGGCTGCATAAACTGAAATGATTTTTCAGGTGTATTGTTTTTTTGTTTTTTTTTGTTACAGAAGACTTGTAATTGTAAATTTGATTGTACTAAAATTAGTGGGCATCAGAAATTGAAGCTCTTCAAGTCATTTTATGCTGAAGGTGCAGAAAGCCAAGGAATGTTTTTAATGGGACTATTATCTATATCCAATGTAAGACGTCGCAGGAATGGTTCATATGAATCAGAACAGGACAGCAGACGTCAATGTACCATAAACTATTCACTACCTGATGGAAATGGAAACACAATAAGGGTCTGCAAACGCACATTTATGAATGTATTTTCTGTAAGTAGTAAAAGATTATTTGTACTTGTCAACAAGTTTAAAATGGGTGAAACAGTATTTCAAGACAAACGTACATCCCACAAAAAGTCTATATATTATGAAGTAGACAAAACACGCATAAAGGAACACATTCTGTCCATTCCTAGAGATGTGAGTCATTACTCACGGGCTAGATCAAATAAAGAATATCTAAGTCCAGAACTAAATATTCGCAGGCTTACTACTGCCTTTAATAAAAAGTTTTCAGATAATCAAGTATCATATAAATATTACTGTAAGATATTTCTTACAGAATTTCCAAATTTATCTTTTCGGAAACTTAGGACAGATACATGTAAAACTTGTGATCTCTTGCAAAGTGATATACGAAACAACATCAAAGGGCAAAGGAAATTGCTTTACAAAAGCTTAAATTACATCGTTTAAAAACTGAAAAAGCATATAATGAGATGAAAAATGACAAAGTAATATCACAAAACATAGGTAGTAATGTAAGTTGTGTATCTGTTGACTTACAACAAGTTTTATTCGTACCAACGCTTACACACTCCGGTATGTTTTATATGCGACAGCTAAGCTGTTATAATTTTTGTGTAAATTTGTCTGACAATGACCAATCATATATGTGTGTGTGGCATGAGGGCATTGGAAGTAGAGGGGCCAATGAAATCGCTAGTTGCTTACTAAAAGTTCTTAATAAATTTGACATAACTCAGAAGAATGAGCTATATATCTGGAGTGACAACTGTGTTGGTCAAAACAAGAATCGTACGATGCTTTTCTTGTATATATTTCTTGTCTCTATTGGTATGTTCAAAAATATTCATCACAAGTTTTTAGTAAGTGAGCATAGCTTCCTTCAGTGTGACAGGGATTTTTTTCTTATTGAAAAACGAAAAAAAGTGACCTTGTTATGTACCTTCGGATATTCACAATGTTATTTCCACTGCAAAAGTACATCGACCATTTAAAGTGGTTGAAATGACGGAAACTGATTTTATTGATTTCCAAAAATGTGCAGATACCTTTCTGGTAACCACAAACCTACATATAAAAAAGTGTGTATCGATTCAAGTTGATGCATCACAGCCAGGGTTTGTTTTTGTAAGGGAAACATTTTCCGAACTGGAAGAATGCAGAAAAGTTAGGATTTTAAAGAAAGGAGTGACTATAAATGATATAAAAAACTGTGAAATTTTTGGGATCGCCAAACATAGTGTAATATCAGAAGAAAAAAAGAAAGATTTGCGTGCTATGATGCCATATATACCACCTGTTCGCCATCAGTTTTACTATGACCTTTTTTGATTATTTTGTAGTTTCTGTTTTCCATTTTTATTCAATCCAGTTGTGTAGTTACGTTATGGCTTTACTTTTTTATTTATCTTCAGTTCAGTTTAAGTAATTTTCTATTCTATATTTTGTATTCAATGGGTAAATTTATTTCAATTGAAAATATTGATTATAAAAAGTAAAAAAAAGTTATGATTAAAAAAAACCTAGTTTGTTTATTACGAGTAGTATTGTAACATTTATTACTTTTGTTTTTTTGCATATTTGTTTTCATCTAGTAATTTATGTAATAATATAATTTAATCCTAAGCAGAATATACAAAGTATTTAAATTTTTGTTCCTGTCTTGTGGTACTTTTCAAAGAAAATTTAGTATGCCACATAGATCCTTTCAAAGTAAAACATAAATGGCACTTACGCCTTTTCTAAAAATTTGACTTTTATATGCTTGTATAATTTGTATATTTTTATGAAAATAAATAAAACTTTTGGCACTTGTTTCCAACAGGTAGTTTCAATGTATGTATCCATTGTAATTTTAGTATTAATAATTACTTACTTTACTTTATCCAACGCCCGTCCTTGGTGCTTCCACCATTCGACGCCGAGCCTCCCAGTAGCGATTGATTGTGTCATCGTTCGGGTAAGTCAGCGATTGGCACGTCTGCAGGTGGTCGCCGTCCATCCTGCCAAGACCACAGAGAGGGCATGTTTCATCAGCAGCAAGACCGATACGGTAGAGATGCGCTTGGAGGTAGTCATGTCCAGTAGCAAGACGAAATCGTGCCACTGCCTCAGCTCTCTCAAGATGCTTTGGAATCGTTCCCGCTGTGGCAAGGCTTTCCCACTTTTTGCCAATGCTAAGGTCCTTCAAAGTTTTGAGCGTGGCGTTGTTGATGGTGTTGGTTATGAGGTTGTTTGCTCTATTGAGTGTGAAAGGTATCTCAGGCTGGTCAGTCTCTGCGCCGCGTTTTGCCATGATGTCCGCCCTTTCATTGCCTGGTATTCCAACATGGCTTGGAACCCATTGAAGAAACAAAAGCAGAGTGGCGAATTTTTCTAACGTTTTGCCCACGTTACAAATCCAGGGAACCCATCATAATTGACACTAGCCAATTCTACGGGCTGCCTACGTTGTAACGAACTGAAATTAAACTCAACACAATTAACAATAATAATTAAGCTAAATATTAGGACACAAGGGAAGGTATTTCACTGATTTATGCACTCACTTCAATGTGTAATAAGATGGCTTCTCTTTATTAACAAATGAAATGTTAGGATCCCATAACATAATTATTTATACTAAAATATTCAAAAGTGTTTGTACTTTTACCTCGGATCCGAGTTTACTTTAAATATTGTAAAGACGTCTGAGTATTACCATGCTCATCTAGGAGCTTGCAAGATTACATTTACCATTTGATGAATGGTATTATATGCTAAAGCGATTATAATTAACATTTACATATTAACGTTACAACGTATGATTTTCAATATTACAGTCTACATCTATTTGGTTTCATTTATTGTTTAAAGAAAATTATAGTCTTTGAAACGTCTCTTTCATTTATAAGTTATGTCTCAAATGTAATTAACTCTCGATAGTCAAGCTATCGAGTCACCTTTACAATAAGTTGTGCTGTCCTCGTCCTGGGGTGTCACACTTGGGAATTCTGGTAGTCGGCGTCGTCATCTGGGTCGTGTCTTCGGCGAATATTTTATAGCTGGTTCACTGAGGAGATTGAAGTAAAGCTGGTTAGAGTTGGGGTAGATCCACGTAGGTCCTGGTCAGCGTCGTAGGAGTCGTAGACGTCCATTATGTGCAGTTTATGCAGGTCACATATTCACATGTAAAGTTGTACTGGAGTTTACATCTTGAGTAGAGACGTCATCTTTCTTACGTGTTGGTAATTTTTCTTAACTTATTACATTTCTTAACAAAACCTTTCTACATTTTACATATTAAAAACTTGCTCCCCACGTTTTGTAGTGGTAGCTAACAGTTACATTTAAATTTAATCAAAACATTTCTGAAGAGCTCTCGCTCGTAGGTGTGCACTGTCTGACGGCTGCATAGTAACTCTTAACTCGATTCGTCTGGCACATTACAACAAAAGCGGGGCGAGTACTCCGCGATAATATAGTTCCTATTTTTATTTAAATTGACATTATTATAACAAGAAGAAACAAATTATTTATACTTATTTAATTTACGGGAATTATTTTAACTACTACTCGTGCCTTCAAATTACTAATTACAAACATTACGATTTTATACATTTCTAAGTTACAGACGGTTCGCAAAGCACGTTGAGTCCGGAATTAAACAGGTCACCGCATGATGACTTACAAAAGGGTTAACTGTGATATTAATAGCTTTTTACAATTCGATTTTTTTTATTAATTGTTTAGTTAAGAGTTTTCCATTAACATCTCATACTTATTCTGAGTTAGTACAGGGCATTAGGTTTAATAGTGCGATTTAAAAATACTTAATTGCTTTTTAATTTTTTTATATTATTAAATATTTTATTATCAATTAAATCGTCACATACTCCGCCGCTTAAAATCCACATTAAGAATTTTAGTGAGGAGAACGCAAAATTGGGGACTTGGAGTATGCTTGGTGTCAATGTGTGGAAATTTAATTTAGTATACGGTTTATTTTCTCTATCTCTCTTTAAATGATCTTGTTCTCATCCGTGAAATTCCCTTTTTCTCGTTACTTACAATGCTAACTTATATTTTAATTCTTAATACTAATTTCCCTACCTTTCCGTAACTCACAATATCGTGGCCCGACTGACATCGGCTTACTCTAACTACACAAGTTAGCTTTCAGCACTCACTAACGATTACCTTGGCACACTCTAACTACACAAGTTAGCTTTCTGCACCATCATTACCCTTTTCAGTCGGCGCCGTTGTGACTATGTTACGTTACATTTATATAATCACTTCTTAATTACATCTAATATAACCTAAAGCGGATCCCATACTCCACTTTAGATTATTTCTAATCCTAATTGCTTACGCTACTGAGAGAAGCGGAATTTCACGAAGATAATTCTTATCC
The DNA here is from genome assembly GCA_034769895.1 of Magicicada septendecula. Classification (NCBI taxonomy): domain Eukaryota; kingdom Metazoa; phylum Arthropoda; class Insecta; order Hemiptera; family Cicadidae; genus Magicicada; species Magicicada septendecula. The sequence goes on along the minus strand of CM068374.1, from coordinate 306,150,851 downwards.
TCTCTTTAAAAGATCAGCTGTTATACATAAACAAACTATGCAGGAGGGGACAAACATTGGACGCATTGTATTTCACACGCGGGTGGTGTTCATTGTTTAGGGATGCTGCCATTTATAACAATAGAGGGAAGGGTGGCTGCTTACTACATATTTCTGGTACGAACGAGTTTGTCTCTTACTGGCAAGCGGGGGAATTATTTTGAACAGGCCACGACCGGGTGTTTACACTATTCAACTATACTTTTATTATTTTTTTTTCTCTTTTATTTACTGCTACACTTCACAAGTTAGTTTAAATTAAGATTTATTCAGCCTTATTATTTAAAGCAATTACTATACACTTATTATTTTCTTTTTGTTTTCTTTCTAAGAAACTTACCTTTTTCTTTATTTATTTATTATTTACTTTGGGGGAGATTTAAGAAACTTACTTAGAATTATTTCCTATTGAATTACCATATTTATTTAGGGCACTTTGTTTACTTTGTTTTCAGTTACGCTCAGTTTACAAGTTTACTGTTCTGGGGCATGGGGTTTAACACTTTATCTAACAAGGGAGGGTTAACTACGTCATTTATTCATTAGAAATTTAAGTCACTATAAGTACTTGCTCTACTATACTATACACAATTATTTCCTACACACTTTAGTACATGGTAAACATTTATTAACAGTGATTATTAAACATTTGCATTAGTTTCTATTTAAACGATCAGCTGTTACGCTGGAATGTAGGTCACCCTCGTATATTTAGTAAACAATGACAAAGTAGTTATATGCGTGGGAACGCGAGGATTACGCACACGTATTGTTCTCTACACAATGCCTCAGCCTATCTTTCTCGACCAGTTTTAACTGTACAGGCCAGTCGGAGTAAGGGGTGAATCTAATTCAACAAAACACGCTTTACAAGTTACAGGTATATTACGGCCATAACAGTCTGAGTTTAGTAATTAATTCTCTTGCTTTCCACCATTAAAATTTTTGTTTATTTAAATTTTGGTAACAAAATTAAGTTACGAATTTCTTTACACGTAATTAACCGGGTCTACTTTACGCAGGAGTTTATGTTTTTGTTTTTACCGTGACGACAGACATACACTTACATTCTATGCAGGCATATTCATGAAACTACAGGTCTTGACTTGTCACAATATAAACCTGTTAAAGACTGAACAGATTAACAAGCACTAAAATTCATGTGCGTACTTGCATTTGGCGTCATACAATGATATTTCAAGTTATACAGACTATCATTGTATTAAATCACGTATCTTAAAATAATTAATTTTATGAAAATTAATGTTACATGAAATACAGTAACTGAGTGCATAGATCAGATAACGAGTGCAGAGAGTTATCTATTTTACTACGTAACAATTATTTTAATTATCAGAGTGACGTATCTTTGTTAGCGTCACGATGCTTACAACCTTTTTTTAACTCAAGGCAGAGTGTGGTCATTTTTGTGACACTCTGTACATGATCATTTCTTTAATAACAAAAGCAGAGTGGCGCATTTTTGTAACGTTTTGCCCACGTTACAAATCCAGGGAACCCATCATAATTGACACTAGCCAATTCTACGGGCTGCCTACGTTGTAACGAACTGAAATTAAACTCAACACAATTAACAATAATAATTAAGCTAAATATTAGGACACAAGGGAAGGTATTTCACTGATTTATGCACTCACTTCAATGTGTAATAAGATGACTTCTCTTTATTAACAAATGAAATGTTAGGATCCCATAACATAATTATTTATACTAAAATATTCAAAAGTGTTTTCTGGAAAACTAGGGATCATACTGATCATGTACTTTTACCTCGGATCCGAGTTTACTTTAAATATTGTAAAGACGTCTGAGTATTACCATGCTCATCTAGGAGCTTGCAAGATTACATTTACCATTTGATGAATGGTATTATATGCTAAAGGGATTATAATTAACATTTACATATTAACGTTACAACGTATGATTTTCAATATTACAGTCTACATCTATTTGGTTTCATTTATTGTTTAAAGAAAATTATAGTCTTTGAAAAGTCTCTTTCATTTATAAGTTATGTCTCAAATGTAATTAACTCTCGATAGTCAAGCTATCGAGTCACCTTTACAATAAGTTGTGCTGTCCTCGTCCTGGGGTGTCACACTTGGGAATTCTGGTAGTCGGCGTCGTCATCTGGGTCGTGTCTTCGGCGAATATTTTATAGCTGGTTCACTGAGGAGATTGAAGTAAAGCTGGTTAGAGTTGGGGTAGATCCACGTAGGTCCTGGTCAGCGTCGTAGGAGTCGTAGACGTCCATTATGTGCAGTTTATGCAGGTCACATATTCACATGTAAAGTTGTACTGGAGTTTACATCTTGAGTAGAGGCGTCATCTTTCTTACGTGTTGGTAATTTTTCTTAACTTATTACATTTCTTAACAAAACCTTTCTACATTTTACATATTAAAAACTTGCTCCCCACGTTTTGTAGTGGTAGCTAACAGTTACATTTAAATTTAATCAAAACATTTCTGAAGAGCTCTCGCTCGTAGGTGTGCACTGTCTGACGGCTGCATAGTAACTCTTAACTCGATTCGTCTGGCACATTACAACAAAAGCGGGGCGAGTACTCCGCGATAATATAGTTCCTATTTTTATTTAAATTGACATTATTATAACAAGAAGAAACAAATTATTTATACTTATTTAATTTACGGGAATTATTTTAACTACTACTCGTGCCTTCAAATTACTAATTACAAACATTACGATTTTATACATTTCTAAGTTACAGACGGTTCGCAAAGCACGTTGAGTCCGGAATTAAACAGGTCACCGCATGATGACTTACAAAAGGGTTAACTGTGATATTAATAGCTTTTTACAATTCGATTTTTTTTATTAATTGTTTAGTTAAGAGTTTTCCATTAACATCTCATACTTATTCTGAGTTAGTACAGGGCATTAGGTTTAATAGTGCGATTTAAAAATACTTAATTGCTTTTTAATTTTTTTTTATTATTAAATATTTTATTATCAATTAAATCGTCACATACTCCGCCGCTTAAAATCCACATTAAGAATTTTAGTGAGGAGAACGCAAAATTGGGGACTTGGAGTATGCTTGGTGTCAATGTGTGGAAATTTAATTTAGTATACGGTTTATTTTCTCTATCTCTCTTTAAATGATCTTGTTCTCATCCGTGAAATTCCCTTTTTCTCGTTACTTACAATGCTAACTTATATTTTAATTCTTAATACTAATTTCCCTACCTTTCCGTAACTCACAATATCGTGGCCCGACTGACATCGGCTTACTCTAACTACACAAGTTAGCTTTCAGCACTCACTAACGATTACCTTGGCACACTCTAACTACACAAGTTAGCTTTCTGCACCATCATTACCCTTTTCAGTCGGCGCCGTTGTGACTATGTTACGTTACATTTATATAATCACTTCTTAATTACATCTAATATAACCTAAAGCGGATCCCATACTCCACTTTAGATTATTTCTAATCCTAATTGCTTACGCTACTGAGAGAAGCGGAATTTCACGAAGATAATTCTTATCCTCTCTTTAAAAGATCAGCTGTTATACATAAACAAACTATGCAGGAGGGGACAAACATTGGACGCATTGTATTTCACACGCGGGTGGTGTTCATTGTTTAGGGATGCTGCCATTTATAACAATAGAGGGAAGGGTGGCTGCTTACTACATATTTCTGGTACGAACGAGTTTGTCTCTTACTGGCAAGCGGGGGAATTATTTTGAACAGGCCACGACCGGGTGTTTACACTATTCAACTATACTTTTATTATTATTTTTTTCTCTTTTATTTACTGCTACACTTCACAAGTTAGTTTAAATTAAGATTTATTCAGCCTTATTATTTAAAGCAATTACTATACACTTATTATTTTCTTTTTGTTTTCTTTCTAAGAAACTTACCTTTTTCTTTATTTATTTATTATTTACTTTGGGGGAGATTTAAGAAACTTACTTAGAATTATTTCCTATTGAATTACCATATTTATTTAGGGCACTTTGTTTACTTTGTTTTCAGTTACGCTCAGTTTACAAGTTTACTGTTCTGGGGCATGGGGTTTAACACTTTATCTAACAAGGGAGGGTTAACTACGTCATTTATTCATTAGAAATTTAAGTCACTATAAGTACTTGCTCTACTATACTATACACAATTATTTCCTACACACTTTAGTACATGGTAAACATTTATTAACAGTGATTATTAAACATTTGCATTAGTTTCTATTTAAACGATCAGCTGTTACGCTGGAATGTAGGTCACCCTCGTATATTTAGTAAACAATGACAAAGTAGTTATATGCGTGGGAACGCGAGGATTACGCACACGTATTGTTCTCTACACAATGCCTCAGCCTATCTTTCTCGACCAGTTTTAACTGTACAGGCCAGTCGGAGTAAGGGGTGAATCTAATTCAACAAAACACGCTTTACAAGTTACAGGTATATTACGGCCATAACAGTCTGAGTTTAGTAATTAATTCTCTTGCTTTCCACCATTAAAATTTTTGTTTATTTAAATTTTGGTAACAAAATTAAGTTACGAATTTCTTTACACGTAATTAACCGGGTCTACTTTACGCAGGAGTTTATGTTTTTGTTTTTACCGTGACGACAGACATACACTTACATTCTATGCAGGCATATTCATGAAACTACAGGTCTTGACTTGTCACAATATAAACCTGTTAAAGACTGAACAGATTAACAAGCACTAAAATTCATGTGCGTACTTGCATTTGGCGTCATACAATGATATTTCAAGTTATACAGACTATCATTGTATTAAATCACGTATCTTAAAATAATTAATTTTATGAAAATTAATGTTACATGAAATACAGTAACTGAGTGCATAGATCAGATAACGAGTGCAGAGAGTTATCTATTTTACTACGTAACAATTATTTTAATTATCAGAGTGACGTATCTTTGTTAGCGTCACGATGCTTACAACCTTTTTTTAACTCAAGGCAGAGTGTGGTCATTTTTGTGACACTCTGTACATGATCATTTCTTTAATAACAAAAGCAGAGTGGCGCATTTTTGTAACGTTTTGCCCACGTTACAAATCCAGGGAACCCATCATAATTGACACTAGCCAATTCTACGGGCTGCCTACGTTGTAACGAACTGAAATTAAACTCAACACAATTAACAATAATAATTAAGCTAAATATTAGGACACAAGGGAAGGTATTTCACTGATTTATGCACTCACTTCAATGTGTAATAAGATGACTTCTCTTTATTAACAAATGAAATGTTAGGATCCCATAACATAATTATTTATACTAAAATATTCAAAAGTGTTTTCTGGAAAACTAGGGATCATACTGATCATGTACTTTTACCTCGGATCCGAGTTTACTTTAAATATTGTAAAGACGTCTGAGTATTACCATGCTCATCTAGGAGCTTGCAAGATTACATTTACCATTTGATGAATGGTATTATATGCTAAAGGGATTATAATTAACATTTACATATTAACGTTACAACGTATGATTTTCAATATTACAGTCTACATCTATTTGGTTTCATTTATTGTTTAAAGAAAATTATAGTCTTTGAAAAGTCTCTTTCATTTATAAGTTATGTCTCAAATGTAATTAACTCTCGATAGTCAAGCTATCGAGTCACCTTTACAATAAGTTGTGCTGTCCTCGTCCTGGGGTGTCACACTTGGGAATTCTGGTAGTCGGCGTCGTCATCTGGGTCGTGTCTTCGGCGAATATTTTATAGCTGGTTCACTGAGGAGATTGAAGTAAAGCTGGTTAGAGTTGGGGTAGATCCACGTAGGTCCTGGTCAGCGTCGTAGGAGTCGTAGACGTCCATTATGTGCAGTTTATGCAGGTCACATATTCACATGTAAAGTTGTACTGGAGTTTACATCTTGAGTAGAGACGTCATCTTTCTTACGTGTTGGTAATTTTTCTTAACTTATTACATTTCTTAACAAAACCTTTCTACATTTTACATATTAAAAACTTGCTCCCCACGTTTTGTAGTGGTAGCTAACAGTTACATTTAAATTTAATCAAAACATTTCTGAAGAGCTCTCGCTCGTAGGTGTGCACTGTCTGACGGCTGCATAGTAACTCTTAACTCGATTCGTCTGGCACATTACAACAAAAGCGGGGCGAGTACTCCGCGATAATATAGTTCCTATTTTTATTTAAATTGACATTATTATAACAAGAAGAAACAAATTATTTATACTTATTTAATTTACGGGAATTATTTTAACTACTACTCGTGCCTTCAAATTACTAATTACAAACATTACGATTTTATACATTTCTAAGTTACAGACGGTTCGCAAAGCACGTTGAGTCCGGAATTAAACAGGTCACCGCATGATGACTTACAAAAGGGTTAACTGTGATATTAATAGCTTTTTACAATTCGATTTTTTTTATTAATTGTTTAGTTAAGAGTTTTCCATTAACATCTCATACTTATTCTGAGTTAGTACAGGGCATTAGGTTTAATAGTGCGATTTAAAAATACTTAATTGCTTTTTAATTTTTTTTTATTATTAAATATTTTATTATCAATTAAATCGTCACATACTCCGCCGCTTAAAATCCACATTAAGAATTTTAGTGAGGAGAACGCAAAATTGGGGACTTGGAGTATGCTTGGTGTCAATGTGTGGAAATTTAATTTAGTATACGGTTTATTTTCTCTATCTCTCTTTAAATGATCTTGTTCTCATCCGTGAAATTCCCTTTTTCTCGTTACTTACAATGCTAACTTATATTTTAATTCTTAATACTAATTTCCCTACCTTTCCGTAACTCACAATATCGTGGCCCGACTGACATCGGCTTACTCTAACTACACAAGTTAGCTTTCAGCACTCACTAACGATTACCTTGGCACACTCTAACTACACAAGTTAGCTTTCTGCACCATCATTACCCTTTTCAGTCGGCGCCGTTGTGACTATGTTACGTTACATTTATATAATCACTTCTTAATTACATCTAATATAACCTAAAGCGGATCCCATACTCCACTTTAGATTATTTCTAATCCTAATTGCTTACGCTACTGAGAGAAGCGGAATTTCACGAAGATAATTCTTATCCTCTCTTTAAAAGATCAGCTGTTATACATAAACAAACTATGCAGGAGGGGACAAACATTGGACGCATTGTATTTCACACGCGGGTGGTGTTCATTGTTTAGGGATGCTGCCATTTATAACAATAGAGGGAAGGGTGGCTGCTTACTACATATTTCTGGTACGAACGAGTTTGTCTCTTACTGGCAAGCGGGGGAATTATTTTGAACAGGCCACGACCGGGTGTTTACACTATTCAACTATACTTTTATTTTTATTTTTTCTCTTTTATTTACTGCTACACTTCACAAGTTAGTTTAAATTAAGATTTATTCAGCCTTATTATTTAAAGCAATTACTATACACTTATTATTTTCTTTTTGTTTTCTTTCTAAGAAACTTACCTTTTTCTTTATTTATTTATTATTTACTTTGGGGGAGATTTAAGAAACTTACTTAGAATTATTTCCTATTGAATTACCATATTTATTTAGGGCACTTTGTTTACTTTGTTTTCAGTTACGCTCAGTTTACAAGTTTACTGTTCTGGGGCATGGGGTTTAACACTTTATCTAACAAGGGAGGGTTAACTACGTCATTTATTCATTAGAAATTTAAGTCACTATAAGTACTTGCTCTACTATACTATACACAATTATTTCCTACACACTTTAGTACATGGTAAACATTTATTAACAGTGATTATTAAACATTTGCATTAGTTTCTATTTAAACGATCAGCTGTTACGCTGGAATGTAGGTCACCCTCGTATATTTAGTAAACAATGACAAAGTAGTTATATGCGTGGGAACGCGAGGATTACGCACACGTATTGTTCTCTACACAATGCCTCAGCCTATCTTTCTCGACCAGTTTTAACTGTACAGGCCAGTCGGAGTAAGGGGTGAATCTAATTCAACAAAACACGCTTTACAAGTTACAGGTATATTACGGCCATAACAGTCTGAGTTTAGTAATTAATTCTCTTGCTTTCCACCATTAAAATTTTTGTTTATTTAAATTTTGGTAACAAAATTAAGTTACGAATTTCTTTACACGTAATTAACCGGGTCTACTTTACGCAGGAGTTTATGTTTTTGTTTTTACCGTGACGACAGACATACACTTACATTCTATGCAGGCATATTCATGAAACTACAGGTCTTGACTTGTCACAATATAAACCTGTTAAAGACTGAACAGATTAACAAGCACTAAAATTCATGTGCGTACTTGCATTTGGCGTCATACAATGATATTTCAAGTTATACAGACTATCATTGTATTAAATCACGTATCTTAAAATAATTAATTTTATGAAAATTAATGTTACATGAAATACAGTAACTGAGTGCATAGATCAGATAACGAGTGCAGAGAGTTATCTATTTTACTACGTAACAATTATTTTAATTATCAGAGTGACGTATCTTTGTTAGCGTCACGATGCTTACAACCTTTTTTTAACTCAAGGCAGTGTGTGGTCATTTTTGTGACACTCTGTACATGATCATTTCTTTAATAACAAAAGCAGAGTGGCGCATTTTTGTAACGTTTTGCCCACGTTACAAATCCAGGGAACCCATCATAATTGACACTAGCCAATTCTACGGGCTGCCTACGTTGTAACGAACTGAAATTAAACTCAACACAATTAACAATAATAATTAAGCTAAATATTAGGACACAAGGGAAGGTATTTCACTGATTTATGCACTCACTTCAATGTGTAATAAGATGACTTCTCTTTATTAACAAATGAAATGTTAGGATCCCATAACATAATTATTTATACTAAAATATTCAAAAGTGTTTTCTGGAAAACTAGGGATCATACTGATCATGTACTTTTACCTCGGATCCGAGTTTACTTTAAATATTGTAAAGACGTCTGAGTATTACCATGCTCATCTAGGAGCTTGCAAGATTACATTTACCATTTGATGAATGGTATTATATGCTGAAGGGATTATAATTAACATTTACATATTAACGTTACAACGTATGATTTTCAATATTACAGTCTACATCTATTTGGTTTCATTTATTGTTTAAAGAAAATTATAGTCTTTGAAAAGCCTCTTTCATTTATAAGTTATGTCTCAAATGTAATTAACTCTCGATAGTCAAGCTATCGAGTCACCTTTACAATAAGTTGTGCTGTCCTCGTCCTGGGGTGTCACACTTGGGAATTCTGGTAGTCGGCGTCGTCATCTGGGTCGTGTCTTCGGCGAATATTTTATAGCTGGTTCACTGAGGAGATTGAAGTAAAGCTGGTTAGAGTTGGGGTAGATCCACGTAGGTCCTGGTCAGCGTCGTAGGAGTCGTAGACGTCCATTATGTGCAGTTTATGCAGGTCACATATTCACATGTAAAGTTGTACTGGAGTTTACATCTTGAGTAGAGACGTCATCTTTCTTACGTGTTGGTAATTTTTCTTAACTTATTACATTTCTTAACAAAACCTTTCTACATTTTACATATTAAAAACTTGCTCCCCACGTTTTGTAGTGGTAGCTAACAGTTACATTTAAATTTAATCAAAACATTTCTGAAGAGCTCTCGCTCGTAGGTGTGCACTGTCTGACGGCTGCATAGTAACTCTTAACTCGATTCGTCTGGCACATTACAACAAAAGCGGGGCGAGTACTCCGCGATAATATAGTTCCTATTTTTATTTAAATTGACATTATTATAACAAGAAGAAACAAATTATTTATACTTATTTAATTTACGGGAATTATTTTAACTACTACTCGTGCCTTCAAATTACTAATTACAAACATTACGATTTTATACATTTCTAAGTTACAGACGGTTCGCAAAGCACGTTGAGTCCGGAATTAAACAGGTCACCGCATGATGACTTACAAAAGGGTTAACTGTGATATTAATAGCTTTTTACAATTCGATTTTTTTTATTAATTGTTTAGTTAAGAGTTTTCCATTAACATCTCATACTTATTCTGAGTTAGTACAGGGCATTAGGTTTAATAGTGCGATTTAAAAATACTTAATTGCTTTTTAATTTTTTTTTATTATTAAATATTTTATTATCAATTAAATCGTCACATACTCCGCCGCTTAAAATCCACATTAAGAATTTTAGTGAGGAGAACGCAAAATTGGGGACTTGGAGTATGCTTGGTGTCAATGTGTGGAAATTTAATTTAGTATACGGTTTATTTTCTCTATCTCTCTTTAAATGATCTTGTTCTCATCCGTGAAATTCCCTTTTTCTCGTTACTTACAATGCTAACTTATATTTTAATTCTTAATACTAATTTCCCTACCTTTCCGTAACTCACAATATCGTGGCCCGACTGACATCGGCTTACTCTAACTACACAAGTTAGCTTTCAGCACTCACTAACGATTACCTTGGCACACTCTAACTACACAAGTTAGCTTTCTGCACCATCATTACCCTTTTCAGTCGGCGCCGTTGTGACTATGTTACGTTACATTTATATAATCACTTCTTAATTACATCTAATATAACCTAAAGCGGATCCCATACTCCACTTTAGATTATTTCTAATCCTAATTGCTTACGCTACTGAGAGAAGCGGAATTTCACGAAGATAATTCTTATCCTCTCTTTAAAAGATCAGCTGTTATACATAAACAAACTATGCAGGAGGGGACAAACATTGGACGCATTGTATTTCACACGCGGGTGGTGTTCATTGTTTAGGGATGCTGCCATTTATAACAATAGAGGGAAGGGTGGCTGCTTACTACATATTTCTGGTACGAACGAGTTTGTCTCTTACTGGCAAGCGGGGGAATTATTTTGAACAGGCCACGACCGGGTGTTTACACTATTCAACTATACTTTTATTTTTATTTTTTCTCTTTTATTTACTGCTACACTTCACAAGTTAGTTTAAATTAAGATTTATTCAGCCTTATTATTTAAAGCAATTACTATACACTTATTATTTTCTTTTTGTTTTCTTTCTAAGAAACTTACCTTTTTCTTTATTTATTTATTATTTACTTTGGGGGAGATTTAAGAAACTTACTTAGAATTATTTCCTATTGAATTACCATATTTATTTAGGGCACTTTGTTTACTTTGTTTTCAGTTACGCTCAGTTTACAAGTTTACTGTTCTGGGGCATGGGGTTTAACACTTTATCTAACAAGGGAGGGTTAACTACGTCATTTATTCATTAGAAATTTAAGTCACTATAAGTACTTGCTCTACTATACTATACACAATTATTTCCTACACACTTTAGTACATGGTAAACATTTATTAACAGTGATTATTAAACATTTGCATTAGTTTCTATTTAAACGATCAGCTGTTACGCTGGAATGTAGGTCACCCTCGTATATTTAGTAAACAATGACAAAGTAGTTATATGCGTGGGAACGCGAGGATTACGCACACGTATTGTTCTCTACACAATGCCTCAGCCTATCTTTCTCGACCAGTTTTAACTGTACAGGCCAGTCGGAGTAAGGGGTGAATCTAATTCAACAAAACACGCTTTACAAGTTACAGGTATATTACGGCCATAACAGTCTGAGTTTAGTAATTAATTCTCTTGCTTTCCACCATTAAAATTTTTGTTTATTTAAATTTTGGTAACAAAATTAAGTTACGAATTTCTTTACACGTAATTAACCGGGTCTACTTTACGCAGGAGTTTATGTTTTTGTTTTTACCGTGACGACAGACATACACTTACATTCTATGCAGGCATATTCATGAAACTACAGGTCTTGACTTGTCACAATATAAACCTGTTAAAGACTGAACAGATTAACAAGCACTAAAATTCATGTGCGTACTTGCATTTGGCGTCATACAATGATATTTCAAGTTATACAGACTATCATTGTATTAAATCACGTATCTTAAAATAATTAATTTTATGAAAATTAATGTTACATGAAATACAGTAACTGAGTGCATAGATCAGATAACGAGTGCAGAGAGTTATCTATTTTACTACGTAACAATTATTTTAATTATCAGAGTGACGTATCTTTGTTAGCGTCACGATGCTTACAACCTTTTTTTAACTCAAGGCAGTGTGTGGTCATTTTTGTGACACTCTGTACATGATCATTTCTTTAATAACAAAAGCAGAGTGGCGCATTTTTGTAACGTTTTGCCCACGTTACAAATCCAGGGAACCCATCATAATTGACACTAGCCAATTCTACGGGCTGCCTACGTTGTAACGAACTGAAATTAAACTCAACACAATTAACAATAATAATTAAGCTAAATATTAGGACACAAGGGAAGGTATTTCACTGATTTATGCACTCACTTCAATGTGTAATAAGATGACTTCTCTTTATTAACAAATGAAATGTTAGGATCCCATAACATAATTATTTATACTAAAATATTCAAAAGTGTTTTCTGGAAAACTAGGGATCATACTGATCATGTACTTTTACCTCGGATCCGAGTTTACTTTAAATATTGTAAAGACGTCTGAGTATTACCATGCTCATCTAGGAGCTTGCAAGATTACATTTACCATTTGATGAATGGTATTATATGCTAAAGGGATTATAATTAACATTTACATATTAACGTTACAACGTATGATTTTCAATATTACAGTCTACATCTATTTGGTTTCATTTATTGTTTAAAGAAAATTATAGTCTTTGAAAAGCCTCTTTCATTTATAAGTTATGTCTCAAATGTAATTAACTCTCGATAGTCAAGCTATCGAGTCACCTTTACAATAAGTTGTGCTGTCCTCGTCCTGGGGTGTCACACTTGGGAATTCTGGTAGTCGGCGTCGTCATCTGGGTCGTGTCTTCGGCGAATATTTTATAGCTGGTTCACTGAGGAGATTGAAGTAAAGCTGGTTAGAGTTGGGGTAGATCCACGTAGGTCCTGGTCAGCGTCGTAGGAGTCGTAGACGTCCATTATGTGCAGTTTATGCAGGTCACATATTCACATGTAAAGTTGTACTGGAGTTTACATCTTGAGTAGAGACGTCATCTTTCTTACGTGTTGGTAATTTTTCTTAACTTATTACATTTCTTAACAAAACCTTTCTACATTTTACATATTAAAAACTTGCTCCCCACGTTTTGTAGTGGTAGCTAACAGTTACATTTAAATTTAATCAAAACATTTCTGAAGAGCTCTCGCTCGTAGGTGTGCACTGTCTGACGGCTGCATAGTAACTCTTAACTCGATTCGTCTGGCACATTACAACAAAAGCGGGGCGAGTACTCCGCGATAATATAGTTCCTATTTTTATTTAAATTGACATTATTATAACAAGAAGAAACAAATTATTTATACTTATTTAATTTACGGGAATTATTTTAACTACTACTCGTGCCTTCAAATTACTAATTACAAACATTACGATTTTATACATTTCTAAGTTACAGACGGTTCGCAAAGCACGTTGAGTCCGGAATTAAACAGGTCACCGCATGATGACTTACAAAAGGGTTAACTGTGATATTAATAGCTTTTTACAATTCGATTTTTTTTATTAATTGTTTAGTTAAGAGTTTTCCATTAACATCTCATACTTATTCTGAGTTAGTACAGGGCATTAGGTTTAATAGTGCGATTTAAAAATACTTAATTGCTTTTTAATTTTTTTTTATTATTAAATATTTTATTATCAATTAAATCGTCACATACTCCGCCGCTTAAAATCCACATTAAGAATTTTAGTGAGGAGAACGCAAAATTGGGGACTTGGAGTATGCTTGGTGTCAATGTGTGGAAATTTAATTTAGTATACGGTTTATTTTCTCTATCTCTCTTTAAATGATCTTGTTCTCATCCGTGAAATTCCCTTTTTCTCGTTACTTACAATGCTAACTTATATTTTAATTCTTAATACTAATTTCCCTACCTTTCCGTAACTCACAATATCGTGGCCCGACTGACATCGGCTTACTCTAACTACACAAGTTAGCTTTCAGCACTCACTAACGATTACCTTGGCACACTCTAACTACACAAGTTAGCTTTCTGCACCATCATTACCCTTTTCAGTCGGCGCCGTTGTGACTATGTTACGTTACATTTATATAATCACTTCTTAATTACATCTAATATAACCTAAAGCGGATCCCATACTCCACTTTAGATTATTTCTAATCCTAATTGCTTACGCTACTGAGAGAAGCGGAATTTCACGAAGATAATTCTTATCCTCTCTTTAAAAGATCAGCTGTTATACATAAACAAACTATGCAGGAGGGGACAAACATTGGACGCATTGTATTTCACACGCGGGTGGTGTTCATTGTTTAGGGATGCTGCCATTTATAACAATAGAGGGAAGGGTGGCTGCTTACTACATATTTCTGGTACGAACGAGTTTGTCTCTTACTGGCAAGCGGGGGAATTATTTTGAACAGGCCACGACCGGGTGTTTACACTATTCAACTATACTTTTATTATTTTTTTTTCTCTTTTATTTACTGCTACACTTCACAAGTTAGTTTAAATTAAGATTTATTCAGCCTTATTATTTAAAGCAATTACTATACACTTATTATTTTCTTTTTGTTTTCTTTCTAAGAAACTTACCTTTTTCTTTATTTATTTATTATTTACTTTGGGGGAGATTTAAGAAACTTACTTAGAATTATTTCCTATTGAATTACCATATTTATTTAGGGCACTTTGTTTACTTTGTTTTCAGTTACGCTCAGTTTACAAGTTTACTGTTCTGGGGCATGGGGTTTAACACTTTATCTAACAAGGGAGGGTTAACTACGTCATTTATTCATTAGAAATTTAAGTCACTATAAGTACTTGCTCTACTATACTATACACAATTATTTCCTACACACTTTAGTACATGGTAAACATTTATTAACAGTGATTATTAAACATTTGCATTAGTTTCTATTTAAACGATCAGCTGTTACGCTGGAATGTAGGTCACCCTCGTATATTTAGTAAACAATGACAAAGTAGTTATATGCGTGGGAACGCGAGGATTACGCACACGTATTGTTCTCTACACAATGCCTCAGCCTATCTTTCTCGACCAGTTTTAACTGTACAGGCCAGTCGGAGTAAGGGGTGAATCTAATTCAACAAAACACGCTTTACAAGTTACAGGTATATTACGGCCATAACAGTCTGAGTTTAGTAATTAATTCTCTTGCTTTCCACCATTAAAATTTTTGTTTATTTAAATTTTGGTAACAAAATTAAGTTACGAATTTCTTTACACGTAATTAACCGGGTCTACTTTACGCAGGAGTTTATGTTTTTGTTTTTACCGTGACGACAGACATACACTTACATTCTATGCAGGCATATTCATGAAACTACAGGTCTTGACTTGTCACAATATAAACCTGTTAAAGACTGAACAGATTAACGAGCACTAAAATTCATGTGCGTACTTGCATTTGGCGTCATACAATGATATTTCAAGTTATACAGACTATCATTGTATTAAATCACGTATCTTAAAATAATTAATTTTATGAAAATTAATGTTACATGAAATACAGTAACTGAGTGCATAGATCAGATAACGAGTGCAGAGAGTTATCTATTTTACTACGTAACAATTATTTTAATTATCAGAGTGACGTATCTTTGTTAGCGTCACGATGCTTACAACCTTTTTTTAACTCAAGGCAGAGTGTGGTCATTTTTGTGACACTCTGTACATGATCATTTCTTTAATAACAAAAGCAGAGTGGCGCATTTTTGTAACGTTTTGCCCACGTTACAAATCCAGGGAACCCATCATAATTGACACTAGCCAATTCTACGGGCTGCCTACGTTGTAACGAACTGAAATTAAACTCAACACAATTAACAATAATAATTAAGCTAAATATTAGGACACAAGGGAAGGTATTTCACTGATTTATGCACTCACTTCAATGTGTAATAAGATGACTTCTCTTTATTAACAAATGAAATGTTAGGATCCCATAACATAATTATTTATACTAAAATATTCAAAAGTGTTTTCTGGAAAACTAGGGATCATACTGATCATGTACTTTTACCTCGGATCCGAGTTTACTTTAAATATTGTAAAGACGTCTGAGTATTACCATGCTCATCTAGGAGCTTGCAAGATTACATTTACCATTTGATGAATGGTATTATATGCTAAAGGGATTATAATTAACATTTACATATTAACGTTACAACGTATGATTTTCAATATTACAGTCTACATCTATTTGGTTTCATTTATTGTTTAAAGAAAATTATAGTCTTTGAAAAGCCTCTTTCATTTATAAGTTATGTCTCAAATGTAATTAACTCTCGATAGTCAAGCTATCGAGTCACCTTTACAATAAGTTGTGCTGTCCTCGTCCTGGGGTGTCACACTTGGGAATTCTGGTAGTCGGCGTCGTCATCTGGGTCGTGTCTTCGGCGAATATTTTATAGCTGGTTCACTGAGGAGATTGAAGTAAAGCTGGTTAGAGTTGGGGTAGATCCACGTAGGTCCTGGTCAGCGTCGTAGGAGTCGTAGACGTCCATTATGTGCAGTTTATGCAGGTCACATATTCACATGTAAAGTTGTACTGGAGTTTACATCTTGAGTAGAGACGTCATCTTTCTTACGTGTTGGTAATTTTTCTTAACTTATTACATTTCTTAACAAAACCTTTCTACATTTTACATATTAAAAACTTGCTCCCCACGTTTTGTAGTGGTAGCTAACAGTTACATTTAAATTTAATCAAAACATTTCTGAAGAGCTCTCGCTCGTAGGTGTGCACTGTCTGACGGCTGCATAGTAACTCTTAACTCGATTCGTCTGGCACATTACAACAAAAGCGGGGCGAGTACTCCGCGATAATATAGTTCCTATTTTTATTTAAATTGACATTATTATAACAAGAAGAAACAAATTATTTATACTTATTTAATTTACGGGAATTATTTTAACTACTACTCGTGCCTTCAAATTACTAATTACAAACATTACGATTTTATACATTTCTAAGTTACAGACGGTTCGCAAAGCACGTTGAGTCCGGAATTAAACAGGTCACCGCATGATGACTTACAAAAGGGTTAACTGTGATATTAATAGCTTTTTACAATTCGATTTTTTTTATTAATTGTTTAGTTAAGAGTTTTCCATTAACATCTCATACTTATTCTGAGTTAGTACAGGGCATTAGGTTTAATAGTGCGATTTAAAAATACTTAATTGCTTTTTAATTTTTTTTTATTATTAAATATTTTATTATCAATTAAATCGTCACATACTCCGCCGCTTAAAATCCACATTAAGAATTTTAGTGAGGAGAACGCAAAATTGGGACTTGGAGTATGCTTGGTGTCAATGTGTGGAAATTTAATTTAGTATACGGTTTATTTTCTCTATCTCTCTTTAAATGATCTTGTTCTCATCCGTGAAATTCCCTTTTTCTCGTTACTTACAATGCTAACTTATATTTTAATTCTTAATACTAATTTCCCTACCTTTCCGTAACTCACAATATCGTGGCCCGACTGACATCGGCTTACTCTAACTACACAAGTTAGCTTTCAGCACTCACTAACGATTACCTTGGCACACTCTAACTACACAAGTTAGCTTTCTGCACCATCATTACCCTTTTCAGTCGGCGCCGTTGTGACTATGTTACGTTACATTTATATAATCACTTCTTAATTACATCTAATATAACCTAAAGCGGATCCCATACTCCACTTTAGATTATTTCTAATCCTAATTGCTTACGCTACTGAGAGAAGCGGAATTTCACGAAGATAATTCTTATCCTCTCTTTAAAAGATCAGCTGTTATACATAAACAAACTATGCAGGAGGGGACAAACATTGGACGCATTGTATTTCACACGCGGGTGGTGTTCATTGTTTAGGGATGCTGCCATTTATAACAATAGAGGGAAGGGTGGCTGCTTACTACATATTTCTGGTACGAACGAGTTTGTCTCTTACTGGCAAGCGGGGGAATTATTTTGAACAGGCCACGACCGGGTGTTTACACTATTCAACTATACTTTTATTATTTTTTTTTCTCTTTTATTTACTGCTACACTTCACAAGTTAGTTTAAATTAAGATTTATTCAGCCTTATTATTTAAAGCAATTACTATACACTTATTATTTTATTTTTGTTTTCTTTCTAAGAAACTTACCTTTTTCTTTATTTATTTATTATTTACTTTGGGGGAGATTTAAGAAACTTACTTAGAATTATTTCCTATTGAATTACCATATTTATTTAGGGCACTTTGTTTACTTTGTTTTCAGTTACGCTCAGTTTACAAGTTTACTGTTCTGGGGCATGGGGTTTAACACTTTATCTAACAAGGGAGGGTTAACTACGTCATTTATTCATTAGAAATTTAAGTCACTATAAGTACTTGCTCTACTATACTATACACAATTATTTCCTACACACTTTAGTACATGGTAAACATTTATTAACAGTGATTATTAAACATTTGCATTAGTTTCTATTTAAACGATCAGCTGTTACGCTGGAATGTAGGTCACCCTCGTATATTTAGTAAACAATGACAAAGTAGTTATATGCGTGGGAACGCGAGGATTACGCACACGTATTGTTCTCTACACAATGCCTCAGCCTATCTTTCTCGACCAGTTTTAACTGTACAGGCCAGTCGGAGTAAGGGGTGAATCTAATTCAACAAAACACGCTTTACAAGTTACAGGTATATTACGGCCATAACAGTCTGAGTTTAGTAATTAATTCTCTTGCTTTCCACCATTAAAATTTTTGTTTATTTAAATTTTGGTAACAAAATTAAGTTACGAATTTCTTTACACGTAATTAACCGGGTCTACTTTACGCAGGAGTTTATGTTTTTGTTTTTACCGTGACGACAGACATACACTTACATTCTATGCAGGCATATTCATGAAACTACAGGTCTTGACTTGTCACAATATAAACCTGTTAAAGACTGAACAGATTAACGAGCACTAAAATTCATGTGCGTACTTGCATTTGGCGTCATACAATGATATTTCAAGTTATACAGACTATCATTGTATTAAATCACGTATCTTAAAATAATTAATTTTATGAAAATTAATGTTACATGAAATACAGTAACTGAGTGCATAGATCAGATAACGAGTGCAGAGAGTTATCTATTTTACTACGTAACAATTATTTTAATTATCAGAGTGACGTATCTTTGTTAGCGTCACGATGCTTACAACCTTTTTTTAACTCAAGGCAGAGTGTGGTCATTTTTGTGACACTCTGTACATGATCATTTCTTTAATAACAAAAGCAGAGTGGCGCATTTTTGTAACGTTTTGCCCACGTTACAAATCCAGGGAACCCATCATAATTGACACTAGCCAATTCTACGGGCTGCCTACGTTGTAACGAACTGAAATTAAACTCAACACAATTAACAATAATAATTAAGCTAAATATTAGGACACAAGGGAAGGTATTTCACTGATTTATGCACTCACTTCAATGTGTAATAAGATGACTTCTCTTTATTAACAAATGAAATGTTAGGATCCCATAACATAATTATTTATACTAAAATATTCAAAAGTGTTTTCTGGAAAACTAGGGATCATACTGATCATGTACTTTTACCTCGGATCCGAGTTTACTTTAAATATTGTAAAGACGTCTGAGTATTACCATGCTCATCTAGGAGCTTGCAAGATTACATTTACCATTTGATGAATGGTATTATATGCTAAAGGGATTATAATTAACATTTACATATTAACGTTACAACGTATGATTTTCAATATTACAGTCTACATCTATTTGGTTTCATTTATTGTTTAAAGAAAATTATAGTCTTTGAAAAGCCTCTTTCATTTATAAGTTATGTCTCAAATGTAATTAACTCTCGATAGTCAAGCTATCGAGTCACCTTTACAATAAGTTGTGCTGTCCTCGTCCTGGGGTGTCACACTTGGGAATTCTGGTAGTCGGCGTCGTCATCTGGGTCGTGTCTTCGGCGAATATTTTATAGCTGGTTCACTGAGGAGATTGAAGTAAAGCTGGTTAGAGTTGGGGTAGATCCACGTAGGTCCTGGTCAGCGTCGTAGGAGTCGTAGACGTCCATTATGTGCAGTTTATGCAGGTCACATATTCACATGTAAAGTTGTACTGGAGTTTACATCTTGAGTAGAGACGTCATCTTTCTTACGTGTTGGTAATTTTTCTTAACTTATTACATTTCTTAACAAAACCTTTCTACATTTTACATATTAAAAACTTGCTCCCCACGTTTTGTAGTGGTAGCTAACAGTTACATTTAAATTTAATCAAAACATTTCTGAAGAGCTCTCGCTCGTAGGTGTGCACTGTCTGACGGCTGCATAGTAACTCTTAACTCGATTCGTCTGGCACATTACAACAAAAGCGGGGCGAGTACTCCGCGATAATATAGTTCCTATTTTTATTTAAATTGACATTATTATAACAAGAAGAAACAAATTATTTATACTTATTTAATTTACGGGAATTATTTTAACTACTACTCGTGCCTTCAAATTACTAATTACAAACATTACGATTTTATACATTTCTAAGTTACAGACGGTTCGCAAAGCACGTTGAGTCCGGAATTAAACAGGTCACCGCATGATGACTTACAAAAGGGTTAACTGTGATATTAATAGCTTTTTACAATTCGATTTTTTTTATTAATTGTTTAGTTAAGAGTTTTCCATTAACATCTCATACTTATTCTGAGTTAGTACAGGGCATTAGGTTTAATAGTGCGATTTAAAAATACTTAATTGCTTTTTAATTTTTTTTTATTATTAAATATTTTATTATCAATTAAATCGTCACATACTCCGCCGCTTAAAATCCACATTAAGAATTTTAGTGAGGAGAACGCAAAATTGGGGACTTGGAGTATGCTTGGTGTCAATGTGTGGAAATTTAATTTAGTATACGGTTTATTTTCTCTATCTCTCTTTAAATGATCTTGTTCTCATCCGTGAAATTCCCTTTTTCTCGTTACTTACAATGCTAACTTATATTTTAATTCTTAATACTAATTTCCCTACCTTTCCGTAACTCACAATATCGTGGCCCGACTGACATCGGCTTACTCTAACTACACAAGTTAGCTTTCAGCACTCACTAACGATTACCTTGGCACACTCTAACTACACAAGTTAGCTTTCTGCACCATCATTACCCTTTTCAGTCGGCGCCGTTGTGACTATGTTACGTTACATTTATATAATCACTTCTTAATTACATCTAATATAACCTAAAGCGGATCCCATACTCCACTTTAGATTATTTCTAATCCTAATTGCTTACGCTACTGAGAGAAGCGGAATTTCACGAAGATAATTCTTATCCTCTCTTTAAAAGATCAGCTGTTATACATAAACAAACTATGCAGGAGGGGACAAACATTGGACGCATTGTATTTCACACGCGGGTGGTGTTCATTGTTTAGGGATGCTGCCATTTATAACAATAGAGGGAAGGGTGGCTGCTTACTACATATTTCTGGTACGAACGAGTTTGTCTCTTACTGGCAAGCGGGGGAATTATTTTGAACAGGCCACGACCGGGTGTTTACACTATTCAACTATACTTTTATTATTTTTTTTTCTCTTTTATTTACTGCTACACTTCACAAGTTAGTTTAAATTAAGATTTATTCAGCCTTATTATTTAAAGCAATTACTATACACTTATTATTTTATTTTTGTTTTCTTTCTAAGAAACTTACCTTTTTCTTTATTTATTTATTATTTACTTTGGGGGAGATTTAAGAAACTTACTTAGAATTATTTCCTATTGAATTACCATATTTATTTAGGGCACTTTGTTTACTTTGTTTTCAGTTACGCTCAGTTTACAAGTTTACTGTTCTGGGGCATGGGGTTTAACACTTTATCTAACAAGGGAGGGTTAACTACGTCATTTATTCATTAGAAATTTAAGTCACTATAAGTACTTGCTCTACTATACTATACACAATTATTTCCTACACACTTTAGTACATGGTAAACATTTATTAACAGTGATTATTAAACATTTGCATTAGTTTCTATTTAAACGATCAGCTGTTACGCTGGAATGTAGGTCACCCTCGTATATTTAGTAAACAATGACAAAGTAGTTATATGCGTGGGAACGCGAGGATTACGCACACGTATTGTTCTCTACACAATGCCTCAGCCTATCTTTCTCGACCAGTTTTAACTGTACAGGCCAGTCGGAGTAAGGGGTGAATCTAATTCAACAAAACACGCTTTACAAGTTACAGGTATATTACGGCCATAACAGTCTGAGTTTAGTAATTAATTCTCTTGCTTTCCACCATTAAAATTTTTGTTTATTTAAATTTTGGTAACAAAATTAAGTTACGAATTTCTTTACACGTAATTAACCGGGTCTACTTTACGCAGGAGTTTATGTTTTTGTTTTTACCGTGACGACAGACATACACTTACATTCTATGCAGGCATATTCATGAAACTACAGGTCTTGACTTGTCACAATATAAACCTGTTAAAGACTGAACAGATTAACGAGCACTAAAATTCATGTGCGTACTTGCATTTGGCGTCATACAATGATATTTCAAGTTATACAGACTATCATTGTATTAAATCACGTATCTTAAAATAATTAATTTTATGAAAATTAATGTTACATGAAATACAGTAACTGAGTGCATAGATCAGATAACGAGTGCAGAGAGTTATCTATTTTACTACGTAACAATTATTTTAATTATCAGAGTGACGTATCTTTGTTAGCGTCACGATGCTTACAACCTTTTTTTAACTCAAGGCAGAGTGTGGTCATTTTTGTGACACTCTGTACATGATCATTTCTTTAATAACAAAAGCAGAGTGGCGCATTTTTGTAACGTTTTGCCCACGTTACAAATCCAGGGAACCCATCATAATTGACACTAGCCAATTCTACGGGCTGCCTACGTTGTAACGAACTGAAATTAAACTCAACACAATTAACAATAATAATTAAGCTAAATATTAGGACACAAGGGAAGGTATTTCACTGATTTATGCACTCACTTCAATGTGTAATAAGATGACTTCTCTTTATTAACAAATGAAATGTTAGGATCCCATAACATAATTATTTATACTAAAATATTCAAAAGTGTTTTCTGGAAAACTAGGGATCATACTGATCATGTACTTTTACCTCGGATCCGAGTTTACTTTAAATATTGTAAAGACGTCTGAGTATTACCATGCTCATCTAGGAGCTTGCAAGATTACATTTACCATTTGATGAATGGTATTATATGCTAAAGGGATTATAATTAACATTTACATATTAACGTTACAACGTATGATTTTCAATATTACAGTCTACATCTATTTGGTTTCATTTATTGTTTAAAGAAAATTATAGTCTTTGAAAAGTCTCTTTCATTTATAAGCTATGTCTCAAATGTAATTAACTCTCGATAGTCAAGCTATCGAGTCACCTTTACAATAAGTTGTGCTGTCCTCGTCCTGGGGTGTCACACTTGGGAATTCTGGTAGTCGGCGTCGTCATCTGGGTCGTGTCTTCGGCGAATATTTTATAGCTGGTTCACTGAGGAGATTGAAGTAAAGCTGGTTAGAGTTGGGGTAGATCCACGTAGGTCCTGGTCAGCGTCGTAGGAGTCGTAGACGTCCATTATGTGCAGTTTATGCAGGTCACATATTCACATGTAAAGTTGTACTGGAGTTTACATCTTGAGTAGAGACGTCATCTTTCTTACGTGTTGGTAATTTTTCTTAACTTATTACATTTCTTAACAAAACCTTTCTACATTTTACATATTAAAAACTTGCTCCCCACGTTTTGTAGTGGTAGCTAACAGTTACATTTAAATTTAATCAAAACATTTCTGAAGAGCTCTCGCTCGTAGGTGTGCACTGTCTGACGGCTGCATAGTAACTCTTAACTCGATTCGTCTGGCACATTACAACAAAAGCGGGGCGAGTACTCCGCGATAATATAGTTCCTATTTTTATTTAAATTGACATTATTATAACAAGAAGAAACAAATTATTTATACTTATTTAATTTACGGGAATTATTTTAACTACTACTCGTGCCTTCAAATTACTAATTACAAACATTACGATTTTATACATTTCTAAGTTACAGACGGTTCGCAAAGCACGTTGAGTCCGGAATTAAACAGGTCACCGCATGATGACTTACAAAAGGGTTAACTGTGATATTAATAGCTTTTTACAATTCGATTTTTTTTATTAATTGTTTAGTTAAGAGTTTTCCATTAACATCTCATACTTATTCTGAGTTAGTACAGGGCATTAGGTTTAATAGTGCGATTTAAAAATACTTAATTGCTTTTTAATTTTTTTTTATTATTAAATATTTTATTATCAATTAAATCGTCACATACTCCGCCGCTTAAAATCCACATTAAGAATTTTAGTGAGGAGAACGCAAAATTGGGGACTTGGAGTATGCTTGGTGTCAATGTGTGGAAATTTAATTTAGTATACGGTTTATTTTCTCTATCTCTCTTTAAATGATCTTGTTCTCATCCGTGAAATTCCCTTTTTCTCGTTACTTACAATGCTAACTTATATTTTAATTCTTAATACTAATTTCCCTACCTTTCCGTAACTCACAATATCGTGGCCCGACTGACATCGGCTTACTCTAACTACACAAGTTAGCTTTCAGCACTCACTAACGATTACCTTGGCACACTCTAACTACACAAGTTAGCTTTCTGCACCATCATTACCCTTTTCAGTCGGCGCCGTTGTGACTATGTTACGTTACATTTATATAATCACTTCTTAATTACATCTAATATAACCTAAAGCGGATCCCATACTCCACTTTAGATTATTTCTAATCCTAATTGCTTACGCTACTGAGAGAAGCGGAATTTCACGAAGATAATTCTTATCCTCTCTTTAAAAGATCAGCTGTTATACATAAACAAACTATGCAGGAGGGGACAAACATTGGACGCATTGTATTTCACACGCGGGTGGTGTTCATTGTTTAGGGATGCTGCCATTTATAACAATAGAGGGAAGGGTGGCTGCTTACTACATATTTCTGGTACGAACGAGTTTGTCTCTTACTGGCAAGCGGGGGAATTATTTTGAACAGGCCACGACCGGGTGTTTACACTATTCAACTATACTTTTATTATTTTTTTTTCTCTTTTATTTACTGCTACACTTCACAAGTTAGTTTAAATTAAGATTTATTCAGCCTTATTATTTAAAGCAATTACTATACACTTATTATTTTATTTTTGTTTTCTTTCTAAGAAACTTACCTTTTTCTTTATTTATTTATTATTTACTTTGGGGGAGATTTAAGAAACTTACTTAGAATTATTTCCTATTGAATTACCATATTTATTTAGGGCACTTTGTTTACTTTGTTTTCAGTTACGCTCAGTTTACAAGTTTACTGTTCTGGGGCATGGGGTTTAACACTTTATCTAACAAGGGAGGGTTAACTACGTCATTTATTCATTAGAAATTTAAGTCACTATAAGTACTTGCTCTACTATACTATACACAATTATTTCCTACACACTTTAGTACATGGTAAACATTTATTAACAGTGATTATTAAACATTTGCATTAGTTTCTATTTAAACGATCAGCTGTTACGCTGGAATGTAGGTCACCCTCGTATATTTAGTAAACAATGACAAAGTAGTTATATGCGTGGGAACGCGAGGATTACGCACACGTATTGTTCTCTACACAATGCCTCAGCCTATCTTTCTCGACCAGTTTTAACTGTACAGGCCAGTCGGAGTAAGGGGTGAATCTAATTCAACAAAACACGCTTTACAAGTTACAGGTATATTACGGCCATAACAGTCTGAGTTTAGTAATTAATTCTCTTGCTTTCCACCATTAAAATTTTTGTTTATTTAAATTTTGGTAACAAAATTAAGTTACGAATTTCTTTACACGTAATTAACCGGGTCTACTTTACGCAGGAGTTTATGTTTTTGTTTTTACCGTGACGACAGACATACACTTACATTCTATGCAGGCATATTCATGAAACTACAGGTCTTGACTTGTCACAATATAAACCTGTTAAAGACTGAACAGATTAACGAGCACTAAAATTCATGTGCGTACTTGCATTTGGCGTCATACAATGATATTTCAAGTTATACAGACTATCATTGTATTAAATCACGTATCTTAAAATAATTAATTTTATGAAAATTAATGTTACATGAAATACAGTAACTGAGTGCATAGATCAGATAACGAGTGCAGAGAGTTATCTATTTTACTACGTAACAATTATTTTAATTATCAGAGTGACGTATCTTTGTTAGCGTCACGATGCTTACAACCTTTTTTTAACTCAAGGCAGAGTGTGGTCATTTTTGTGACACTCTGTACATGATCATTTCTTTAATAACAAAAGCAGAGTGGCGCATTTTTGTAACGTTTTGCCCACGTTACAAATCCAGGGAACCCATCATAATTGACACTAGCCAATTCTACGGGCTGCCTACGTTGTAACGAACTGAAATTAAACTCAACACAATTAACAATAATAATTAAGCTAAATATTAGGACACAAGGGAAGGTATTTCACTGATTTATGCACTCACTTCAATGTGTAATAAGATGACTTCTCTTTATTAACAAATGAAATGTTAGGATCCCATAACATAATTATTTATACTAAAATATTCAAAAGTGTTTTCTGGAAAACTAGGGATCATACTGATCATGTACTTTTACCTCGGATCCGAGTTTACTTTAAATATTGTAAAGACGTCTGAGTATTACCATGCTCATCTAGGAGCTTGCAAGATTACATTTACCATTTGATGAATGGTATTATATGCTAAAGGGATTATAATTAACATTTACATATTAACGTTACAACGTATGATTTTCAATATTACAGTCTACATCTATTTGGTTTCATTTATTGTTTAAAGAAAATTATAGTCTTTGAAAAGTCTCTTTCATTTATAAGCTATGTCTCAAATGTAATTAACTCTCGATAGTCAAGCTATCGAGTCACCTTTACAATAAGTTGTGCTGTCCTCGTCCTGGGGTGTCACACTTGGGAATTCTGGTAGTCGGCGTCGTCATCTGGGTCGTGTCTTCGGCGAATATTTTATAGCTGGTTCACTGAGGAGATTGAAGTAAAGCTGGTTAGAGTTGGGGTAGATCCACGTAGGTCCTGGTCAGCGTCGTAGGAGTCGTAGACGTCCATTATGTGCAGTTTATGCAGGTCACATATTCACATGTAAAGTTGTACTGGAGTTTACATCTTGAGTAGAGACGTCATCTTTCTTACGTGTTGGTAATTTTTCTTAACTTATTACATTTCTTAACAAAACCTTTCTACATTTTACATATTAAAAACTTGCTCCCCACGTTTTGTAGTGGTAGCTAACAGTTACATTTAAATTTAATCAAAACATTTCTGAAGAGCTCTCGCTCGTAGGTGTGCACTGTCTGACGGCTGCATAGTAACTCTTAACTCGATTCGTCTGGCACATTACAACAAAAGCGGGGCGAGTACTCCGCGATAATATAGTTCCTATTTTTATTTAAATTGACATTATTATAACAAGAAGAAACAAATTATTTATACTTATTTAATTTACGGGAATTATTTTAACTACTACTCGTGCCTTCAAATTACTAATTACAAACATTACGATTTTATACATTTCTAAGTTACAGACGGTTCGCAAAGCACGTTGAGTCCGGAATTAAACAGGTCACCGCATGATGACTTACAAAAGGGTTAACTGTGATATTAATAGCTTTTTACAATTCGATTTTTTTTATTAATTGTTTAGTTAAGAGTTTTCCATTAACATCTCATACTTATTCTGAGTTAGTACAGGGCATTAGGTTTAATAGTGCGATTTAAAAATACTTAATTGCTTTTTAATTTTTTTTTATTATTAAATATTTTATTATCAATTAAATCGTCACATACTCCGCCGCTTAAAATCCACATTAAGAATTTTAGTGAGGAGAACGCAAAATTGGGGACTTGGAGTATGCTTGGTGTCAATGTGTGGAAATTTAATTTAGTATACGGTTTATTTTCTCTATCTCTCTTTAAATGATCTTGTTCTCATCCGTGAAATTCCCTTTTTCTCGTTACTTACAATGCTAACTTATATTTTAATTCTTAATACTAATTTCCCTACCTTTCCGTAACTCACAATATCGTGGCCCGACTGACATCGGCTTACTCTAACTACACAAGTTAGCTTTCAGCACTCACTAACGATTACCTTGGCACACTCTAACTACACAAGTTAGCTTTCTGCACCATCATTACCCTTTTCAGTCGGCGCCGTTGTGACTATGTTACGTTACATTTATATAATCACTTCTTAATTACATCTAATATAACCTAAAGCGGATCCCATACTCCACTTTAGATTATTTCTAATCCTAATTGCTTACGCTACTGAGAGAAGCGGAATTTCACGAAGATAATTCTTATCCTCTCTTTAAAAGATCAGCTGTTATACATAAACAAACTATGCAGGAGGGGACAAACATTGGACGCATTGTATTTCACACGCGGGTGGTGTTCATTGTTTAGGGATGCTGCCATTTATAACAATAGAGGGAAGGGTGGCTGCTTACTACATATTTCTGGTACGAACGAGTTTGTCTCTTACTGGCAAGCGGGGGAATTATTTTGAACAGGCCACGACCGGGTGTTTACACTATTCAACTATACTTTTATTATTTTTTTTTCTCTTTTATTTACTGCTACACTTCACAAGTTAGTTTAAATTAAGATTTATTCAGCCTTATTATTTAAAGCAATTACTATACACTTATTATTTTCTTTTTGTTTTCTTTCTAAGAAACTTACCTTTTTCTTTATTTATTTATTATTTACTTTGGGGGAGATTTAAGAAACTTACTTAGAATTATTTCCTATTGAATTACCATATTTATTTAGGGCACTTTGTTTACTTTGTTTTCAGTTACGCTCAGTTTACAAGTTTACTGTTCTGGGGCATGGGGTTTAACACTTTATCTAACAAGGGAGGGTTAACTACGTCATTTATTCATTAGAAATTTAAGTCACTATAAGTACTTGCTCTACTATACTATACACAATTATTTCCTACACACTTTAGTACATGGTAAACATTTATTAACAGTGATTATTAAACATTTGCATTAGTTTCTATTTAAACGATCAGCTGTTACGCTGGAATGTAGGTCACCCTCGTATATTTAGTAAACAATGACAAAGTAGTTATATGCGTGGGAACGCGAGGATTACGCACACGTATTGTTCTCTACACAATGCCTCAGCCTATCTTTCTCGACCAGTTTTAACTGTACAGGCCAGTCGGAGTAAGGGGTGAATCTAATTCAACAAAACACGCTTTACAAGTTACAGGTATATTACGGCCATAACAGTCTGAGTTTAGTAATTAATTCTCTTGCTTTCCACCATTAAAATTTTTGTTTATTTAAATTTTGGTAACAAAATTAAGTTACGAATTTCTTTACACGTAATTAACCGGGTCTACTTTACGCAGGAGTTTATGTTTTTGTTTTTACCGTGACGACAGACATACACTTACATTCTATGCAGGCATATTCATGAAACTACAGGTCTTGACTTGTCACAATATAAACCTGTTAAAGACTGAACAGATTAACGAGCACTAAAATTCATGTGCGTACTTGCATTTGGCGTCATACAATGATATTTCAAGTTATACAGACTATCATTGTATTAAATCACGTATCTTAAAATAATTAATTTTATGAAAATTAATGTTACATGAAATACAGTAACTGAGTGCATAGATCAGATAACGAGTGCAGAGAGTTATCTATTTTACTACGTAACAATTATTTTAATTATCAGAGTGACGTATCTTTGTTAGCGTCACGATGCTTACAACCTTTTTTTAACTCAAGGCAGAGTGTGGTCATTTTTGTGACACTCTGTACATGATCATTTCTTTAATAACAAAAGCAGAGTGGCGCATTTTTGTAACGTTTTGCCCACGTTACAAATCCAGGGAACCCATCATAATTGACACTAGCCAATTCTACGGGCTGCCTACGTTGTAACGAACTGAAATTAAACTCAACACAATTAACAATAATAATTAAGCTAAATATTAGGACACAAGGGAAGGTATTTCACTGATTTATGCACTCACTTCAATGTGTAATAAGATGACTTCTCTTTATTAACAAATGAAATGTTAGGATCCCATAACATAATTATTTATACTAAAATATTCAAAAGTGTTTTCTGGAAAACTAGGGATCATACTGATCATGTACTTTTACCTCGGATCCGAGTTTACTTTAAATATTGTAAAGACGTCTGAGTATTACCATGCTCATCTAGGAGCTTGCAAGATTACATTTACCATTTGATGAATGGTATTATATGCTAAAGGGATTATAATTAACATTTACATATTAACGTTACAACGTATGATTTTCAATATTACAGTCTACATCTATTTGGTTTCATTTATTGTTTAAAGAAAATTATAGTCTTTGAAAAGTCTCTTTCATTTATAAGCTATGTCTCAAATGTAATTAACTCTCGATAGTCAAGCTATCGAGTCACCTTTACAATAAGTTGTGCTGTCCTCGTCCTGGGGTGTCACACTTGGGAATTCTGGTAGTCGGCGTCGTCATCTGGGTCGTGTCTTCGGCGAATATTTTATAGCTGGTTCACTGAGGAGATTGAAGTAAAGCTGGTTAGAGTTGGGGTAGATCCACGTAGGTCCTGGTCAGCGTCGTAGGAGTCGTAGACGTCCATTATGTGCAGTTTATGCAGGTCACATATTCACATGTAAAGTTGTACTGGAGTTTACATCTTGAGTAGAGACGTCATCTTTCTTACGTGTTGGTAATTTTTCTTAACTTATTACATTTCTTAACAAAACCTTTCTACATTTTACATATTAAAAACTTGCTCCCCACGTTTTGTAGTGGTAGCTAACAGTTACATTTAAATTTAATCAAAACATTTCTGAAGAGCTCTCGCTCGTAGGTGTGCACTGTCTGACGGCTGCATAGTAACTCTTAACTCGATTCGTCTGGCACATTACAACAAAAGCGGGGCGAGTACTCCGCGATAATATAGTTCCTATTTTTATTTAAATTGACATTATTATAACAAGAAGAAACAAATTATTTATACTTATTTAATTTACGGGAATTATTTTAACTACTACTCGTGCCTTCAAATTACTAATTACAAACATTACGATTTTATACATTTCTAAGTTACAGACGGTTCGCAAAGCACGTTGAGTCCGGAATTAAACAGGTCACCGCATGATGACTTACAAAAGGGTTAACTGTGATATTAATAGCTTTTTACAATTCGATTTTTTTTATTAATTGTTTAGTTAAGAGTTTTCCATTAACATCTCATACTTATTCTGAGTTAGTACAGGGCATTAGGTTTAATAGTGCGATTTAAAAATACTTAATTGCTTTTTAATTTTTTTTTATTATTAAATATTTTATTATCAATTAAATCGTCACATACTCCGCCGCTTAAAATCCACATTAAGAATTTTAGTGAGGAGAACGCAAAATTGGGGACTTGGAGTATGCTTGGTGTCAATGTGTGGAAATTTAATTTAGTATACGGTTTATTTTCTCTATCTCTCTTTAAATGATCTTGTTCTCATCCGTGAAATTCCCTTTTTCTCGTTACTTACAATGCTAACTTATATTTTAATTCTTAATACTAATTTCCCTACCTTTCCGTAACTCACAATATCGTGGCCCGACTGACATCGGCTTACTCTAACTACACAAGTTAGCTTTCAGCACTCACTAACGATTACCTTGGCACACTCTAACTACACAAGTTAGCTTTCTGCACCATCATTACCCTTTTCAGTCGGCGCCGTTGTGACTATGTTACGTTACATTTATATAATCACTTCTTAATTACATCTAATATAACCTAAAGCGGATCCCATACTCCACTTTAGATTATTTCTAATCCTAATTGCTTACGCTACTGAGAGAAGCGGAATTTCACGAAGATAATTCTTATCCTCTCTTTAAAAGATCAGCTGTTATACATAAACAAACTATGCAGGAGGGGACAAACATTGGACGCATTGTATTTCACACGCGGGTGGTGTTCATTGTTTAGGGATGCTGCCATTTATAACAATAGAGGGAAGGGTGGCTGCTTACTACATATTTCTGGTACGAACGAGTTTGTCTCTTACTGGCAAGCGGGGGAATTATTTTGAACAGGCCACGACCGGGTGTTTACACTATTCAACTATACTTTTATTATTTTTTTTTCTCTTTTATTTACTGCTACACTTCACAAGTTAGTTTAAATTAAGATTTATTCAGCCTTATTATTTAAAGCAATTACTATACACTTATTATTTTCTTTTTGTTTTCTTTCTAAGAAACTTACCTTTTTCTTTATTTATTTATTATTTACTTTGGGGGAGATTTAAGAAACTTACTTAGAATTATTTCCTATTGAATTACCATATTTATTTAGGGCACTTTGTTTACTTTGTTTTCAGTTACGCTCAGTTTACAAGTTTACTGTTCTGGGGCATGGGGTTTAACACTTTATCTAACAAGGGAGGGTTAACTACGTCATTTATTCATTAGAAATTTAAGTCACTATAAGTACTTGCTCTACTATACTATACACAATTATTTCCTACACACTTTAGTACATGGTAAACATTTATTAACAGTGATTATTAAACATTTGCATTAGTTTCTATTTAAACGATCAGCTGTTACGCTGGAATGTAGGTCACCCTCGTATATTTAGTAAACAATGACAAAGTAGTTATATGCGTGGGAACGCGAGGATTACGCACACGTATTGTTCTCTACACAATGCCTCAGCCTATCTTTCTCGACCAGTTTTAACTGTACAGGCCAGTCGGAGTAAGGGGTGAATCTAATTCAACAAAACACGCTTTACAAGTTACAGGTATATTACGGCCATAACAGTCTGAGTTTAGTAATTAATTCTCTTGCTTTCCACCATTAAAATTTTTGTTTATTTAAATTTTGGTAACAAAATTAAGTTACGAATTTCTTTACACGTAATTAACCGGGTCTACTTTACGCAGGAGTTTATGTTTTTGTTTTTACCGTGACGACAGACATACACTTACATTCTATGCAGGCATATTCATGAAACTACAGGTCTTGACTTGTCACAATATAAACCTGTTAAAGACTGAACAGATTAACGAGCACTAAAATTCATGTGCGTACTTGCATTTGGCGTCATACAATGATATTTCAAGTTATACAGACTATCATTGTATTAAATCACGTATCTTAAAATAATTAATTTTATGAAAATTAATGTTACATGAAATACAGTAACTGAGTGCATAGATCAGATAACGAGTGCAGAGAGTTATCTATTTTACTACGTAACAATTATTTTAATTATCAGAGTGACGTATCTTTGTTAGCGTCACGATGCTTACAACCTTTTTTTAACTCAAGGCAGAGTGTGGTCATTTTTGTGACACTCTGTACATGATCATTTCTTTAATAACAAAAGCAGAGTGGCGCATTTTTGTAACGTTTTGCCCACGTTACAAATCCAGGGAACCCATCATAATTGACACTAGCCAATTCTACGGGCTGCCTACGTTGTAACGAACTGAAATTAAACTCAACACAATTAACAATAATAATTAAGCTAAATATTAGGACACAAGGGAAGGTATTTCACTGATTTATGCACTCACTTCAATGTGTAATAAGATGACTTCTCTTTATTAACAAATGAAATGTTAGGATCCCATAACATAATTATTTATACTAAAATATTCAAAAGTGTTTTCTGGAAAACTAGGGATCATACTGATCATGTACTTTTACCTCGGATCCGAGTTTACTTTAAATATTGTAAAGACGTCTGAGTATTACCATGCTCATCTAGGAGCTTGCAAGATTACATTTACCATTTGATGAATGGTATTATATGCTAAAGGGATTATAATTAACATTTACATATTAACGTTACAACGTATGATTTTCAATATTACAGTCTACATCTATTTGGTTTCATTTATTGTTTAAAGAAAATTATAGTCTTTGAAAAGCCTCTTTCATTTATAAGTTATGTCTCAAATGTAATTAACTCTCGATAGTCAAGCTATCGAGTCACCTTTACAATAAGTTGTGCTGTCCTCGTCCTGGGGTGTCACACTTGGGAATTCTGGTAGTCGGCGTCGTCATCTGGGTCGTGTCTTCGGCGAATATTTTATAGCTGGTTCACTGAGGAGATTGAAGTAAAGCTGGTTAGAGTTGGGGTAGATCCACGTAGGTCCTGGTCAGCGTCGTAGGAGTCGTAGACGTCCATTATGTGCAGTTTATGCAGGTCACATATTCACATGTAAAGTTGTACTGGAGTTTACATCTTGAGTAGAGACGTCATCTTTCTTACGTGTTGGTAATTTTTCTTAACTTATTACATTTCTTAACAAAACCTTTCTACATTTTACATATTAAAAACTTGCTCCCCACGTTTTGTAGTGGTAGCTAACAGTTACATTTAAATTTAATCAAAACATTTCTGAAGAGCTCTCGCTCGTAGGTGTGCACTGTCTGACGGCTGCATAGTAACTCTTAACTCGATTCGTCTGGCACATTACAACAAAAGCGGGGCGAGTACTCCGCGATAATATAGTTCCTATTTTTATTTAAATTGACATTATTATAACAAGAAGAAACAAATTATTTATACTTATTTAATTTACGGGAATTATTTTAACTACTACTCGTGCCTTCAAATTACTAATTACAAACATTACGATTTTATACATTTCTAAGTTACAGACGGTTCGCAAAGCACGTTGAGTCCGGAATTAAACAGGTCACCGCATGATGACTTACAAAAGGGTTAACTGTGATATTAATAGCTTTTTACAATTCGATTTTTTTTATTAATTGTTTAGTTAAGAGTTTTCCATTAACATCTCATACTTATTCTGAGTTAGTACAGGGCATTAGGTTTAATAGTGCGATTTAAAAATACTTAATTGCTTTTTAATTTTTTTTTATTATTAAATATTTTATTATCAATTAAATCGTCACATACTCCGCCGCTTAAAATCCACATTAAGAATTTTAGTGAGGAGAACGCAAAATTGGGGACTTGGAGTATGCTTGGTGTCAATGTGTGGAAATTTAATTTAGTATACGGTTTATTTTCTCTATCTCTCTTTAAATGATCTTGTTCTCATCCGTGAAATTCCCTTTTTCTCGTTACTTACAATGCTAACTTATATTTTAATTCTTAATACTAATTTCCCTACCTTTCCGTAACTCACAATATCGTGGCCCGACTGACATCGGCTTACTCTAACTACACAAGTTAGCTTTCAGCACTCACTAACGATTACCTTGGCACACTCTAACTACACAAGTTAGCTTTCTGCACCATCATTACCCTTTTCAGTCGGCGCCGTTGTGACTATGTTACGTTACATTTATATAATCACTTCTTAATTACATCTAATATAACCTAAAGCGGATCCCATACTCCACTTTAGATTATTTCTAATCCTAATTGCTTACGCTACTGAGAGAAGCGGAATTTCACGAAGATAATTCTTATCCTCTCTTTAAAAGATCAGCTGTTATACATAAACAAACTATGCAGGAGGGGACAAACATTGGACGCATTGTATTTCACACGCGGGTGGTGTTCATTGTTTAGGGATGCTGCCATTTATAACAATAGAGGGAAGGGTGGCTGCTTACTACATATTTCTGGTACGAACGAGTTTGTCTCTTACTGGCAAGCGGGGGAATTATTTTGAACAGGCCACGACCGGGTGTTTACACTATTCAACTATACTTTTATTATTTTTTTTTCTCTTTTATTTACTGCTACACTTCACAAGTTAGTTTAAATTAAGATTTATTCAGCCTTATTATTTAAAGCAATTACTATACACTTATTATTTTCTTTTTGTTTTCTTTCTAAGAAACTTACCTTTTTCTTTATTTATTTATTATTTACTTTGGGGGAGATTTAAGAAACTTACTTAGAATTATTTCCTATTGAATTACCATATTTATTTAGGGCACTTTGTTTACTTTGTTTTCAGTTACGCTCAGTTTACAAGTTTACTGTTCTGGGGCATGGGGTTTAACACTTTATCTAACAAGGGAGGGTTAACTACGTCATTTATTCATTAGAAATTTAAGTCACTATAAGTACTTGCTCTACTATACTATACACAATTATTTCCTACACACTTTAGTACATGGTAAACATTTATTAACAGTGATTATTAAACATTTGCATTAGTTTCTATTTAAACGATCAGCTGTTACGCTGGAATGTAGGTCACCCTCGTATATTTAGTAAACAATGACAAAGTAGTTATATGCGTGGGAACGCGAGGATTACGCACACGTATTGTTCTCTACACAATGCCTCAGCCTATCTTTCTCGACCAGTTTTAACTGTACAGGCCAGTCGGAGTAAGGGGTGAATCTAATTCAACAAAACACGCTTTACAAGTTACAGGTATATTACGGCCATAACAGTCTGAGTTTAGTAATTAATTCTCTTGCTTTCCACCATTAAAATTTTTGTTTATTTAAATTTTGGTAACAAAATTAAGTTACGAATTTCTTTACACGTAATTAACCGGGTCTACTTTACGCAGGAGTTTATGTTTTTGTTTTTACCGTGACGACAGACATACACTTACATTCTATGCAGGCATATTCATGAAACTACAGGTCTTGACTTGTCACAATATAAACCTGTTAAAGACTGAACAGATTAACGAGCACTAAAATTCATGTGCGTACTTGCATTTGGCGTCATACAATGATATTTCAAGTTATACAGACTATCATTGTATTAAATCACGTATCTTAAAATAATTAATTTTATGAAAATTAATGTTACATGAAATACAGTAACTGAGTGCATAGATCAGATAACGAGTGCAGAGAGTTATCTATTTTACTACGTAACAATTATTTTAATTATCAGAGTGACGTATCTTTGTTAGCGTCACGATGCTTACAACCTTTTTTTAACTCAAGGCAGAGTGTGGTCATTTTTGTGACACTCTGTACATGATCATTTCTTTAATAACAAAAGCAGAGTGGCGCATTTTTGTAACGTTTTGCCCACGTTACAAATCCAGGGAACCCATCATAATTGACACTAGCCAATTCTACGGGCTGCCTACGTTGTAACGAACTGAAATTAAACTCAACACAATTAACAATAATAATTAAGCTAAATATTAGGACACAAGGGAAGGTATTTCACTGATTTATGCACTCACTTCAATGTGTAATAAGATGACTTCTCTTTATTAACAAATGAAATGTTAGGATCCCATAACATAATTATTTATACTAAAATATTCAAAAGTGTTTTCTGGAAAACTAGGGATCATACTGATCATGTACTTTTACCTCGGATCCGAGTTTACTTTAAATATTGTAAAGACGTCTGAGTATTACCATGCTCATCTAGGAGCTTGCAAGATTACATTTACCATTTGATGAATGGTATTATATGCTAAAGGGATTATAATTAACATTTACATATTAACGTTACAACGTATGATTTTCAATATTACAGTCTACATCTATTTGGTTTCATTTATTGTTTAAAGAAAATTATAGTCTTTGAAAAGTCTCTTTCATTTATAAGCTATGTCTCAAATGTAATTAACTCTCGATAGTCAAGCTATCGAGTCACCTTTACAATAAGTTGTGCTGTCCTCGTCCTGGGGTGTCACACTTGGGAATTCTGGTAGTCGGCGTCGTCATCTGGGTCGTGTCTTCGGCGAATATTTTATAGCTGGTTCACTGAGGAGATTGAAGTAAAGCTGGTTAGAGTTGGGGTAGATCCACGTAGGTCCTGGTCAGCGTCGTAGGAGTCGTAGACGTCCATTATGTGCAGTTTATGCAGGTCACATATTCACATGTAAAGTTGTACTGGAGTTTACATCTTGAGTAGAGACGTCATCTTTCTTACGTGTTGGTAATTTTTCTTAACTTATTACATTTCTTAACAAAACCTTTCTACATTTTACATATTAAAAACTTGCTCCCCACGTTTTGTAGTGGTAGCTAACAGTTACATTTAAATTTAATCAAAACATTTCTGAAGAGCTCTCGCTCGTAGGTGTGCACTGTCTGACGGCTGCATAGTAACTCTTAACTCGATTCGTCTGGCACATTACAACAAAAGCGGGGCGAGTACTCCGCGATAATATAGTTCCTATTTTTATTTAAATTGACATTATTATAACAAGAAGAAACAAATTATTTATACTTATTTAATTTACGGGAATTATTTTAACTACTACTCGTGCCTTCAAATTACTAATTACAAACATTACGATTTTATACATTTCTAAGTTACAGACGGTTCGCAAAGCACGTTGAGTCCGGAATTAAACAGGTCACCGCATGATGACTTACAAAAGGGTTAACTGTGATATTAATAGCTTTTTACAATTCGATTTTTTTTATTAATTGTTTAGTTAAGAGTTTTCCATTAACATCTCATACTTATTCTGAGTTAGTACAGGGCATTAGGTTTAATAGTGCGATTTAAAAATACTTAATTGCTTTTTAATTTTTTTTTATTATTAAATATTTTATTATCAATTAAATCGTCACATACTCCGCCGCTTAAAATCCACATTAAGAATTTTAGTGAGGAGAACGCAAAATTGGGGACTTGGAGTATGCTTGGTGTCAATGTGTGGAAATTTAATTTAGTATACGGTTTATTTTCTCTATCTCTCTTTAAATGATCTTGTTCTCATCCGTGAAATTCCCTTTTTCTCGTTACTTACAATGCTAACTTATATTTTAATTCTTAATACTAATTTCCCTACCTTTCCGTAACTCACAATATCGTGGCCCGACTGACATCGGCTTACTCTAACTACACAAGTTAGCTTTCAGCACTCACTAACGATTACCTTGGCACACTCTAACTACACAAGTTAGCTTTCTGCACCATCATTACCCTTTTCAGTCGGCGCCGTTGTGACTATGTTACGTTACATTTATATAATCACTTCTTAATTACATCTAATATAACCTAAAGCGGATCCCATACTCCACTTTAGATTATTTCTAATCCTAATTGCTTACGCTACTGAGAGAAGCGGAATTTCACGAAGATAATTCTTATCCTCTCTTTAAAAGATCAGCTGTTATACATAAACAAACTATGCAGGAGGGGACAAACATTGGACGCATTGTATTTCACACGCGGGTGGTGTTCATTGTTTAGGGATGCTGCCATTTATAACAATAGAGGGAAGGGTGGCTGCTTACTACATATTTCTGGTACGAACGAGTTTGTCTCTTACTGGCAAGCGGGGGAATTATTTTGAACAGGCCACGACCGGGTGTTTACACTATTCAACTATACTTTTATTATTTTTTTTTCTCTTTTATTTACTGCTACACTTCACAAGTTAGTTTAAATTAAGATTTATTCAGCCTTATTATTTAAAGCAATTACTATACACTTATTATTTTCTTTTTGTTTTCTTTCTAAGAAACTTACCTTTTTCTTTATTTATTTATTATTTACTTTGGGGGAGATTTAAGAAACTTACTTAGAATTATTTCCTATTGAATTACCATATTTATTTAGGGCACTTTGTTTACTTTGTTTTCAGTTACGCTCAGTTTACAAGTTTACTGTTCTGGGGCATGGGGTTTAACACTTTATCTAACAAGGGAGGGTTAACTACGTCATTTATTCATTAGAAATTTAAGTCACTATAAGTACTTGCTCTACTATACTATACACAATTATTTCCTACACACTTTAGTACATGGTAAACATTTATTAACAGTGATTATTAAACATTTGCATTAGTTTCTATTTAAACGATCAGCTGTTACGCTGGAATGTAGGTCACCCTCGTATATTTAGTAAACAATGACAAAGTAGTTATATGCGTGGGAACGCGAGGATTACGCACACGTATTGTTCTCTACACAATGCCTCAGCCTATCTTTCTCGACCAGTTTTAACTGTACAGGCCAGTCGGAGTAAGGGGTGAATCTAATTCAACAAAACACGCTTTACAAGTTACAGGTATATTACGGCCATAACAGTCTGAGTTTAGTAATTAATTCTCTTGCTTTCCACCATTAAAATTTTTGTTTATTTAAATTTTGGTAACAAAATTAAGTTACGAATTTCTTTACACGTAATTAACCGGGTCTACTTTACGCAGGAGTTTATGTTTTTGTTTTTACCGTGACGACAGACATACACTTACATTCTATGCAGGCATATTCATGAAACTACAGGTCTTGACTTGTCACAATATAAACCTGTTAAAGACTGAACAGATTAACGAGCACTAAAATTCATGTGCGTACTTGCATTTGGCGTCATACAATGATATTTCAAGTTATACAGACTATCATTGTATTAAATCACGTATCTTAAAATAATTAATTTTATGAAAATTAATGTTACATGAAATACAGTAACTGAGTGCATAGATCAGATAACGAGTGCAGAGAGTTATCTATTTTACTACGTAACAATTATTTTAATTATCAGAGTGACGTATCTTTGTTAGCGTCACGATGCTTACAACCTTTTTTTAACTCAAGGCAGAGTGTGGTCATTTTTGTGACACTCTGTACATGATCATTTCTTTAATAACAAAAGCAGAGTGGCGCATTTTTGTAACGTTTTGCCCACGTTACAAATCCAGGGAACCCATCATAATTGACACTAGCCAATTCTACGGGCTGCCTACGTTGTAACGAACTGAAATTAAACTCAACACAATTAACAATAATAATTAAGCTAAATATTAGGACACAAGGGAAGGTATTTCACTGATTTATGCACTCACTTCAATGTGTAATAAGATGACTTCTCTTTATTAACAAATGAAATGTTAGGATCCCATAACATAATTATTTATACTAAAATATTCAAAAGTGTTTTCTGGAAAACTAGGGATCATACTGATCATGTACTTTTACCTCGGATCCGAGTTTACTTTAAATATTGTAAAGACGTCTGAGTATTACCATGCTCATCTAGGAGCTTGCAAGATTACATTTACCATTTGATGAATGGTATTATATGCTAAAGGGATTATAATTAACATTTACATATTAACGTTACAACGTATGATTTTCAATATTACAGTCTACATCTATTTGGTTTCATTTATTGTTTAAAGAAAATTATAGTCTTTGAAAAGTCTCTTTCATTTATAAGCTATGTCTCAAATGTAATTAACTCTCGATAGTCAAGCTATCGAGTCACCTTTACAATAAGTTGTGCTGTCCTCGTCCTGGGGTGTCACACTTGGGAATTCTGGTAGTCGGCGTCGTCATCTGGGTCGTGTCTTCGGCGAATATTTTATAGCTGGTTCACTGAGGAGATTGAAGTAAAGCTGGTTAGAGTTGGGGTAGATCCACGTAGGTCCTGGTCAGCGTCGTAGGAGTCGTAGACGTCCATTATGTGCAGTTTATGCAGGTCACATATTCACATGTAAAGTTGTACTGGAGTTTACATCTTGAGTAGAGACGTCATCTTTCTTACGTGTTGGTAATTTTTCTTAACTTATTACATTTCTTAACAAAACCTTTCTACATTTTACATATTAAAAACTTGCTCCCCACGTTTTGTAGTGGTAGCTAACAGTTACATTTAAATTTAATCAAAACATTTCTGAAGAGCTCTCGCTCGTAGGTGTGCACTGTCTGACGGCTGCATAGTAACTCTTAACTCGATTCGTCTGGCACATTACAACAAAAGCGGGGCGAGTACTCCGCGATAATATAGTTCCTATTTTTATTTAAATTGACATTATTATAACAAGAAGAAACAAATTATTTATACTTATTTAATTTACGGGAATTATTTTAACTACTACTCGTGCCTTCAAATTACTAATTACAAACATTACGATTTTATACATTTCTAAGTTACAGACGGTTCGCAAAGCACGTTGAGTCCGGAATTAAACAGGTCACCGCATGATGACTTACAAAAGGGTTAACTGTGATATTAATAGCTTTTTACAATTCGATTTTTTTTATTAATTGTTTAGTTAAGAGTTTTCCATTAACATCTCATACTTATTCTGAGTTAGTACAGGGCATTAGGTTTAATAGTGCGATTTAAAAATACTTAATTGCTTTTTAATTTTTTTTTATTATTAAATATTTTATTATCAATTAAATCGTCACATACTCCGCCGCTTAAAATCCACATTAAGAATTTTAGTGAGGAGAACGCAAAATTGGGGACTTGGAGTATGCTTGGTGTCAATGTGTGGAAATTTAATTTAGTATACGGTTTATTTTCTCTATCTCTCTTTAAATGATCTTGTTCTCATCCGTGAAATTCCCTTTTTCTCGTTACTTACAATGCTAACTTATATTTTAATTCTTAATACTAATTTCCCTACCTTTCCGTAACTCACAATATCGTGGCCCGACTGACATCGGCTTACTCTAACTACACAAGTTAGCTTTCAGCACTCACTAACGATTACCTTGGCACACTCTAACTACACAAGTTAGCTTTCTGCACCATCATTACCCTTTTCAGTCGGCGCCGTTGTGACTATGTTACGTTACATTTATATAATCACTTCTTAATTACATCTAATATAACCTAAAGCGGATCCCATACTCCACTTTAGATTATTTCTAATCCTAATTGCTTACGCTACTGAGAGAAGCGGAATTTCACGAAGATAATTCTTATCCTCTCTTTAAAAGATCAGCTGTTATACATAAACAAACTATGCAGGAGGGGACAAACATTGGACGCATTGTATTTCACACGCGGGTGGTGTTCATTGTTTAGGGATGCTGCCATTTATAACAATAGAGGGAAGGGTGGCTGCTTACTACATATTTCTGGTACGAACGAGTTTGTCTCTTACTGGCAAGCGGGGGAATTATTTTGAACAGGCCACGACCGGGTGTTTACACTATTCAACTATACTTTTATTATTTTTTTTTCTCTTTTATTTACTGCTACACTTCACAAGTTAGTTTAAATTAAGATTTATTCAGCCTTATTATTTAAAGCAATTACTATACACTTATTATTTTCTTTTTGTTTTCTTTCTAAGAAACTTACCTTTTTCTTTATTTATTTATTATTTACTTTGGGGGAGATTTAAGAAACTTACTTAGAATTATTTCCTATTGAATTACCATATTTATTTAGGGCACTTTGTTTACTTTGTTTTCAGTTACGCTCAGTTTACAAGTTTACTGTTCTGGGGCATGGGGTTTAACACTTTATCTAACAAGGGAGGGTTAACTACGTCATTTATTCATTAGAAATTTAAGTCACTATAAGTACTTGCTCTACTATACTATACACAATTATTTCCTACACACTTTAGTACATGGTAAACATTTATTAACAGTGATTATTAAACATTTGCATTAGTTTCTATTTAAACGATCAGCTGTTACGCTGGAATGTAGGTCACCCTCGTATATTTAGTAAACAATGACAAAGTAGTTATATGCGTGGGAACGCGAGGATTACGCACACGTATTGTTCTCTACACAATGCCTCAGCCTATCTTTCTCGACCAGTTTTAACTGTACAGGCCAGTCGGAGTAAGGGGTGAATCTAATTCAACAAAACACGCTTTACAAGTTACAGGTATATTACGGCCATAACAGTCTGAGTTTAGTAATTAATTCTCTTGCTTTCCACCATTAAAATTTTTGTTTATTTAAATTTTGGTAACAAAATTAAGTTACGAATTTCTTTACACGTAATTAACCGGGTCTACTTTACGCAGGAGTTTATGTTTTTGTTTTTACCGTGACGACAGACATACACTTACATTCTATGCAGGCATATTCATGAAACTACAGGTCTTGACTTGTCACAATATAAACCTGTTAAAGACTGAACAGATTAACAAGCACTAAAATTCATGTGCGTACTTGCATTTGGCGTCATACAATGATATTTCAAGTTATACAGACTATCATTGTATTAAATCACGTATCTTAAAATAATTAATTTTATGAAAATTAATGTTACATGAAATACAGTAACTGAGTGCATAGATCAGATAACGAGTGCAGAGAGTTAT
This sequence comes from Magicicada septendecula, assembly GCA_034769895.1. Taxonomy (NCBI): domain Eukaryota; kingdom Metazoa; phylum Arthropoda; class Insecta; order Hemiptera; family Cicadidae; genus Magicicada; species Magicicada septendecula. The sequence goes on along the minus strand of CM068374.1, from coordinate 306,106,614 downwards.
CTATTTTACTACGTAACAATTATTTTAATTATCAGAGTGACGTATCTTTGTTAGCGTCACGATGCTTACAACCTTTTTTTAACTCAAGGCAGAGTGTGGTCATTTTTTGTGACACTCTGTACATGATCATTTCTTTAATAACAAAAGCAGAGTGGCGCATTTTTGTAACGTTTTGCCCACGTTACAAATCCAGGGAACCCATCATAATTGACACTAGCCAATTCTACGGGCTGCCTACGTTGTAACGAACTGAAATTAAACTCAACACAATTAACAATAATAATTAAGCTAAATATTAGGACACAAGGGAAGGTATTTCACTGATTTATGCACTCACTTCAATGTGTAATAAGATGACTTCTCTTTATTAACAAATGAAATGTTAGGATCCCATAACATAATTATTTATACTAAAATATTCAAAAGTGTTTTCTGGAAAACTAGGGATCATACTGATCATGTACTTTTACCTCGGATCCGAGTTTACTTTAAATATTGTAAAGACGTCTGAGTATTACCATGCTCATCTAGGAGCTTGCAAGATTACATTTACCATTTGATGAATGGTATTATATGCTAAAGGGATTATAATTAACATTTACATATTAACGTTACAACGTATGATTTTCAATATTACAGTCTACATCTATTTGGTTTCATTTATTGTTTAAAGAAAATTATAGTCTTTGAAAAGTCTCTTTCATTTATAAGTTATGTCTCAAATGTAATTAACTCTCGATAGTCAAGCTATCGAGTCACCTTTACAATAAGTTGTGCTGTCCTCGTCCTGGGGTGTCACACTTGGGAATTCTGGTAGTCGGCGTCGTCATCTGGGTCGTGTCTTCGGCGAATATTTTATAGCTGGTTCACTGAGGAGATTGAAGTAAAGCTGGTTAGAGTTGGGGTAGATCCACGTAGGTCCTGGTCAGCGTCGTAGGAGTCGTAGACGTCCATTATGTGCAGTTTATGCAGGTCACATATTCACATGTAAAGTTGTACTGGAGTTTACATCTTGAGTAGAGACGTCATCTTTCTTACGTGTTGGTAATTTTTCTTAACTTATTACATTTCTTAACAAAACCTTTCTACATTTTACATATTAAAAACTTGCTCCCCACGTTTTGTAGTGGTAGCTAACAGTTACATTTAAATTTAATCAAAACATTTCTGAAGAGCTCTCGCTCGTAGGTGTGCACTGTCTGACGGCTGCATAGTAACTCTTAACTCGATTCGTCTGGCACATTACAACAAAAGCGGGGCGAGTACTCCGCGATAATATAGTTCCTATTTTTATTTAAATTGACATTATTATAACAAGAAGAAACAAATTATTTATACTTATTTAATTTACGGGAATTATTTTAACTACTACTCGTGCCTTCAAATTACTAATTACAAACATTACGATTTTATACATTTCTAAGTTACAGACGGTTCGCAAAGCACGTTGAGTCCGGAATTAAACAGGTCACCGCATGATGACTTACAAAAGGGTTAACTGTGATATTAATAGCTTTTTACAATTCGATTTTTTTTATTAATTGTTTAGTTAAGAGTTTTCCATTAACATCTCATACTTATTCTGAGTTAGTACAGGGCATTAGGTTTAATAGTGCGATTTAAAAATACTTAATTGCTTTTTAATTTTTTTTTATTATTAAATATTTTATTATCAATTAAATCGTCACATACTCCGCCGCTTAAAATCCACATTAAGAATTTTAGTGAGGAGAACGCAAAATTGGGGACTTGGAGTATGCTTGGTGTCAATGTGTGGAAATTTAATTTAGTATACGGTTTATTTTCTCTATCTCTCTTTAAATGATCTTGTTCTCATCCGTGAAATTCCCTTTTTCTCGTTACTTACAATGCTAACTTATATTTTAATTCTTAATACTAATTTCCCTACCTTTCCGTAACTCACAATATCGTGGCCCGACTGACATCGGCTTACTCTAACTACACAAGTTAGCTTTCAGCACTCACTAACGATTACCTTGGCACACTCTAACTACACAAGTTAGCTTTCTGCACCATCATTACCCTTTTCAGTCGGCGCCGTTGTGACTATGTTACGTTACATTTATATAATCACTTCTTAATTACATCTAATATAACCTAAAGCGGATCCCATACTCCACTTTAGATTATTTCTAATCCTAATTGCTTACGCTACTGAGAGAAGCGGAATTTCACGAAGATAATTCTTATCCTCTCTTTAAAAGATCAGCTGTTATACATAAACAAACTATGCAGGAGGGGACAAACATTGGACGCATTGTATTTCACACGCGGGTGGTGTTCATTGTTTAGGGATGCTGCCATTTATAACAATAGAGGGAAGGGTGGCTGCTTACTACATATTTCTGGTACGAACGAGTTTGTCTCTTACTGGCAAGCGGGGGAATTATTTTGAACAGGCCACGACCGGGTGTTTACACTATTCAACTATACTTTTATTATTTTTTTTTCTCTTTTATTTACTGCTACACTTCACAAGTTAGTTTAAATTAAGATTTATTCAGCCTTATTATTTAAAGCAATTACTATACACTTATTATTTTCTTTTTGTTTTCTTTCTAAGAAACTTACCTTTTTCTTTATTTATTTATTATTTACTTTGGGGGAGATTTAAGAAACTTACTTAGAATTATTTCCTATTGAATTACCATATTTATTTAGGGCACTTTGTTTACTTTGTTTTCAGTTACGCTCAGTTTACAAGTTTACTGTTCTGGGGCATGGGGTTTAACACTTTATCTAACAAGGGAGGGTTAACTACGTCATTTATTCATTAGAAATTTAAGTCACTATAAGTACTTGCTCTACTATACTATACACAATTATTTCCTACACACTTTAGTACATGGTAAACATTTATTAACAGTGATTATTAAACATTTGCATTAGTTTCTATTTAAACGATCAGCTGTTACGCTGGAATGTAGGTCACCCTCGTATATTTAGTAAACAATGACAAAGTAGTTATATGCGTGGGAACGCGAGGATTACGCACACGTATTGTTCTCTACACAATGCCTCAGCCTATCTTTCTCGACCAGTTTTAACTGTACAGGCCAGTCGGAGTAAGGGGTGAATCTAATTCAACAAAACACGCTTTACAAGTTACAGGTATATTACGGCCATAACAGTCTGAGTTTAGTAATTAATTCTCTTGCTTTCCACCATTAAAATTTTTGTTTATTTAAATTTTGGTAACAAAATTAAGTTACGAATTTCTTTACACGTAATTAACCGGGTCTACTTTACGCAGGAGTTTATGTTTTTGTTTTTACCGTGACGACAGACATACACTTACATTCTATGCAGGCATATTCATGAAACTACAGGTCTTGACTTGTCACAATATAAACCTGTTAAAGACTGAACAGATTAACGAGCACTAAAATTCATGTGCGTACTTGCATTTGGCGTCATACAATGATATTTCAAGTTATACAGACTATCATTGTATTAAATCACGTATCTTAAAATAATTAATTTTATGAAAATTAATGTTACATGAAATACAGTAACTGAGTGCATAGATCAGATAACGAGTGCAGAGAGTTATCTATTTTACTACGTAACAATTATTTTAATTATCAGAGTGACGTATCTTTGTTAGCGTCACGATGCTTACAACCTTTTTTTAACTCAAGGCAGAGTGTGGTCATTTTTGTGACACTCTGTACATGATCATTTCTTTAATAACAAAAGCAGAGTGGCGCATTTTTGTAACGTTTTGCCCACGTTACAAATCCAGGGAACCCATCATAATTGACACTAGCCAATTCTACGGGCTGCCTACGTTGTAACGAACTGAAATTAAACTCAACACAATTAACAATAATAATTAAGCTAAATATTAGGACACAAGGGAAGGTATTTCACTGATTTATGCACTCACTTCAATGTGTAATAAGATGACTTCTCTTTATTAACAAATGAAATGTTAGGATCCCATAACATAATTATTTATACTAAAATATTCAAAAGTGTTTTCTGGAAAACTAGGGATCATACTGATCATGTACTTTTACCTCGGATCCGAGTTTACTTTAAATATTGTAAAGACGTCTGAGTATTACCATGCTCATCTAGGAGCTTGCAAGATTACATTTACCATTTGATGAATGGTATTATATGCTAAAGGGATTATAATTAACATTTACATATTAACGTTACAACGTATGATTTTCAATATTACAGTCTACATCTATTTGGTTTCATTTATTGTTTAAAGAAAATTATAGTCTTTGAAAAGCCTCTTTCATTTATAAGTTATGTCTCAAATGTAATTAACTCTCGATAGTCAAGCTATCGAGTCACCTTTACAATAAGTTGTGCTGTCCTCGTCCTGGGGTGTCACACTTGGGAATTCTGGTAGTCGGCGTCGTCATCTGGGTCGTGTCTTCGGCGAATATTTTATAGCTGGTTCACTGAGGAGATTGAAGTAAAGCTGGTTAGAGTTGGGGTAGATCCACGTAGGTCCTGGTCAGCGTCGTAGGAGTCGTAGACGTCCATTATGTGCAGTTTATGCAGGTCACATATTCACATGTAAAGTTGTACTGGAGTTTACATCTTGAGTAGAGACGTCATCTTTCTTACGTGTTGGTAATTTTTCTTAACTTATTACATTTCTTAACAAAACCTTTCTACATTTTACATATTAAAAACTTGCTCCCCACGTTTTGTAGTGGTAGCTAACAGTTACATTTAAATTTAATCAAAACATTTCTGAAGAGCTCTCGCTCGTAGGTGTGCACTGTCTGACGGCTGCATAGTAACTCTTAACTCGATTCGTCTGGCACATTACAACAAAAGCGGGGCGAGTACTCCGCGATAATATAGTTCCTATTTTTATTTAAATTGACATTATTATAACAAGAAGAAACAAATTATTTATACTTATTTAATTTACGGGAATTATTTTAACTACTACTCGTGCCTTCAAATTACTAATTACAAACATTACGATTTTATACATTTCTAAGTTACAGACGGTTCGCAAAGCACGTTGAGTCCGGAATTAAACAGGTCACCGCATGATGACTTACAAAAGGGTTAACTGTGATATTAATAGCTTTTTACAATTCGATTTTTTTTATTAATTGTTTAGTTAAGAGTTTTCCATTAACATCTCATACTTATTCTGAGTTAGTACAGGGCATTAGGTTTAATAGTGCGATTTAAAAATACTTAATTGCTTTTTAATTTTTTTTTATTATTAAATATTTTATTATCAATTAAATCGTCACATACTCCGCCGCTTAAAATCCACATTAAGAATTTTAGTGAGGAGAACGCAAAATTGGGGACTTGGAGTATGCTTGGTGTCAATGTGTGGAAATTTAATTTAGTATACGGTTTATTTTCTCTATCTCTCTTTAAATGATCTTGTTCTCATCCGTGAAATTCCCTTTTTCTCGTTACTTACAATGCTAACTTATATTTTAATTCTTAATACTAATTTCCCTACCTTTCCGTAACTCACAATATCGTGGCCCGACTGACATCGGCTTACTCTAACTACACAAGTTAGCTTTCAGCACTCACTAACGATTACCTTGGCACACTCTAACTACACAAGTTAGCTTTCTGCACCATCATTACCCTTTTCAGTCGGCGCCGTTGTGACTATGTTACGTTACATTTATATAATCACTTCTTAATTACATCTAATATAACCTAAAGCGGATCCCATACTCCACTTTAGATTATTTCTAATCCTAATTGCTTACGCTACTGAGAGAAGCGGAATTTCACGAAGATAATTCTTATCCTCTCTTTAAAAGATCAGCTGTTATACATAAACAAACTATGCAGGAGGGGACAAACATTGGACGCATTGTATTTCACACGCGGGTGGTGTTCATTGTTTAGGGATGCTGCCATTTATAACAATAGAGGGAAGGGTGGCTGCTTACTACATATTTCTGGTACGAACGAGTTTGTCTCTTACTGGCAAGCGGGGGAATTATTTTGAACAGGCCACGACCGGGTGTTTACACTATTCAACTATACTTTTATTATTTTTTTTTCTCTTTTATTTACTGCTACACTTCACAAGTTAGTTTAAATTAAGATTTATTCAGCCTTATTATTTAAAGCAATTACTATACACTTATTATTTTCTTTTTGTTTTCTTTCTAAGAAACTTACCTTTTTCTTTATTTATTTATTATTTACTTTGGGGGAGATTTAAGAAACTTACTTAGAATTATTTCCTATTGAATTACCATATTTATTTAGGGCACTTTGTTTACTTTGTTTTCAGTTACGCTCAGTTTACAAGTTTACTGTTCTGGGGCATGGGGTTTAACACTTTATCTAACAAGGGAGGGTTAACTACGTCATTTATTCATTAGAAATTTAAGTCACTATAAGTACTTGCTCTACTATACTATACACAATTATTTCCTACACACTTTAGTACATGGTAAACATTTATTAACAGTGATTATTAAACATTTGCATTAGTTTCTATTTAAACGATCAGCTGTTACGCTGGAATGTAGGTCACCCTCGTATATTTAGTAAACAATGACAAAGTAGTTATATGCGTGGGAACGCGAGGATTACGCACACGTATTGTTCTCTACACAATGCCTCAGCCTATCTTTCTCGACCAGTTTTAACTGTACAGGCCAGTCGGAGTAAGGGGTGAATCTAATTCAACAAAACACGCTTTACAAGTTACAGGTATATTACGGCCATAACAGTCTGAGTTTAGTAATTAATTCTCTTGCTTTCCACCATTAAAATTTTTGTTTATTTAAATTTTGGTAACAAAATTAAGTTACGAATTTCTTTACACGTAATTAACCGGGTCTACTTTACGCAGGAGTTTATGTTTTTGTTTTTACCGTGACGACAGACATACACTTACATTCTATGCAGGCATATTCATGAAACTACAGGTCTTGACTTGTCACAATATAAACCTGTTAAAGACTGAACAGATTAACGAGCACTAAAATTCATGTGCGTACTTGCATTTGGCGTCATACAATGATATTTCAAGTTATACAGACTATCATTGTATTAAATCACGTATCTTAAAATAATTAATTTTATGAAAATTAATGTTACATGAAATACAGTAACTGAGTGCATAGATCAGATAACGAGTGCAGAGAGTTATCTATTTTACTACGTAACAATTATTTTAATTATCAGAGTGACGTATCTTTGTTAGCGTCACGATGCTTACAACCTTTTTTTAACTCAAGGCAGAGTGTGGTCATTTTTGTGACACTCTGTACATGATCATTTCTTTAATAACAAAAGCAGAGTGGCGCATTTTTGTAACGTTTTGCCCACGTTACAAATCCAGGGAACCCATCATAATTGACACTAGCCAATTCTACGGGCTGCCTACGTTGTAACGAACTGAAATTAAACTCAACACAATTAACAATAATAATTAAGCTAAATATTAGGACACAAGGGAAGGTATTTCACTGATTTATGCACTCACTTCAATGTGTAATAAGATGACTTCTCTTTATTAACAAATGAAATGTTAGGATCCCATAACATAATTATTTATACTAAAATATTCAAAAGTGTTTTCTGGAAAACTAGGGATCATACTGATCATGTACTTTTACCTCGGATCCGAGTTTACTTTAAATATTGTAAAGACGTCTGAGTATTACCATGCTCATCTAGGAGCTTGCAAGATTACATTTACCATTTGATGAATGGTATTATATGCTAAAGGGATTATAATTAACATTTACATATTAACGTTACAACGTATGATTTTCAATATTACAGTCTACATCTATTTGGTTTCATTTATTGTTTAAAGAAAATTATAGTCTTTGAAAAGTCTCTTTCATTTATAAGCTATGTCTCAAATGTAATTAACTCTCGATAGTCAAGCTATCGAGTCACCTTTACAATAAGTTGTGCTGTCCTCGTCCTGGGGTGTCACACTTGGGAATTCTGGTAGTCGGCGTCGTCATCTGGGTCGTGTCTTCGGCGAATATTTTATAGCTGGTTCACTGAGGAGATTGAAGTAAAGCTGGTTAGAGTTGGGGTAGATCCACGTAGGTCCTGGTCAGCGTCGTAGGAGTCGTAGACGTCCATTATGTGCAGTTTATGCAGGTCACATATTCACATGTAAAGTTGTACTGGAGTTTACATCTTGAGTAGAGACGTCATCTTTCTTACGTGTTGGTAATTTTTCTTAACTTATTACATTTCTTAACAAAACCTTTCTACATTTTACATATTAAAAACTTGCTCCCCACGTTTTGTAGTGGTAGCTAACAGTTACATTTAAATTTAATCAAAACATTTCTGAAGAGCTCTCGCTCGTAGGTGTGCACTGTCTGACGGCTGCATAGTAACTCTTAACTCGATTCGTCTGGCACATTACAACAAAAGCGGGGCGAGTACTCCGCGATAATATAGTTCCTATTTTTATTTAAATTGACATTATTATAACAAGAAGAAACAAATTATTTATACTTATTTAATTTACGGGAATTATTTTAACTACTACTCGTGCCTTCAAATTACTAATTACAAACATTACGATTTTATACATTTCTAAGTTACAGACGGTTCGCAAAGCACGTTGAGTCCGGAATTAAACAGGTCACCGCATGATGACTTACAAAAGGGTTAACTGTGATATTAATAGCTTTTTACAATTCGATTTTTTTTATTAATTGTTTAGTTAAGAGTTTTCCATTAACATCTCATACTTATTCTGAGTTAGTACAGGGCATTAGGTTTAATAGTGCGATTTAAAAATACTTAATTGCTTTTTAATTTTTTTTTATTATTAAATATTTTATTATCAATTAAATCGTCACATACTCCGCCGCTTAAAATCCACATTAAGAATTTTAGTGAGGAGAACGCAAAATTGGGGACTTGGAGTATGCTTGGTGTCAATGTGTGGAAATTTAATTTAGTATACGGTTTATTTTCTCTATCTCTCTTTAAATGATCTTGTTCTCATCCGTGAAATTCCCTTTTTCTCGTTACTTACAATGCTAACTTATATTTTAATTCTTAATACTAATTTCCCTACCTTTCCGTAACTCACAATATCGTGGCCCGACTGACATCGGCTTACTCTAACTACACAAGTTAGCTTTCAGCACTCACTAACGATTACCTTGGCACACTCTAACTACACAAGTTAGCTTTCTGCACCATCATTACCCTTTTCAGTCGGCGCCGTTGTGACTATGTTACGTTACATTTATATAATCACTTCTTAATTACATCTAATATAACCTAAAGCGGATCCCATACTCCACTTTAGATTATTTCTAATCCTAATTGCTTACGCTACTGAGAGAAGCGGAATTTCACGAAGATAATTCTTATCCTCTCTTTAAAAGATCAGCTGTTATACATAAACAAACTATGCAGGAGGGGACAAACATTGGACGCATTGTATTTCACACGCGGGTGGTGTTCATTGTTTAGGGATGCTGCCATTTATAACAATAGAGGGAAGGGTGGCTGCTTACTACATATTTCTGGTACGAACGAGTTTGTCTCTTACTGGCAAGCGGGGGAATTATTTTGAACAGGCCACGACCGGGTGTTTACACTATTCAACTATACTTTTATTATTTTTTTTTCTCTTTTATTTACTGCTACACTTCACAAGTTAGTTTAAATTAAGATTTATTCAGCCTTATTATTTAAAGCAATTACTATACACTTATTATTTTCTTTTTGTTTTCTTTCTAAGAAACTTACCTTTTTCTTTATTTATTTATTATTTACTTTGGGGGAGATTTAAGAAACTTACTTAGAATTATTTCCTATTGAATTACCATATTTATTTAGGGCACTTTGTTTACTTTGTTTTCAGTTACGCTCAGTTTACAAGTTTACTGTTCTGGGGCATGGGGTTTAACACTTTATCTAACAAGGGAGGGTTAACTACGTCATTTATTCATTAGAAATTTAAGTCACTATAAGTACTTGCTCTACTATACTATACACAATTATTTCCTACACACTTTAGTACATGGTAAACATTTATTAACAGTGATTATTAAACATTTGCATTAGTTTCTATTTAAACGATCAGCTGTTACGCTGGAATGTAGGTCACCCTCGTATATTTAGTAAACAATGACAAAGTAGTTATATGCGTGGGAACGCGAGGATTACGCACACGTATTGTTCTCTACACAATGCCTCAGCCTATCTTTCTCGACCAGTTTTAACTGTACAGGCCAGTCGGAGTAAGGGGTGAATCTAATTCAACAAAACACGCTTTACAAGTTACAGGTATATTACGGCCATAACAGTCTGAGTTTAGTAATTAATTCTCTTGCTTTCCACCATTAAAATTTTTGTTTATTTAAATTTTGGTAACAAAATTAAGTTACGAATTTCTTTACACGTAATTAACCGGGTCTACTTTACGCAGGAGTTTATGTTTTTGTTTTTACCGTGACGACAGACATACACTTACATTCTATGCAGGCATATTCATGAAACTACAGGTCTTGACTTGTCACAATATAAACCTGTTAAAGACTGAACAGATTAACGAGCACTAAAATTCATGTGCGTACTTGCATTTGGCGTCATACAATGATATTTCAAGTTATACAGACTATCATTGTATTAAATCACGTATCTTAAAATAATTAATTTTATGAAAATTAATGTTACATGAAATACAGTAACTGAGTGCATAGATCAGATAACGAGTGCAGAGAGTTATCTATTTTACTACGTAACAATTATTTTAATTATCAGAGTGACGTATCTTTGTTAGCGTCACGATGCTTACAACCTTTTTTTAACTCAAGGCAGAGTGTGGTCATTTTTTGTGACACTCTGTACATGATCATTTCTTTAATAACAAAAGCAGAGTGGCGCATTTTTGTAACGTTTTGCCCACGTTACAAATCCAGGGAACCCATCATAATTGACACTAGCCAATTCTACGGGCTGCCTACGTTGTAACGAACTGAAATTAAACTCAACACAATTAACAATAATAATTAAGCTAAATATTAGGACACAAGGGAAGGTATTTCACTGATTTATGCACTCACTTCAATGTGTAATAAGATGACTTCTCTTTATTAACAAATGAAATGTTAGGATCCCATAACATAATTATTTATACTAAAATATTCAAAAGTGTTTTCTGGAAAACTAGGGATCATACTGATCATGTACTTTTACCTCGGATCCGAGTTTACTTTAAATATTGTAAAGACGTCTGAGTATTACCATGCTCATCTAGGAGCTTGCAAGATTACATTTACCATTTGATGAATGGTATTATATGCTAAAGGGATTATAATTAACATTTACATATTAACGTTACAACGTATGATTTTCAATATTACAGTCTACATCTATTTGGTTTCATTTATTGTTTAAAGAAAATTATAGTCTTTGAAAAGTCTCTTTCATTTATAAGTTATGTCTCAAATGTAATTAACTCTCGATAGTCAAGCTATCGAGTCACCTTTACAATAAGTTGTGCTGTCCTCGTCCTGGGGTGTCACACTTGGGAATTCTGGTAGTCGGCGTCGTCATCTGGGTCGTGTCTTCGGCGAATATTTTATAGCTGGTTCACTGAGGAGATTGAAGTAAAGCTGGTTAGAGTTGGGGTAGATCCACGTAGGTCCTGGTCAGCGTCGTAGGAGTCGTAGACGTCCATTATGTGCAGTTTATGCAGGTCACATATTCACATGTAAAGTTGTACTGGAGTTTACATCTTGAGTAGAGACGTCATCTTTCTTACGTGTTGGTAATTTTTCTTAACTTATTACATTTCTTAACAAAACCTTTCTACATTTTACATATTAAAAACTTGCTCCCCACGTTTTGTAGTGGTAGCTAACAGTTACATTTAAATTTAATCAAAACATTTCTGAAGAGCTCTCGCTCGTAGGTGTGCACTGTCTGACGGCTGCATAGTAACTCTTAACTCGATTCGTCTGGCACATTACAACAAAAGCGGGGCGAGTACTCCGCGATAATATAGTTCCTATTTTTATTTAAATTGACATTATTATAACAAGAAGAAACAAATTATTTATACTTATTTAATTTACGGGAATTATTTTAACTACTACTCGTGCCTTCAAATTACTAATTACAAACATTACGATTTTATACATTTCTAAGTTACAGACGGTTCGCAAAGCACGTTGAGTCCGGAATTAAACAGGTCACCGCATGATGACTTACAAAAGGGTTAACTGTGATATTAATAGCTTTTTACAATTCGATTTTTTTTATTAATTGTTTAGTTAAGAGTTTTCCATTAACATCTCATACTTATTCTGAGTTAGTACAGGGCATTAGGTTTAATAGTGCGATTTAAAAATACTTAATTGCTTTTTAATTTTTTTTTATTATTAAATATTTTATTATCAATTAAATCGTCACATACTCCGCCGCTTAAAATCCACATTAAGAATTTTAGTGAGGAGAACGCAAAATTGGGGACTTGGAGTATGCTTGGTGTCAATGTGTGGAAATTTAATTTAGTATACGGTTTATTTTCTCTATCTCTCTTTAAATGATCTTGTTCTCATCCGTGAAATTCCCTTTTTCTCGTTACTTACAATGCTAACTTATATTTTAATTCTTAATACTAATTTCCCTACCTTTCCGTAACTCACAATATCGTGGCCCGACTGACATCGGCTTACTCTAACTACACAAGTTAGCTTTCAGCACTCACTAACGATTACCTTGGCACACTCTAACTACACAAGTTAGCTTTCTGCACCATCATTACCCTTTTCAGTCGGCGCCGTTGTGACTATGTTACGTTACATTTATATAATCACTTCTTAATTACATCTAATATAACCTAAAGCGGATCCCATACTCCACTTTAGATTATTTCTAATCCTAATTGCTTACGCTACTGAGAGAAGCGGAATTTCACGAAGATAATTCTTATCCTCTCTTTAAAAGATCAGCTGTTATACATAAACAAACTATGCAGGAGGGGACAAACATTGGACGCATTGTATTTCACACGCGGGTGGTGTTCATTGTTTAGGGATGCTGCCATTTATAACAATAGAGGGAAGGGTGGCTGCTTACTACATATTTCTGGTACGAACGAGTTTGTCTCTTACTGGCAAGCGGGGGAATTATTTTGAACAGGCCACGACCGGGTGTTTACACTATTCAACTATACTTTTATTATTTTTTTTTCTCTTTTATTTACTGCTACACTTCACAAGTTAGTTTAAATTAAGATTTATTCAGCCTTATTATTTAAAGCAATTACTATACACTTATTATTTTCTTTTTGTTTTCTTTCTAAGAAACTTACCTTTTTCTTTATTTATTTATTATTTACTTTGGGGGAGATTTAAGAAACTTACTTAGAATTATTTCCTATTGAATTACCATATTTATTTAGGGCACTTTGTTTACTTTGTTTTCAGTTACGCTCAGTTTACAAGTTTACTGTTCTGGGGCATGGGGTTTAACACTTTATCTAACAAGGGAGGGTTAACTACGTCATTTATTCATTAGAAATTTAAGTCACTATAAGTACTTGCTCTACTATACTATACACAATTATTTCCTACACACTTTAGTACATGGTAAACATTTATTAACAGTGATTATTAAACATTTGCATTAGTTTCTATTTAAACGATCAGCTGTTACGCTGGAATGTAGGTCACCCTCGTATATTTAGTAAACAATGACAAAGTAGTTATATGCGTGGGAACGCGAGGATTACGCACACGTATTGTTCTCTACACAATGCCTCAGCCTATCTTTCTCGACCAGTTTTAACTGTACAGGCCAGTCGGAGTAAGGGGTGAATCTAATTCAACAAAACACGCTTTACAAGTTACAGGTATATTACGGCCATAACAGTCTGAGTTTAGTAATTAATTCTCTTGCTTTCCACCATTAAAATTTTTGTTTATTTAAATTTTGGTAACAAAATTAAGTTACGAATTTCTTTACACGTAATTAACCGGGTCTACTTTACGCAGGAGTTTATGTTTTTGTTTTTACCGTGACGACAGACATACACTTACATTCTATGCAGGCATATTCATGAAACTACAGGTCTTGACTTGTCACAATATAAACCTGTTAAAGACTGAACAGATTAACAAGCACTAAAATTCATGTGCGTACTTGCATTTGGCGTCATACAATGATATTTCAAGTTATACAGACTATCATTGTATTAAATCACGTATCTTAAAATAATTAATTTTATGAAAATTAATGTTACATGAAATACAGTAACTGAGTGCATAGATCAGATAACGAGTGCAGAGAGTTATCTATTTTACTACGTAACAATTATTTTAATTATCAGAGTGACGTATCTTTGTTAGCGTCACGATGCTTACAACCTTTTTTTAACTCAAGGCAGAGTGTGGTCATTTTTGTGACACTCTGTACATGATCATTTCTTTAATAACAAAAGCAGAGTGGCGCATTTTTGTAACGTTTTGCCCACGTTACAAATCCAGGGAACCCATCATAATTGACACTAGCCAATTCTACGGGCTGCCTACGTTGTAACGAACTGAAATTAAACTCAACACAATTAACAATAATAATTAAGCTAAATATTAGGACACAAGGGAAGGTATTTCACTGATTTATGCACTCACTTCAATGTGTAATAAGATGACTTCTCTTTATTAACAAATGAAATGTTAGGATCCCATAACATAATTATTTATACTAAAATATTCAAAAGTGTTTTCTGGAAAACTAGGGATCATACTGATCATGTACTTTTACCTCGGATCCGAGTTTACTTTAAATATTGTAAAGACGTCTGAGTATTACCATGCTCATCTAGGAGCTTGCAAGATTACATTTACCATTTGATGAATGGTATTATATGCTAAAGGGATTATAATTAACATTTACATATTAACGTTACAACGTATGATTTTCAATATTACAGTCTACATCTATTTGGTTTCATTTATTGTTTAAAGAAAATTATAGTCTTTGAAAAGTCTCTTTCATTTATAAGTTATGTCTCAAATGTAATTAACTCTCGATAGTCAAGCTATCGAGTCACCTTTACAATAAGTTGTGCTGTCCTCGTCCTGGGGTGTCACACTTGGGAATTCTGGTAGTCGGCGTCGTCATCTGGGTCGTGTCTTCGGCGAATATTTTATAGCTGGTTCACTGAGGAGATTGAAGTAAAGCTGGTTAGAGTTGGGGTAGATCCACGTAGGTCCTGGTCAGCGTCGTAGGAGTCGTAGACGTCCATTATGTGCAGTTTATGCAGGTCACATATTCACATGTAAAGTTGTACTGGAGTTTACATCTTGAGTAGAGACGTCATCTTTCTTACGTGTTGGTAATTTTTCTTAACTTATTACATTTCTTAACAAAACCTTTCTACATTTTACATATTAAAAACTTGCTCCCCACGTTTTGTAGTGGTAGCTAACAGTTACATTTAAATTTAATCAAAACATTTCTGAAGAGCTCTCGCTCGTAGGTGTGCACTGTCTGACGGCTGCATAGTAACTCTTAACTCGATTCGTCTGGCACATTACAACAAAAGCGGGGCGAGTACTCCGCGATAATATAGTTCCTATTTTTATTTAAATTGACATTATTATAACAAGAAGAAACAAATTATTTATACTTATTTAATTTACGGGAATTATTTTAACTACTACTCGTGCCTTCAAATTACTAATTACAAACATTACGATTTTATACATTTCTAAGTTACAGACGGTTCGCAAAGCACGTTGAGTCCGGAATTAAACAGGTCACCGCATGATGACTTACAAAAGGGTTAACTGTGATATTAATAGCTTTTTACAATTCGATTTTTTTTATTAATTGTTTAGTTAAGAGTTTTCCATTAACATCTCATACTTATTCTGAGTTAGTACAGGGCATTAGGTTTAATAGTGCGATTTAAAAATACTTAATTGCTTTTTAATTTTTTTTTATTATTAAATATTTTATTATCAATTAAATCGTCACATACTCCGCCGCTTAAAATCCACATTAAGAATTTTAGTGAGGAGAACGCAAAATTGGGGACTTGGAGTATGCTTGGTGTCAATGTGTGGAAATTTAATTTAGTATACGGTTTATTTTCTCTATCTCTCTTTAAATGATCTTGTTCTCATCCGTGAAATTCCCTTTTTCTCGTTACTTACAATGCTAACTTATATTTTAATTCTTAATACTAATTTCCCTACCTTTCCGTAACTCACAATATCGTGGCCCGACTGACATCGGCTTACTCTAACTACACAAGTTAGCTTTCAGCACTCACTAACGATTACCTTGGCACACTCTAACTACACAAGTTAGCTTTCTGCACCATCATTACCCTTTTCAGTCGGCGCCGTTGTGACTATGTTACGTTACATTTATATAATCACTTCTTAATTACATCTAATATAACCTAAAGCGGATCCCATACTCCACTTTAGATTATTTCTAATCCTAATTGCTTACGCTACTGAGAGAAGCGGAATTTCACGAAGATAATTCTTATCCTCTCTTTAAAAGATCAGCTGTTATACATAAACAAACTATGCAGGAGGGGACAAACATTGGACGCATTGTATTTCACACGCGGGTGGTGTTCATTGTTTAGGGATGCTGCCATTTATAACAATAGAGGGAAGGGTGGCTGCTTACTACATATTTCTGGTACGAACGAGTTTGTCTCTTACTGGCAAGCGGGGGAATTATTTTGAACAGGCCACGACCGGGTGTTTACACTATTCAACTACTTTTATTTTTTTTTTTTTCTCTTTTATTTACTGCTACACTTCACAAGTTAGTTTAAATTAAGATTTATTCAGCCTTATTATTTAAAGCAATTACTATACACTTATTATTTTCTTTTTGTTTTCTTTCTAAGAAACTTACCTTTTTCTTTATTTATTTATTATTTACTTTGGGGGAGATTTAAGAAACTTACTTAGAATTATTTCCTATTGAATTACCATATTTATTTAGGGCACTTTGTTTACTTTGTTTTCAGTTACGCTCAGTTTACAAGTTTACTGTTCTGGGGCATGGGGTTTAACACTTTATCTAACAAGGGAGGGTTAACTACGTCATTTACTCATTAGAAATTTAAGTCACTATAAGTACTTGCTCTACTATACTATACACAATTATTTCCTACACACTTTAGTACATGGTAAACATTTATTAACAGTGATTATTAAACATTTGCATTAGTTTCTATTTAAACGATCAGCTGTTACGCTGGAATGTAGGTCACCCTCGTATATTTAGTAAACAATGACAAAGTAGTTATATGCGTGGGAACGCGAGGATTACGCACACGTATTGTTCTCTACACAATGCCTCAGCCTATCTTTCTCGACCAGTTTTAACTGTACAGGCCAGTCGGAGTAAGGGGTGAATCTAATTCAACAAAACACGCTTTACAAGTTACAGGTATATTACGGCCATAACAGTCTGAGTTTAGTAATTAATTCTCTTGCTTTCCACCATTAAAATTTTTGTTTATTTAAATTTTGGTAACAAAATTAAGTTACGAATTTCTTTACACGTAATTAACCGGGTCTACTTTACGCAGGAGTTTATGTTTTTGTTTTTACCGTGACGACAGACATACACTTACATTCTATGCAGGCATATTCATGAAACTACAGGTCTTGACTTGTCACAATATAAACCTGTTAAAGACTGAACAGATTAACAAGCACTAAAATTCATGTGCGTACTTGCATTTGGCGTCATACAATGATATTTCAAGTTATACAGACTATCATTGTATTAAATCACGTATCTTAAAATAATTAATTTTATGAAAATTAATGTTACATGAAATACAGTAACTGAGTGCATAGATCAGATAACGAGTGCAGAGAGTTATCTATTTTACTACGTAACAATTATTTTAATTATCAGAGTGACGTATCTTTGTTAGCGTCACGATGCTTACAACCTTTTTTTAACTCAAGGCAGAGTGTGGTCATTTTTGTGACACTCTGTACATGATCATTTCTTTAATAACAAAAGCAGAGTGGCGCATTTTTGTAACGTTTTGCCCACGTTACAAATCCAGGGAACCCATCATAATTGACACTAGCCAATTCTACGGGCTGCCTACGTTGTAACGAACTGAAATTAAACTCAACACAATTAACAATAATAATTAAGCTAAATATTAGGACACAAGGGAAGGTATTTCACTGATTTATGCACTCACTTCAATGTGTAATAAGATGACTTCTCTTTATTAACAAATGAAATGTTAGGATCCCATAACATAATTATTTATACTAAAATATTCAAAAGTGTTTTCTGGAAAACTAGGGATCATACTGATCATGTACTTTTACCTCGGATCCGAGTTTACTTTAAATATTGTAAAGACGTCTGAGTATTACCATGCTCATCTAGGAGCTTGCAAGATTACATTTACCATTTGATGAATGGTATTATATGCTAAAGGGATTATAATTAACATTTACATATTAACGTTACAACGTATGATTTTCAATATTACAGTCTACATCTATTTGGTTTCATTTATTGTTTAAAGAAAATTATAGTCTTTGAAAAGTCTCTTTCATTTATAAGCTATGTCTCAAATGTAATTAACTCTCGATAGTCAAGCTATCGAGTCACCTTTACAATAAGTTGTGCTGTCCTCGTCCTGGGGTGTCACACTTGGGAATTCTGGTAGTCGGCGTCGTCATCTGGGTCGTGTCTTCGGCGAATATTTTATAGCTGGTTCACTGAGGAGATTGAAGTAAAGCTGGTTAGAGTTGGGGTAGATCCACGTAGGTCCTGGTCAGCGTCGTAGGAGTCGTAGACGTCCATTATGTGCAGTTTATGCAGGTCACATATTCACATGTAAAGTTGTACTGGAGTTTACATCTTGAGTAGAGACGTCATCTTTCTTACGTGTTGGTAATTTTTCTTAACTTATTACATTTCTTAACAAAACCTTTCTACATTTTACATATTAAAAACTTGCTCCCCACGTTTTGTAGTGGTAGCTAACAGTTACATTTAAATTTAATCAAAACATTTCTGAAGAGCTCTCGCTCGTAGGTGTGCACTGTCTGACGGCTGCATAGTAACTCTTAACTCGATTCGTCTGGCACATTACAACAAAAGCGGGGCGAGTACTCCGCGATAATATAGTTCCTATTTTTATTTAAATTGACATTATTATAACAAGAAGAAACAAATTATTTATACTTATTTAATTTACGGGAATTATTTTAACTACTACTCGTGCCTTCAAATTACTAATTACAAACATTACGATTTTATACATTTCTAAGTTACAGACGGTTCGCAAAGCACGTTGAGTCCGGAATTAAACAGGTCACCGCATGATGACTTACAAAAGGGTTAACTGTGATATTAATAGCTTTTTACAATTCGATTTTTTTTATTAATTGTTTAGTTAAGAGTTTTCCATTAACATCTCATACTTATTCTGAGTTAGTACAGGGCATTAGGTTTAATAGTGCGATTTAAAAATACTTAATTCCTTTTTAATTTTTTTTTATTATTAAATATTTTATTATCAATTAAATCGTCACATACTCCGCCGCTTAAAATCCACATTAAGAATTTTAGTGAGGAGAACGCAAAATTGGGGACTTGGAGTATGCTTGGTGTCAATGTGTGGAAATTTAATTTAGTATACGGTTTATTTTCTCTATCTCTCTTTAAATGATCTTGTTCTCATCCGTGAAATTCCCTTTTTCTCGTTACTTACAATGCTAACTTATATTTTAATTCTTAATACTAATTTCCCTACCTTTCCGTAACTCACAATATCGTGGCCCGACTGACATCGGCTTACTCTAACTACACAAGTTAGCTTTCAGCACTCACTAACGATTACCTTGGCACACTCTAACTACACAAGTTAGCTTTCTGCACCATCATTACCCTTTTCAGTCGGCGCCGTTGTGACTATGTTACGTTACATTTATATAATCACTTCTTAATTACATCTAATATAACCTAAAGCGGATCCCATACTCCACTTTAGATTATTTCTAATCCTAATTGCTTACGCTACTGAGAGAAGCGGAATTTCACGAAGATAATTCTTATCCTCTCTTTAAAAGATCAGCTGTTATACATAAACAAACTATGCAGGAGGGGACAAACATTGGACGCATTGTATTTCACACGCGGGTGGTGTTCATTGTTTAGGGATGCTGCCATTTATAACAATAGAGGGAAGGGTGGCTGCTTACTACATATTTCTGGTACGAACGAGTTTGTCTCTTACTGGCAAGCGGGGGAATTATTTTGAACAGGCCACGACCGGGTGTTTACACTATTCAACTATACTTTTATTATTTTTTTTTCTCTTTTATTTACTGCTACACTTCACAAGTTAGTTTAAATTAAGATTTATTCAGCCTTATTATTTAAAGCAATTACTATACACTTATTATTTTCTTTTTGTTTTCTTTCTAAGAAACTTACCTTTTTCTTTATTTATTTATTATTTACTTTGGGGGAGATTTAAGAAACTTACTTAGAATTATTTCCTATTGAATTACCATATTTATTTAGGGCACTTTGTTTACTTTGTTTTCAGTTACGCTCAGTTTACAAGTTTACTGTTCTGGGGCATGGGGTTTAACACTTTATCTAACAAGGGAGGGTTAACTACGTCATTTATTCATTAGAAATTTAAGTCACTATAAGTACTTGCTCTACTATACTATACACAATTATTTCCTACACACTTTAGTACATGGTAAACATTTATTAACAGTGATTATTAAACATTTGCATTAGTTTCTATTTAAACGATCAGCTGTTACGCTGGAATGTAGGTCACCCTCGTATATTTAGTAAACAATGACAAAGTAGTTATATGCGTGGGAACGCGAGGATTACGCACACGTATTGTTCTCTACACAATGCCTCAGCCTATCTTTCTCGACCAGTTTTAACTGTACAGGCCAGTCGGAGTAAGGGGTGAATCTAATTCAACAAAACACGCTTTACAAGTTACAGGTATATTACGGCCATAACAGTCTGAGTTTAGTAATTAATTCTCTTGCTTTCCACCATTAAAATTTTTGTTTATTTAAATTTTGGTAACAAAATTAAGTTACGAATTTCTTTACACGTAATTAACCGGGTCTACTTTACGCAGGAGTTTATGTTTTTGTTTTTACCGTGACGACAGACATACACTTACATTCTATGCAGGCATATTCATGAAACTACAGGTCTTGACTTGTCACAATATAAACCTGTTAAAGACTGAACAGATTAACAAGCACTAAAATTCATGTGCGTACTTGCATTTGGCGTCATACAATGATATTTCAAGTTATACAGACTATCATTGTATTAAATCACGTATCTTAAAATAATTAATTTTATGAAAATTAATGTTACATGAAATACAGTAACTGAGTGCATAGATCAGATAACGAGTGCAGAGAGTTATCTATTTTACTACGTAACAATTATTTTAATTATCAGAGTGACGTATCTTTGTTAGCGTCACGATGCTTACAACCTTTTTTTAACTCAAGGCAGAGTGTGGTCATTTTTTGTGACACTCTGTACATGATCATTTCTTTAATAACAAAAGCAGAGTGGCGCATTTTTGTAACGTTTTGCCCACGTTACAAATCCAGGGAACCCATCATAATTGACACTAGCCAATTCTACGGGCTGCCTACGTTGTAACGAACTGAAATTAAACTCAACACAATTAACAATAATAATTAAGCTAAATATTAGGACACAAGGGAAGGTATTTCACTGATTTATGCACTCACTTCAATGTGTAATAAGATGACTTCTCTTTATTAACAAATGAAATGTTAGGATCCCATAACATAATTATTTATACTAAAATATTCAAAAGTGTTTTCTGGAAAACTAGGGATCATACTGATCATGTACTTTTACCTCGGACCCGAGTTTACTTTAAATATTGTAAAGACGTCTGAGTATTACCATGCTCATCTAGGAGCTTGCAAGATTACATTTACCATTTGATGAATGGTATTATATGCTAAAGGGATTATAATTAACATTTACATATTAACGTTACAACGTATGATTTTCAATATTACAGTCTACATCTATTTGGTTTCATTTATTGTTTAAAGAAAATTATAGTCTTTGAAAAGTCTCTTTCATTTATAAGTTATGTCTCAAATGTAATTAACTCTCGATAGTCAAGCTATCGAGTCACCTTTACAATAAGTTGTGCTGTCCTCGTCCTGGGGTGTCACACTTGGGAATTCTGGTAGTCGGCGTCGTCATCTGGGTCGTGTCTTCGGCGAATATTTTATAGCTGGTTCACTGAGGAGATTGAAGTAAAGCTGGTTAGAGTTGGGGTAGATCCACGTAGGTCCTGGTCAGCGTCGTAGGAGTCGTAGACGTCCATTATGTGCAGTTTATGCAGGTCACATATTCACATGTAAAGTTGTACTGGAGTTTACATCTTGAGTAGAGACGTCATCTTTCTTACGTGTTGGTAATTTTTCTTAACTTATTACATTTCTTAACAAAACCTTTCTACATTTTACATATTAAAAACTTGCTCCCCACGTTTTGTAGTGGTAGCTAACAGTTACATTTAAATTTAATCAAAACATTTCTGAAGAGCTCTCGCTCGTAGGTGTGCACTGTCTGACGGCTGCATAGTAACTCTTAACTCGATTCGTCTGGCACATTACAACAAAAGCGGGGCGAGTACTCCGCGATAATATAGTTCCTATTTTTATTTAAATTGACATTATTATAACAAGAAGAAACAAATTATTTATACTTATTTAATTTACGGGAATTATTTTAACTACTACTCGTGCCTTCAAATTACTAATTACAAACATTACGATTTTATACATTTCTAAGTTACAGACGGTTCGCAAAGCACGTTGAGTCCGGAATTAAACAGGTCACCGCATGATGACTTACAAAAGGGTTAACTGTGATATTAATAGCTTTTTACAATTCGATTTTTTTTATTAATTGTTTAGTTAAGAGTTTTCCATTAACATCTCATACTTATTCTGAGTTAGTACAGGGCATTAGGTTTAATAGTGCGATTTAAAAATACTTAATTGCTTTTTAATTTTTTTTTATTATTAAATATTTTATTATCAATTAAATCGTCACATACTCCGCCGCTTAAAATCCACATTAAGAATTTTAGTGAGGAGAACGCAAAATTGGGGACTTGGAGTATGCTTGGTGTCAATGTGTGGAAATTTAATTTAGTATACGGTTTATTTTCTCTATCTCTCTTTAAATGATCTTGTTCTCATCCGTGAAATTCCCTTTTTCTCGTTACTTACAATGCTAACTTATATTTTAATTCTTAATACTAATTTCCCTACCTTTCCGTAACTCACAATATCGTGGCCCGACTGACATCGGCTTACTCTAACTACACAAGTTAGCTTTCAGCACTCACTAACGATTACCTTGGCACACTCTAACTACACAAGTTAGCTTTCTGCACCATCATTACCCTTTTCAGTCGGCGCCGTTGTGACTATGTTACGTTACATTTATATAATCACTTCTTAATTACATCTAATATAACCTAAAGCGGATCCCATACTCCACTTTAGATTATTTCTAATCCTAATTGCTTACGCTACTGAGAGAAGCGGAATTTCACGAAGATAATTCTTATCCTCTCTTTAAAAGATCAGCTGTTATACATAAACAAACTATGCAGGAGGGGACAAACATTGGACGCATTGTATTTCACACGCGGGTGGTGTTCATTGTTTAGGGATGCTGCCATTTATAACAATAGAGGGAAGGGTGGCTGCTTACTACATATTTCTGGTACGAACGAGTTTGTCTCTTACTGGCAAGCGGGGGAATTATTTTGAACAGGCCACGACCGGGTGTTTACACTATTCAACTATACTTTTATTATTTTTTTTTCTCTTTTATTTACTGCTACACTTCACAAGTTAGTTTAAATTAAGATTTATTCAGCCTTATTATTTAAAGCAATTACTATACACTTATTATTTTCTTTTTGTTTTCTTTCTAAGAAACTTACCTTTTTCTTTATTTATTTATTATTTACTTTGGGGGAGATTTAAGAAACTTACTTAGAATTATTTCCTATTGAATTACCATATTTATTTAGGGCACTTTGTTTACTTTGTTTTCAGTTACGCTCAGTTTACAAGTTTACTGTTCTGGGGCATGGGGTTTAACACTTTATCTAACAAGGGAGGGTTAACTACGTCATTTATTCATTAGAAATTTAAGTCACTATAAGTACTTGCTCTACTATACTATACACAATTATTTCCTACACACTTTAGTACATGGTAAACATTTATTAACAGTGATTATTAAACATTTGCATTAGTTTCTGTTTAAACGATCAGCTGTTACGCTGGAATGTAGGTCACCCTCGTATATTTAGTAAACAATGACAAAGTAGTTATATGCGTGGGAACGCGAGGATTACGCACACGTATTGTTCTCTACACAATGCCTCAGCCTATCTTTCTCGACCAGTTTTAACTGTACAGGCCAGTCGGAGTAAGGGGTGAATCTAATTCAACAAAACACGCTTTACAAGTTACAGGTATATTACGGCCATAACAGTCCGAGTTTAGTAATTAATTCTCTTGCTTTCCACCATTAAAATTTTTGTTTATTTAAATTTTGGTAACAAAATTAAGTTACGAATTTCTTTACACGTAATTAACCGGGTCTACTTTACGCAGGAGTTTATGTTTTTGTTTTTACCGTGACGACAGACATACACTTACATTCTATGCAGGCATATTCATGAAACTACAGGTCTTGACTTGTCACAATATAAACCTGTTAAAGACTGAACAGATTAACAAGCACTAAAATTCATGTGCGTACTTGCATTTGGCGTCATACAATGATATTTCAAGTTATACAGACTATCATTGTATTAAATCACGTATCTTAAAATAATTAATTTTATGAAAATTAATGTTACATGAAATACAGTAACTGAGTGCATAGATCAGATAACGAGTGCAGAGAGTTATCTATTTTACTACGTAACAATTATTTTAATTATCAGAGTGACGTATCTTTGTTAGCGTCACGATGCTTACAACCTTTTTTTAACTCAAGGCAGAGTGTGGTCATTTTTGTGACACTCTGTACATGATCATTTCTTTAATAACAAAAGCAGAGTGGCGCATTTTTGTAACGTTTTGCCCACGTTACAAATCCAGGGAACCCATCATAATTGACACTAGCCAATTCTACGGGCTGCCTACGTTGTAACGAACT
Organism: Magicicada septendecula; assembly: GCA_034769895.1. NCBI lineage: Eukaryota > Metazoa > Arthropoda > Insecta > Hemiptera > Cicadidae > Magicicada > Magicicada septendecula. The sequence goes on along the minus strand of CM068374.1, from coordinate 306,081,351 downwards.
GAAATTAAACTCAACACAATTAACAATAATAATTAAGCTAAATATTAGGACACAAGGGAAGGTATTTCACTGATTTATGCACTCACTTCAATGTGTAATAAGATGACTTCTCTTTATTAACAAATGAAATGTTAGGATCCCATAACATAATTATTTATACTAAAATATTCAAAAGTGTTTTCTGGAAAACTAGGGATCATACTGATCATGTACTTTTACCTCGGATCCGAGTTTACTTTAAATATTGTAAAGACGTCTGAGTATTACCATGCTCATCTAGGAGCTTGCAAGATTACATTTACCATTTGATGAATGGTATTATATGCTAAAGGGATTATAATTAACATTTACATATTAACGTTACAACGTATGATTTTCAATATTACAGTCTACATCTATTTGGTTTCATTTATTGTTTAAAGAAAATTATAGTCTTTGAAAAGTCTCTTTCATTTATAAGTTATGTCTCAAATGTAATTAACTCTCGATAGTCAAGCTATCGAGTCACCTTTACAATAAGTTGTGCTGTCCTCGTCCTGGGGTGTCACACTTGGGAATTCTGGTAGTCGGCGTCGTCATCTGGGTCGTGTCTTCGGCGAATATTTTATAGCTGGTTCACTGAGGAGATTGAAGTAAAGCTGGTTAGAGTTGGGGTAGATCCACGTAGGTCCTGGTCAGCGTCGTAGGAGTCGTAGACGTCCATTATGTGCAGTTTATGCAGGTCACATATTCACATGTAAAGTTGTACTGGAGTTTACATCTTGAGTAGAGACGTCATCTTTCTTACGTGTTGGTAATTTTTCTTAACTTATTACATTTCTTAACAAAACCTTTCTACATTTTACATATTAAAAACTTGCTCCCCACGTTTTGTAGTGGTAGCTAACAGTTACATTTAAATTTAATCAAAACATTTCTGAAGAGCTCTCGCTCGTAGGTGTGCACTGTCTGACGGCTGCATAGTAACTCTTAACTCGATTCGTCTGGCACATTACAACAAAAGCGGGGCGAGTACTCCGCGATAATATAGTTCCTATTTTTATTTAAATTGACATTATTATAACAAGAAGAAACAAATTATTTATACTTATTTAATTTACGGGAATTATTTTAACTACTACTCGTGCCTTCAAATTACTAATTACAAACATTACGATTTTATACATTTCTAAGTTACAGACGGTTCGCAAAGCACGTTGAGTCCGGAATTAAACAGGTCACCGCATGATGACTTACAAAAGGGTTAACTGTGATATTAATAGCTTTTTACAATTCGATTTTTTTTTATTAATTGTTTAGTTAAGAGTTTTCCATTAACATCTCATACTTATTCTGAGTTAGTACAGGGCATTAGGTTTAATAGTGCGATTTAAAAATACTTAATTGCTTTTTAATTTTTTTTTATTATTAAATATTTTATTATCAATTAAATCGTCACATACTCCGCCGCTTAAAATCCACATTAAGAATTTTAGTGAGGAGAACGCAAAATTGGGGACTTGGAGTATGCTTGGTGTCAATGTGTGGAAATTTAATTTAGTATACGGTTTATTTTCTCTATCTCTCTTTAAATGATCTTGTTCTCATCCGTGAAATTCCCTTTTTCTCGTTACTTACAATGCTAACTTATATTTTAATTCTTAATACTAATTTCCCTACCTTTCCGTAACTCACAATATCGTGGCCCGACTGACATCGGCTTACTCTAACTACACAAGTTAGCTTTCAGCACTCACTAACGATTACCTTGGCACACTCTAACTACACAAGTTAGCTTTCTGCACCATCATTACCCTTTTCAGTCGGCGCCGTTGTGACTATGTTACGTTACATTTATATAATCACTTCTTAATTACATCTAATATAACCTAAAGCGGATCCCATACTCCACTTTAGATTATTTCTAATCCTAATTGCTTACGCTACTGAGAGAAGCGGAATTTCACGAAGATAATTCTTATCCTCTCTTTAAAAGATCAGCTGTTATACATAAACAAACTATGCAGGAGGGGACAAACATTGGACGCATTGTATTTCACACGCGGGTGGTGTTCATTGTTTAGGGATGCTGCCATTTATAACAATAGAGGGAAGGGTGGCTGCTTACTACATATTTCTGGTACGAACGAGTTTGTCTCTTACTGGCAAGCGGGGGAATTATTTTGAACAGGCCACGACCGGGTGTTTACACTATTCAACTATACTTTTATTATTTTTTTTTCTCTTTTATTTACTGCTACACTTCACAAGTTAGTTTAAATTAAGATTTATTCAGCCTTATTATTTAAAGCAATTACTATACACTTATTATTTTCTTTTTGTTTTCTTTCTAAGAAACTTACCTTTTTCTTTATTTATTTATTATTTACTTTGGGGGAGATTTAAGAAACTTACTTAGAATTATTTCCTATTGAATTACCATATTTATTTAGGGCACTTTGTTTACTTTGTTTTCAGTTACGCTCAGTTTACAAGTTTACTGTTCTGGGGCATGGGGTTTAACACTTTATCTAACAAGGGAGGGTTAACTACGTCATTTATTCATTAGAAATTTAAGTCACTATAAGTACTTGCTCTACTATACTATACACAATTATTTCCTACACACTTTAGTACATGGTAAACATTTATTAACAGTGATTATTAAACATTTGCATTAGTTTCTATTTAAACGATCAGCTGTTACGCTGGAATGTAGGTCACCCTCGTATATTTAGTAAACAATGACAAAGTAGTTATATGCGTGGGAACGCGAGGATTACGCACACGTATTGTTCTCTACACAATGCCTCAGCCTATCTTTCTCGACCAGTTTTAACTGTACAGGCCAGTCGGAGTAAGGGGTGAATCTAATTCAACAAAACACGCTTTACAAGTTACAGGTATATTACGGCCATAACAGTCTGAGTTTAGTAATTAATTCTCTTGCTTTCCACCATTAAAATTTTTGTTTATTTAAATTTTGGTAACAAAATTAAGTTACGAATTTCTTTACACGTAATTAACCGGGTCTACTTTACGCAGGAGTTTATGTTTTTGTTTTTACCGTGACGACAGACATACACTTACATTCTATGCAGGCATATTCATGAAACTACAGGTCTTGACTTGTCACAATATAAACCTGTTAAAGGCTGAACAGATTAACAAGCACTAAAATTCATGTGCGTACTTGCATTTGGCGTCATACAATGATATTTCAAGTTATACAGACTATCATTGTATTAAATCACGTATCTTAAAATAATTAATTTTATGAAAATTAATGTTACATGAAATACAGTAACTGAGTGCATAGATCAGATAACGAGTGCAGAGAGTTATCTATTTTACTACGTAACAATTATTTTAATTATCAGAGTGACGTATCTTTGTTAGCGTCACGATGCTTACAACCTTTTTTTAACTCAAGGCAGAGTGTGGTCATTTTTGTGACACTCTGTACATGATCATTTCTTTAATAACAAAAGCAGAGTGGCGCATTTTTGTAACGTTTTGCCCACGTTACAAATCCAGGGAACCCATCATAATTGACACTAGCCAATTCTACGGGCTGCCTACGTTGTAACGAACTGAAATTAAACTCAACACAATTAACAATAATAATTAAGCTAAATATTAGGACACAAGGGAAGGTATTTCACTGATTTATGCACTCACTTCAATGTGTAATAAGATGACTTCTCTTTATTAACAAATGAAATGTTAGGATCCCATAACATAATTATTTATACTAAAATATTCAAAAGTGTTTTCTGGAAAACTAGGGATCATACTGATCATGTACTTTTACCTCGGATCCGAGTTTACTTTAAATATTGTAAAGACGTCTGAGTATTACCATGCTCATCTAGGAGCTTGCAAGATTACATTTACCATTTGATGAATGGTATTATATGCTAAAGGGATTATAATTAACATTTACATATTAACGTTACAACGTATGATTTTCAATATTACAGTCTACATCTATTTGGTTTCATTTATTGTTTAAAGAAAATTATAGTCTTTGAAAAGTCTCTTTCATTTATAAGTTATGTCTCAAATGTAATTAACTCTCGATAGTCAAGCTATCGAGTCACCTTTACAATAAGTTGTGCTGTCCTCGTCCTGGGGTGTCACACTTGGGAATTCTGGTAGTCGGCGTCGTCATCTGGGTCGTGTCTTCGGCGAATATTTTATAGCTGGTTCACTGAGGAGATTGAAGTAAAGCTGGTTAGAGTTGGGGTAGATCCACGTAGGTCCTGGTCAGCGTCGTAGGAGTCGTAGACGTCCATTATGTGCAGTTTATGCAGGTCACATATTCACATGTAAAGTTGTACTGGAGTTTACATCTTGAGTAGAGACGTCATCTTTCTTACGTGTTGGTAATTTTTCTTAACTTATTACATTTCTTAACAAAACCTTTCTACATTTTACATATTAAAAACTTGCTCCCCACGTTTTGTAGTGGTAGCTAACAGTTACATTTAAATTTAATCAAAACATTTCTGAAGAGCTCTCGCTCGTAGGTGTGCACTGTCTGACGGCTGCATAGTAACTCTTAACTCGATTCGTCTGGCACATTACAACAAAAGCGGGGCGAGTACTCCGCGATAATATAGTTCCTATTTTTATTTAAATTGACATTATTATAACAAGAAGAAACAAATTATTTATACTTATTTAATTTACGGGAATTATTTTAACTACTACTCGTGCCTTCAAATTACTAATTACAAACATTACGATTTTATACATTTCTAAGTTACAGACGGTTCGCAAAGCACGTTGAGTCCGGAATTAAACAGGTCACCGCATGATGACTTACAAAAGGGTTAACTGTGATATTAATAGCTTTTTACAATTCGATTTTTTTTATTAATTGTTTAGTTAAGAGTTTTCCATTAACATCTCATACTTATTCTGAGTTAGTACAGGGCATTAGGTTTAATAGTGCGATTTAAAAATACTTAATTGCTTTTTAATTTTTTTTTATTATTAAATATTTTATTATCAATTAAATCGTCACATACTCCGCCGCTTAAAATCCACATTAAGAATTTTAGTGAGGAGAACGCAAAATTGGGGACTTGGAGTATGCTTGGTGTCAATGTGTGGAAATTTAATTTAGTATACGGTTTATTTTCTCTATCTCTCTTTAAATGATCTTGTTCTCATCCGTGAAATTCCCTTTTTCTCGTTACTTACAATGCTAACTTATATTTTAATTCTTAATACTAATTTCCCTACCTTTCCGTAACTCACAATATCGTGGCCCGACTGACATCGGCTTACTCTAACTACACAAGTTAGCTTTCAGCACTCACTAACGATTACCTTGGCACACTCTAACTACACAAGTTAGCTTTCTGCACCATCATTACCCTTTTCAGTCGGCGCCGTTGTGACTATGTTACGTTACATTTATATAATCACTTCTTAATTACATCTAATATAACCTAAAGCGGATCCCATACTCCACTTTAGATTATTTCTAATCCTAATTGCTTACGCTACTGAGAGAAGCGGAATTTCACGAAGATAATTCTTATCCTCTCTTTAAAAGATCAGCTGTTATACATAAACAAACTATGCAGGAGGGGACAAACATTGGACGCATTGTATTTCACACGCGGGTGGTGTTCATTGTTTAGGGATGCTGCCATTTATAACAATAGAGGGAAGGGTGGCTGCTTACTACATATTTCTGGTACGAACGAGTTTGTCTCTTACTGGCAAGCGGGGGAATTATTTTGAACAGGCCACGACCGGGTGTTTACACTATTCAACTATACTTTTATTATTTTTTTTCTCTTTTATTTACTGCTACACTTCACAAGTTAGTTTAAATTAAGATTTATTCAGCCTTATTATTTAAAGCAATTACTATACACTTATTATTTTCTTTTTGTTTTCTTTCTAAGAAACTTACCTTTTTCTTTATTTATTTATTATTTACTTTGGGGGAGATTTAAGAAACTTACTTAGAATTATTTCCTATTGAATTACCATATTTATTTAGGGCACTTTGTTTACTTTGTTTTCAGTTACGCTCAGTTTACAAGTTTACTGTTCTGGGGCATGGGGTTTAACACTTTATCTAACAAGGGAGGGTTAACTACGTCATTTATTCATTGGAAATTTAAGTCACTATAAGTACTTGCTCTACTATACTATACACAATTATTTCCTACACACTTTAGTACATGGTAAACATTTATTAACAGTGATTATTAAACATTTGCATTAGTTTCTGTTTAAACGATCAGCTGTTACGCTGGAATGTAGGTCACCCTCGTATATTTAGTAAACAATGACAAAGTAGTTATATGCGTGGGAACGCGAGGATTACGCACACGTATTGTTCTCTACACAATGCCTCAGCCTATCTTTCTCGACCAGTTTTAACTGTACAGGCCAGTCGGAGTAAGGGGTGAATCTAATTCAACAAAACACGCTTTACAAGTTACAGGTATATTACGGCCATAACAGTCTGAGTTTAGTAATTAATTCTCTTGCTTTCCACCATTAAAATTTTTGTTTATTTAAATTTTGGTAACAAAATTAAGTTACGAATTTCTTTACACGTAATTAACCGGGTCTACTTTACGCAGGAGTTTATGTTTTTGTTTTTACCGTGACGACAGACATACACTTACATTCTATGCAGGCATATTCATGAAACTACAGGTCTTGACTTGTCACAATATAAACCTGTTAAAGACTGAACAGATTAACAAGCACTAAAATTCATGTGCGTACTTGCATTTGGCGTCATACAATGATATTTCAAGTTATACAGACTATCATTGTATTAAATCACGTATCTTAAAATAATTAATTTTATGAAAATTAATGTTACATGAAATACAGTAACTGAGTGCATAGATCAGATAACGAGTGCAGAGAGTTATCTATTTTACTACGTAACAATTATTTTAATTATCAGAGTGACGTATCTTTGTTAGCGTCACGATGCTTACAACCTTTTTTTAACTCAAGGCAGAGTGTGGTCATTTTTGTGACACTCTGTACATGATCATTTCTTTAATAACAAAAGCAGAGTGGCGCATTTTTGTAACGTTTTGCCCACGTTACAAATCCAGGGAACCCATCATAATTGACACTAGCCAATTCTACGGGCTGCCTACGTTGTAACGAACTGAAATTAAACTCAACACAATTAACAATAATAATTAAGCTAAATATTAGGACACAAGGGAAGGTATTTCACTGATTTATGCACTCACTTCAATGTGTAATAAGATGACTTCTCTTTATTAACAAATGAAATGTTAGGATCCCATAACATAATTATTTATACTAAAATATTCAAAAGTGTTTTCTGGAAAACTAGGGATCATACTGATCATGTACTTTTACCTCGGATCCGAGTTTACTTTAAATATTGTAAAGACGTCTGAGTATTACCATGCTCATCTAGGAGCTTGCAAGATTACATTTACCATTTGATGAATGGTATTATATGCTAAAGGGATTATAATTAACATTTACATATTAACGTTACAACGTATGATTTTCAATATTACAGTCTACATCTATTTGGTTTCATTTATTGTTTAAAGAAAATTATAGTCTTTGAAAAGTCTCTTTCATTTATAAGTTATGTCTCAAATGTAATTAACTCTCGATAGTCAAGCTATCGAGTCACCTTTACAATAAGTTGTGCTGTCCTCGTCCTGGGGTGTCACACTTGGGAATTCTGGTAGTCGGCGTCGTCATCTGGGTCGTGTCTTCGGCGAATATTTTATAGCTGGTTCACTGAGGAGATTGAAGTAAAGCTGGTTAGAGTTGGGGTAGATCCACGTAGGTCCTGGTCAGCGTCGTAGGAGTCGTAGACGTCCATTATGTGCAGTTTATGCAGGTCACATATTCACATGTAAAGTTGTACTGGAGTTTACATCTTGAGTAGAGACGTCATCTTTCTTACGTGTTGGTAATTTTTCTTAACTTATTACATTTCTTAACAAAACCTTTCTACATTTTACATATTAAAAACTTGCTCCCCACGTTTTGTAGTGGTAGCTAACAGTTACATTTAAATTTAATCAAAACATTTCTGAAGAGCTCTCGCTCGTAGGTGTGCACTGTCTGACGGCTGCATAGTAACTCTTAACTCGATTCGTCTGGCACATTACAACAAAAGCGGGGCGAGTACTCCGCGATAATATAGTTCCTATTTTTATTTAAATTGACATTATTATAACAAGAAGAAACAAATTATTTATACTTATTTAATTTACGGGAATTATTTTAACTACTACTCGTGCCTTCAAATTACTAATTACAAACATTACGATTTTATACATTTCTAAGTTACAGACGGTTCGCAAAGCACGTTGAGTCCGGAATTAAACAGGTCACCGCATGATGACTTACAAAAGGGTTAACTGTGATATTAATAGCTTTTTACAATTCGATTTTTTTTTATTAATTGTTTAGTTAAGAGTTTTCCATTAACATCTCATACTTATTCTGAGTTAGTACAGGGCATTAGGTTTAATAGTGCGATTTAAAAATACTTAATTGCTTTTTAATTTTTTTTTATTATTAAATATTTTATTATCAATTAAATCGTCACATACTCCGCCGCTTAAAATCCACATTAAGAATTTTAGTGAGGAGAACGCAAAATTGGGGACTTGGAGTATGCTTGGTGTCAATGTGTGGAAATTTAATTTAGTATACGGTTTATTTTCTCTATCTCTCTTTAAATGATCTTGTTCTCATCCGTGAAATTCCCTTTTTCTCGTTACTTACAATGCTAACTTATATTTTAATTCTTAATACTAATTTCCCTACCTTTCCGTAACTCACAATATCGTGGCCCGACTGACATCGGCTTACTCTAACTACACAAGTTAGCTTTCAGCACTCACTAACGATTACCTTGGCACACTCTAACTACACAAGTTAGCTTTCTGCACCATCATTACCCTTTTCAGTCGGCGCCGTTGTGACTATGTTACGTTACATTTATATAATCACTTCTTAATTACATCTAATATAACCTAAAGCGGATCCCATACTCCACTTTAGATTATTTCTAATCCTAATTGCTTACGCTACTGAGAGAAGCGGAATTTCACGAAGATAATTCTTATCCTCTCTTTAAAAGATCAGCTGTTATACATAAACAAACTATGCAGGAGGGGACAAACATTGGACGCATTGTATTTCACACGCGGGTGGTGTTCATTGTTTAGGGATGCTGCCATTTATAACAATAGAGGGAAGGGTGGCTGCTTACTACATATTTCTGGTACGAACGAGTTTGTCTCTTACTGGCAAGCGGGGGAATTATTTTGAACAGGCCACGACCGGGTGTTTACACTATTCAACTATACTTTTATTATTTTTTTTTCTCTTTTATTTACTGCTACACTTCACAAGTTAGTTTAAATTAAGATTTATTCAGCCTTATTATTTAAAGCAATTACTATACACTTATTATTTTCTTTTTGTTTTCTTTCTAAGAAACTTACCTTTTTCTTTATTTATTTATTATTTACTTTGGGGGAGATTTAAGAAACTTACTTAGAATTATTTCCTATTGAATTACCATATTTATTTAGGGCACTTTGTTTACTTTGTTTTCAGTTACGCTCAGTTTACAAGTTTACTGTTCTGGGGCATGGGGTTTAACACTTTATCTAACAAGGGAGGGTTAACTACGTCATTTATTCATTAGAAATTTAAGTCACTATAAGTACTTGCTCTACTATACTATACACAATTATTTCCTACACACTTTAGTACATGGTAAACATTTATTAACAGTGATTATTAAACATTTGCATTAGTTTCTGTTTAAACGATCAGCTGTTACGCTGGAATGTAGGTCACCCTCGTATATTTAGTAAACAATGACAAAGTAGTTATATGCGTGGGAACGCGAGGATTACGCACACGTATTGTTCTCTACACAATGCCTCAGCCTATCTTTCTCGACCAGTTTTAACTGTACAGGCCAGTCGGAGTAAGGGGTGAATCTAATTCAACAAAACACGCTTTACAAGTTACAGGTATATTACGGCCATAACAGTCCGAGTTTAGTAATTAATTCTCTTGCTTTCCACCATTAAAATTTTTGTTTATTTAAATTTTGGTAACAAAATTAAGTTACGAATTTCTTTACACGTAATTAACCGGGTCTACTTTACGCAGGAGTTTATGTTTTTGTTTTTACCGTGACGACAGACATACACTTACATTCTATGCAGGCATATTCATGAAACTACAGGTCTTGACTTGTCACAATATAAACCTGTTAAAGACTGAACAGATTAACAAGCACTAAAATTCATGTGCGTACTTGCATTTGGCGTCATACAATGATATTTCAAGTTATACAGACTATCATTGTATTAAATCACGTATCTTAAAATAATTAATTTTATGAAAATTAATGTTACATGAAATACAGTAACTGAGTGCATAGATCAGATAACGAGTGCAGAGAGTTATCTATTTTACTACGTAACAATTATTTTAATTATCAGAGTGACGTATCTTTGTTAGCGTCACGATGCTTACAACCTTTTTTTAACTCAAGGCAGAGTGTGGTCATTTTTGTGACACTCTGTACATGATCATTTCTTTAATAACAAAAGCAGAGTGGCGCATTTTTGTAACGTTTTGCCCACGTTACAAATCCAGGGAACCCATCATAATTGACACTAGCCAATTCTACGGGCTGCCTACGTTGTAACGAACTGAAATTAAACTCAACACAATTAACAATAATAATTAAGCTAAATATTAGGACACAAGGGAAGGTATTTCACTGATTTATGCACTCACTTCAATGTGTAATAAGATGACTTCTCTTTATTAACAAATGAAATGTTAGGATCCCATAACATAATTATTTATACTAAAATATTCAAAAGTGTTTTCTGGAAAACTAGGGATCATACTGATCATGTACTTTTACCTCGGATCCGAGTTTACTTTAAATATTGTAAAGACGTCTGAGTATTACCATGCTCATCTAGGAGCTTGCAAGATTACATTTACCATTTGATGAATGGTATTATATGCTAAAGGGATTATAATTAACATTTACATATTAACGTTACAACGTATGATTTTCAATATTACAGTCTACATCTATTTGGTTTCATTTATTGTTTAAAGAAAATTATAGTCTTTGAAAAGTCTCTTTCATTTATAAGTTATGTCTCAAATGTAATTAACTCTCGATAGTCAAGCTATCGAGTCACCTTTACAATAAGTTGTGCTGTCCTCGTCCTGGGGTGTCACACTTGGGAATTCTGGTAGTCGGCGTCGTCATCTGGGTCGTGTCTTCGGCGAATATTTTATAGCTGGTTCACTGAGGAGATTGAAGTAAAGCTGGTTAGAGTTGGGGTAGATCCACGTAGGTCCTGGTCAGCGTCGTAGGAGTCGTAGACGTCCATTATGTGCAGTTTATGCAGGTCACATATTCACATGTAAAGTTGTACTGGAGTTTACATCTTGAGTAGAGACGTCATCTTTCTTACGTGTTGGTAATTTTTCTTAACTTATTACATTTCTTAACAAAACCTTTCTACATTTTACATATTAAAAACTTGCTCCCCACGTTTTGTAGTGGTAGCTAACAGTTACATTTAAATTTAATCAAAACATTTCTGAAGAGCTCTCGCTCGTAGGTGTGCACTGTCTGACGGCTGCATAGTAACTCTTAACTCGATTCGTCTGGCACATTACAACAAAAGCGGGGCGAGTACTCCGCGATAATATAGTTCCTATTTTTATTTAAATTGACATTATTATAACAAGAAGAAACAAATTATTTATACTTATTTAATTTACGGGAATTATTTTAACTACTACTCGTGCCTTCAAATTACTAATTACAAACATTACGATTTTATACATTTCTAAGTTACAGACGGTTCGCAAAGCACGTTGAGTCCGGAATTAAACAGGTCACCGCATGATGACTTACAAAAGGGTTAACTGTGATATTAATAGCTTTTTACAATTCGATTTTTTTTTATTAATTGTTTAGTTAAGAGTTTTCCATTAACATCTCATACTTATTCTGAGTTAGTACAGGGCATTAGGTTTAATAGTGCGATTTAAAAATACTTAATTGCTTTTTAATTTTTTTTTATTATTAAATATTTTATTATCAATTAAATCGTCACATACTCCGCCGCTTAAAATCCACATTAAGAATTTTAGTGAGGAGAACGCAAAATTGGGGACTTGGAGTATGCTTGGTGTCAATGTGTGGAAATTTAATTTAGTATACGGTTTATTTTCTCTATCTCTCTTTAAATGATCTTGTTCTCATCCGTGAAATTCCCTTTTTCTCGTTACTTACAATGCTAACTTATATTTTAATTCTTAATACTAATTTCCCTACCTTTCCGTAACTCACAATATCGTGGCCCGACTGACATCGGCTTACTCTAACTACACAAGTTAGCTTTCAGCACTCACTAACGATTACCTTGGCACACTCTAACTACACAAGTTAGCTTTCTGCACCATCATTACCCTTTTCAGTCGGCGCCGTTGTGACTATGTTACGTTACATTTATATAATCACTTCTTAATTACATCTAATATAACCTAAAGCGGATCCCATACTCCACTTTAGATTATTTCTAATCCTAATTGCTTACGCTACTGAGAGAAGCGGAATTTCACGAAGATAATTCTTATCCTCTCTTTAAAAGATCAGCTGTTATACATAAACAAACTATGCAGGAGGGGACAAACATTGGACGCATTGTATTTCACACGCGGGTGGTGTTCATTGTTTAGGGATGCTGCCATTTATAACAATAGAGGGAAGGGTGGCTGCTTACTACATATTTCTGGTACGAACGAGTTTGTCTCTTACTGGCAAGCGGGGGAATTATTTTGAACAGGCCACGACCGGGTGTTTACACTATTCAACTATACTTTTATTATTTTTTTTTCTCTTTTATTTACTGCTACACTTCACAAGTTAGTTTAAATTAAGATTTATTCAGCCTTATTATTTAAAGCAATTACTATACACTTATTATTTTCTTTTTGTTTTCTTTCTAAGAAACTTACCTTTTTCTTTATTTATTTATTATTTACTTTGGGGGAGATTTAAGAAACTTACTTAGAATTATTTCCTATTGAATTACCATATTTATTTAGGGCACTTTGTTTACTTTGTTTTCAGTTACGCTCAGTTTACAAGTTTACTGTTCTGGGGCATGGGGTTTAACACTTTATCTAACAAGGGAGGGTTAACTACGTCATTTATTCATTAGAAATTTAAGTCACTATAAGTACTTGCTCTACTATACTATACACAATTATTTCCTACACACTTTAGTACATGGTAAACATTTATTAACAGTGATTATTAAACATTTGCATTAGTTTCTATTTAAACGATCAGCTGTTACGCTGGAATGTAGGTCACCCTCGTATATTTAGTAAACAATGACAAAGTAGTTATATGCGTGGGAACGCGAGGATTACGCACACGTATTGTTCTCTACACAATGCCTCAGCCTATCTTTCTCGACCAGTTTTAACTGTACAGGCCAGTCGGAGTAAGGGGTGAATCTAATTCAACAAAACACGCTTTACAAGTTACAGGTATATTACGGCCATAACAGTCTGAGTTTAGTAATTAATTCTCTTGCTTTCCACCATTAAAATTTTTGTTTATTTAAATTTTGGTAACAAAATTAAGTTACGAATTTCTTTACACGTAATTAACCGGGTCTACTTTACGCAGGAGTTTATGTTTTTGTTTTTACCGTGACGACAGACATACACTTACATTCTATGCAGGCATATTCATGAAACTACAGGTCTTGACTTGTCACAATATAAACCTGTTAAAGGCTGAACAGATTAACAAGCACTAAAATTCATGTGCGTACTTGCATTTGGCGTCATACAATGATATTTCAAGTTATACAGACTATCATTGTATTAAATCACGTATCTTAAAATAATTAATTTTATGAAAATTAATGTTACATGAAATACAGTAACTGAGTGCATAGATCAGATAACGAGTGCAGAGAGTTATCTATTTTACTACGTAACAATTATTTTAATTATCAGAGTGACGTATCTTTGTTAGCGTCACGATGCTTACAACCTTTTTTTAACTCAAGGCAGAGTGTGGTCATTTTTGTGACACTCTGTACATGATCATTTCTTTAATAACAAAAGCAGAGTGGCGCATTTTTGTAACGTTTTGCCCACGTTACAAATCCAGGGAACCCATCATAATTGACACTAGCCAATTCTACGGGCTGCCTACGTTGTAACGAACTGAAATTAAACTCAACACAATTAACAATAATAATTAAGCTAAATATTAGGACACAAGGGAAGGTATTTCACTGATTTATGCACTCACTTCAATGTGTAATAAGATGACTTCTCTTTATTAACAAATGAAATGTTAGGATCCCATAACATAATTATTTATACTAAAATATTCAAAAGTGTTTTCTGGAAAACTAGGGATCATACTGATCATGTACTTTTACCTCGGATCCGAGTTTACTTTAAATATTGTAAAGACGTCTGAGTATTACCATGCTCATCTAGGAGCTTGCAAGATTACATTTACCATTTGATGAATGGTATTATATGCTAAAGGGATTATAATTAACATTTACATATTAACGTTACAACGTATGATTTTCAATATTACAGTCTACATCTATTTGGTTTCATTTATTGTTTAAAGAAAATTATAGTCTTTGAAAAGTCTCTTTCATTTATAAGTTATGTCTCAAATGTAATTAACTCTCGATAGTCAAGCTATCGAGTCACCTTTACAATAAGTTGTGCTGTCCTCGTCCTGGGGTGTCACACTTGGGAATTCTGGTAGTCGGCGTCGTCATCTGGGTCGTGTCTTCGGCGAATATTTTATAGCTGGTTCACTGAGGAGATTGAAGTAAAGCTGGTTAGAGTTGGGGTAGATCCACGTAGGTCCTGGTCAGCGTCGTAGGAGTCGTAGACGTCCATTATGTGCAGTTTATGCAGGTCACATATTCACATGTAAAGTTGTACTGGAGTTTACATCTTGAGTAGAGACGTCATCTTTCTTACGTGTTGGTAATTTTTCTTAACTTATTACATTTCTTAACAAAACCTTTCTACATTTTACATATTAAAAACTTGCTCCCCACGTTTTGTAGTGGTAGCTAACAGTTACATTTAAATTTAATCAAAACATTTCTGAAGAGCTCTCGCTCGTAGGTGTGCACTGTCTGACGGCTGCATAGTAACTCTTAACTCGATTCGTCTGGCACATTACAACAAAAGCGGGGCGAGTACTCCGCGATAATATAGTTCCTATTTTTATTTAAATTGACATTATTATAACAAGAAGAAACAAATTATTTATACTTATTTAATTTACGGGAATTATTTTAACTACTACTCGTGCCTTCAAATTACTAATTACAAACATTACGATTTTATACATTTCTAAGTTACAGACGGTTCGCAAAGCACGTTGAGTCCGGAATTAAACAGGTCACCGCATGATGACTTACAAAAGGGTTAACTGTGATATTAATAGCTTTTTACAATTCGATTTTTTTTATTAATTGTTTAGTTAAGAGTTTTCCATTAACATCTCATACTTATTCTGAGTTAGTACAGGGCATTAGGTTTAATAGTGCGATTTAAAAATACTTAATTGCTTTTTAATTTTTTTTTATTATTAAATATTTTATTATCAATTAAATCGTCACATACTCCGCCGCTTAAAATCCACATTAAGAATTTTAGTGAGGAGAACGCAAAATTGGGGACTTGGAGTATGCTTGGTGTCAATGTGTGGAAATTTAATTTAGTATACGGTTTATTTTCTCTATCTCTCTTTAAATGATCTTGTTCTCATCCGTGAAATTCCCTTTTTCTCGTTACTTACAATGCTAACTTATATTTTAATTCTTAATACTAATTTCCCTACCTTTCCGTAACTCACAATATCGTGGCCCGACTGACATCGGCTTACTCTAACTACACAAGTTAGCTTTCAGCACTCACTAACGATTACCTTGGCACACTCTAACTACACAAGTTAGCTTTCTGCACCATCATTACCCTTTTCAGTCGGCGCCGTTGTGACTATGTTACGTTACATTTATATAATCACTTCTTAATTACATCTAATATAACCTAAAGCGGATCCCATACTCCACTTTAGATTATTTCTAATCCTAATTGCTTACGCTACTGAGAGAAGCGGAATTTCACGAAGATAATTCTTATCCTCTCTTTAAAAGATCAGCTGTTATACATAAACAAACTATGCAGGAGGGGACAAACATTGGACGCATTGTATTTCACACGCGGGTGGTGTTCATTGTTTAGGGATGCTGCCATTTATAACAATAGAGGGAAGGGTGGCTGCTTACTACATATTTCTGGTACGAACGAGTTTGTCTCTTACTGGCAAGCGGGGGAATTATTTTGAACAGGCCACGACCGGGTGTTTACACTATTCAACTATACTTTTATTATTTTTTTTCTCTTTTATTTACTGCTACACTTCACAAGTTAGTTTAAATTAAGATTTATTCAGCCTTATTATTTAAAGCAATTACTATACACTTATTATTTTCTTTTTGTTTTCTTTCTAAGAAACTTACCTTTTTCTTTATTTATTTATTATTTACTTTGGGGGAGATTTAAGAAACTTACTTAGAATTATTTCCTATTGAATTACCATATTTATTTAGGGCACTTTGTTTACTTTGTTTTCAGTTACGCTCAGTTTACAAGTTTACTGTTCTGGGGCATGGGGTTTAACACTTTATCTAACAAGGGAGGGTTAACTACGTCATTTATTCATTGGAAATTTAAGTCACTATAAGTACTTGCTCTACTATACTATACACAATTATTTCCTACACACTTTAGTACATGGTAAACATTTATTAACAGTGATTATTAAACATTTGCATTAGTTTCTGTTTAAACGATCAGCTGTTACGCTGGAATGTAGGTCACCCTCGTATATTTAGTAAACAATGACAAAGTAGTTATATGCGTGGGAACGCGAGGATTACGCACACGTATTGTTCTCTACACAATGCCTCAGCCTATCTTTCTCGACCAGTTTTAACTGTACAGGCCAGTCGGAGTAAGGGGTGAATCTAATTCAACAAAACACGCTTTACAAGTTACAGGTATATTACGGCCATAACAGTCTGAGTTTAGTAATTAATTCTCTTGCTTTCCACCATTAAAATTTTTGTTTATTTAAATTTTGGTAACAAAATTAAGTTACGAATTTCTTTACACGTAATTAACCGGGTCTACTTTACGCAGGAGTTTATGTTTTTGTTTTTACCGTGACGACAGACATACACTTACATTCTATGCAGGCATATTCATGAAACTACAGGTCTTGACTTGTCACAATATAAACCTGTTAAAGACTGAACAGATTAACAAGCACTAAAATTCATGTGCGTACTTGCATTTGGCGTCATACAATGATATTTCAAGTTATACAGACTATCATTGTATTAAATCACGTATCTTAAAATAATTAATTTTATGAAAATTAATGTTACATGAAATACAGTAACTGAGTGCATAGATCAGATAACGAGTGCAGAGAGTTATCTATTTTACTACGTAACAATTATTTTAATTATCAGAGTGACGTATCTTTGTTAGCGTCACGATGCTTACAACCTTTTTTTAACTCAAGGCAGAGTGTGGTCATTTTTGTGACACTCTGTACATGATCATTTCTTTAATAACAAAAGCAGAGTGGCGCATTTTTGTAACGTTTTGCCCACGTTACAAATCCAGGGAACCCATCATAATTGACACTAGCCAATTCTACGGGCTGCCTACGTTGTAACGAACTGAAATTAAACTCAACACAATTAACAATAATAATTAAGCTAAATATTAGGACACAAGGGAAGGTATTTCACTGATTTATGCACTCACTTCAATGTGTAATAAGATGACTTCTCTTTATTAACAAATGAAATGTTAGGATCCCATAACATAATTATTTATACTAAAATATTCAAAAGTGTTTTCTGGAAAACTAGGGATCATACTGATCATGTACTTTTACCTCGGATCCGAGTTTACTTTAAATATTGTAAAGACGTCTGAGTATTACCATGCTCATCTAGGAGCTTGCAAGATTACATTTACCATTTGATGAATGGTATTATATGCTAAAGGGATTATAATTAACATTTACATATTAACGTTACAACGTATGATTTTCAATATTACAGTCTACATCTATTTGGTTTCATTTATTGTTTAAAGAAAATTATAGTCTTTGAAAAGTCTCTTTCATTTATAAGTTATGTCTCAAATGTAATTAACTCTCGATAGTCAAGCTATCGAGTCACCTTTACAATAAGTTGTGCTGTCCTCGTCCTGGGGTGTCACACTTGGGAATTCTGGTAGTCGGCGTCGTCATCTGGGTCGTGTCTTCGGCGAATATTTTATAGCTGGTTCACTGAGGAGATTGAAGTAAAGCTGGTTAGAGTTGGGGTAGATCCACGTAGGTCCTGGTCAGCGTCGTAGGAGTCGTAGACGTCCATTATGTGCAGTTTATGCAGGTCACATATTCACATGTAAAGTTGTACTGGAGTTTACATCTTGAGTAGAGACGTCATCTTTCTTACGTGTTGGTAATTTTTCTTAACTTATTACATTTCTTAACAAAACCTTTCTACATTTTACATATTAAAAACTTGCTCCCCACGTTTTGTAGTGGTAGCTAACAGTTACATTTAAATTTAATCAAAACATTTCTGAAGAGCTCTCGCTCGTAGGTGTGCACTGTCTGACGGCTGCATAGTAACTCTTAACTCGATTCGTCTGGCACATTACAACAAAAGCGGGGCGAGTACTCCGCGATAATATAGTTCCATCGTCTGGCACATTACAACAAAAGCGGGGCGAGTACTCCGCGATAATATAGTTCCTATTTTTATTTAAATTGACATTATTATAACAAGAAGAAACAAATTATTTATACTTATTTAATTTACGGGAATTATTTTAACTACTACTCGTGCCTTCAAATTACTAATTACAAACATTACGATTTTATACATTTCTAAGTTACAGACGGTTCGCAAAGCACGTTGAGTCCGGAATTAAACAGGTCACCGCATGATGACTTACAAAAGGGTTAACTGTGATATTAATAGCTTTTTACAATTCGATTTTTTTTATTAATTGTTTAGTTAAGAGTTTTCCATAAACATCTCATACTTATTCTGAGTTAGTACAGGGCATTAGGTTTAATAGTGCGATTTAAAAATACTTAATTGCTTTTTAATTTTTTTTTATTATTAAATATTTTATTATCAATTAAATCGTCACATACTCCGCCGCTTAAAATCCACATTAAGAATTTTAGTGAGGAGAACGCAAAATTGGGGACTTGGAGTATGCTTGGTGTCAATGTGTGGAAATTTAATTTAGTATACGGTTTATTTTCTCTATCTCTCTTTAAATGATCTTGTTCTCATCCGTGAAATTCCCTTTTTCTCGTTACTTACAATGCTAACTTATATTTTAATTCTTAATACTAATTTCCCTACCTTTCCGTAACTCACAATATCGTGGCCCGACTGACATCGGCTTACTCTAACTACACAAGTTAGCTTTCAGCACTCACTAACGATTACCTTGGCACACTCTAACTACACAAGTTAGCTTTCTGCACCATCATTACCCTTTTCAGTCGGCGCCGTTGTGACTATGTTACGTTACATTTATATAATCACTTCTTAATTACATCTAATATAACCTAAAGCGGATCCCATACTCCACTTTAGATTATTTCTAATCCTAATTGCTTACGCTACTGAGAGAAGCGGAATTTCACGAAGATAATTCTTATCCTCTCTTTAAAAGATCAGCTGTTATACATAAACAAACTATGCAGGAGGGGACAAACATTGGACGCATTGTATTTCACACGCGGGTGGTGTTCATTGTTTAGGGATGCTGCCATTTATAACAATAGAGGGAAGGGTGGCTGCTTACTACATATTTCTGGTACGAACGAGTTTGTCTCTTACTGGCAAGCGGGGGAATTATTTTGAACAGGCCACGACCGGGTGTTTACACTATTCAACTATACTTTTATTATTTTTTTTTCTCTTTTATTTACTGCTACACTTCACAAGTTAGTTTAAATTAAGATTTATTCAGCCTTATTATTTAAAGCAATTACTATACACTTATTATTTTCTTTTTGTTTTCTTTCTAAGAAACTTACCTTTTTCTTTATTTATTTATTATTTACTTTGGGGGAGATTTAAGAAACTTACTTAGAATTATTTCCTATTGAATTACCATATTTATTTAGGGCACTTTGTTTACTTTGTTTTCAGTTACGCTCAGTTTACAAGTTTACTGTTCTGGGGCATGGGGTTTAACACTTTATCTAACAAGGGAGGGTTAACTACGTCATTTATTCATTAGAAATTTAAGTCACTATAAGTACTTGCTCTACTATACTATACACAATTATTTCCTACACACTTTAGTACATGGTAAACATTTATTAACAGTGATTATTAAACATTTGCATTAGTTTCTATTTAAACGATCAGCTGTTACGCTGGAATGTAGGTCACCCTCGTATATTTAGTAAACAATGACAAAGTAGTTATATGCGTGGGAACGCGAGGATTACGCACACGTATTGTTCTCTACACAATGCCTCAGCCTATCTTTCTCGACCAGTTTTAACTGTACAGGCCAGTCGGAGTAAGGGGTGAATCTAATTCAACAAAACACGCTTTACAAGTTACAGGTATATTACGGCCATAACAGTCTGAGTTTAGTAATTAATTCTCTTGCTTTCCACCATTAAAATTTTTGTTTATTTAAATTTTGGTAACAAAATTAAGTTACGAATTTCTTTACACGTAATTAACCGGGTCTACTTTACGCAGGAGTTTATGTTTTTATTTTTACCGTGACGACAGACATACACTTACATTCTATGCAGGCATATTCATGAAACTACAGGTCTTGACTTGTCACAATATAAACCTGTTAAAGGCTGAACAGATTAACAAGCACTAAAATTCATGTGCGTACTTGCATTTGGCGTCATACAATGATATTTCAAGTTATACAGACTATCATTGTATTAAATCACGTATCTTAAAATAATTAATTTTATGAAAATTAATGTTACATGAAATACAGTAACTGAGTGCATAGATCAGATAACGAGTGCAGAGAGTTATCTATTTTACTACGTAACAATTATTTTAATTATCAGAGTGACGTATCTTTGTTAGCGTCACGATGCTTACAACCTTTTTTTAACTCAAGGCAGAGTGTGGTCATTTTTGTGACACTCTGTACATGATCATTTCTTTAATAACAAAAGCAGAGTGGCGCATTTTTGTAACGTTTTGCCCACGTTACAAATCCAGGGAACCCATCATAATTGACACTAGCCAATTCTACGGGCTGCCTACGTTGTAACGAACTGAAATTAAACTCAACACAATTAACAATAATAATTAAGCTAAATATTAGGACACAAGGGAAGGTATTTCACTGATTTATGCACTCACTTCAATGTGTAATAAGATGACTTCTCTTTATTAACAAATGAAATGTTAGGATCCCATAACATAATTATTTATACTAAAATATTCAAAAGTGTTTTCTGGAAAACTAGGGATCATACTGATCATGTACTTTTACCTCGGATCCGAGTTTACTTTAAATATTGTAAAGACGTCTGAGTATTACCATGCTCATCTAGGAGCTTGCAAGATTACATTTACCATTTGATGAATGGTATTATATGCTAAAGGGATTATAATTAACATTTACATATTAACGTTACAACGTATGATTTTCAATATTACAGTCTACATCTATTTGGTTTCATTTATTGTTTAAAGAAAATTATAGTCTTTGAAAAGTCTCTTTCATTTATAAGTTATGTCTCAAATGTAATTAACTCTCGATAGTCAAGCTATCGAGTCACCTTTACAATAAGTTGTGCTGTCCTCGTCCTGGGGTGTCACACTTGGGAATTCTGGTAGTCGGCGTCGTCATCTGGGTCGTGTCTTCGGCGAATATTTTATAGCTGGTTCACTGAGGAGATTGAAGTAAAGCTGGTTAGAGTTGGGGTAGATCCACGTAGGTCCTGGTCAGCGTCGTAGGAGTCGTAGACGTCCATTATGTGCAGTTTATGCAGGTCACATATTCACATGTAAAGTTGTACTGGAGTTTACATCTTGAGTAGAGACGTCATCTTTCTTACGTGTTGGTAATTTTTCTTAACTTATTACATTTCTTAACAAAACCTTTCTACATTTTACATATTAAA
This sequence comes from Magicicada septendecula, assembly GCA_034769895.1. Taxonomy (NCBI): domain Eukaryota; kingdom Metazoa; phylum Arthropoda; class Insecta; order Hemiptera; family Cicadidae; genus Magicicada; species Magicicada septendecula. Next base: position 306,059,003 of record CM068374.1, on the reverse strand, counting down.
AACTTGCTCCCCACGTTTTGTAGTGGTAGCTAACAGTTACATTTAAATTTAATCAAAACATTTCTGAAGAGCTCTCGCTCGTAGGTGTGCACTGTCTGACGGCTGCATAGTAACTCTTAACTCGATTCGTCTGGCACATTACAACAAAAGCGGGGCGAGTACTCCGCGATAATATAGTTCCATCGTCTGGCACATTACAACAAAAGCGGGGCGAGTACTCCGCGATAATATAGTTCCTATTTTTATTTAAATTGACATTATTATAACAAGAAGAAACAAATTATTTATACTTATTTAATTTACGGGAATTATTTTAACTACTACTCGTGCCTTCAAATTACTAATTACAAACATTACGATTTTATACATTTCTAAGTTACAGACGGTTCGCAAAGCACGTTGAGTCCGGAATTAAACAGGTCACCGCATGATGACTTACAAAAGGGTTAACTGTGATATTAATAGCTTTTTACAATTCGATTTTTTTTATTAATTGTTTAGTTGAGAGTTTTCCATAAACATCTCATACTTATTCTGAGTTAGTACAGGGCATTAGGTTTAATAGTGCGATTTAAAAATACTTAATTGCTTTTTAATTTTTTTTTATTATTAAATATTTTATTATCAATTAAATCGTCACATACTCCGCCGCTTAAAATCCACATTAAGAATTTTAGTGAGGAGAACGCAAAATTGGGGACTTGGAGTATGCTTGGTGTCAATGTGTGGAAATTTAATTTAGTATACGGTTTATTTTCTCTATCTCTCTTTAAATGATCTTGTTCTCATCCGTGAAATTCCCTTTTTCTCGTTACTTACAATGCTAACTTATATTTTAATTCTTAATACTAATTTCCCTACCTTTCCGTAACTCACAATATCGTGGCCCGACTGACATCGGCTTACTCTAACTACACAAGTTAGCTTTCAGCACTCACTAACGATTACCTTGGCACACTCTAACTACACAAGTTAGCTTTCTGCACCATCATTACCCTTTTCAGTCGGCGCCGTTGTGACTATGTTACGTTACATTTATATAATCACTTCTTAATTACATCTAATATAACCTAAAGCGGATCCCATACTCCACTTTAGATTATTTCTAATCCTAATTGCTTACGCTACTGAGAGAAGCGGAATTTCACGAAGATAATTCTTATCCTCTCTTTAAAAGATCAGCTGTTATACATAAACAAACTATGCAGGAGGGGACAAACATTGGACGCATTGTATTTCACACGCGGGTGGTGTTCATTGTTTAGGGATGCTGCCATTTATAACAATAGAGGGAAGGGTGGCTGCTTACTACATATTTCTGGTACGAACGAGTTTGTCTCTTACTGGCAAGCGGGGGAATTATTTTGAACAGGCCACGACCGGGTGTTTACACTATTCAACTATACTTTTATTATTTTTTTTTCTCTTTTATTTACTGCTACACTTCACAAGTTAGTTTAAATTAAGATTTATTCAGCCTTATTATTTAAAGCAATTACTATACACTTATTATTTTCTTTTTGTTTTCTTTCTAAGAAACTTACCTTTTTCTTTATTTATTTATTATTTACTTTGGGGGAGATTTAAGAAACTTACTTAGAATTATTTCCTATTGAATTACCATATTTATTTAGGGCACTTTGTTTACTTTGTTTTCAGTTACGCTCAGTTTACAAGTTTACTGTTCTGGGGCATGGGGTTTAACACTTTATCTAACAAGGGAGGGTTAACTACGTCATTTATTCATTAGAAATTTAAGTCACTATAAGTACTTGCTCTACTATACTATACACAATTATTTCCTACACACTTTAGTACATGGTAAACATTTATTAACAGTGATTATTAAACATTTGCATTAGTTTCTATTTAAACGATCAGCTGTTACGCTGGAATGTAGGTCACCCTCGTATATTTAGTAAACAATGACAAAGTAGTTATATGCGTGGGAACGCGAGGATTACGCACACGTATTGTTCTCTACACAATGCCTCAGCCTATCTTTCTCGACCAGTTTTAACTGTACAGGCCAGTCGGAGTAAGGGGTGAATCTAATTCAACAAAACACGCTTTACAAGTTACAGGTATATTACGGCCATAACAGTCTGAGTTTAGTAATTAATTCTCTTGCTTTCCACCATTAAAATTTTTGTTTATTTAAATTTTGGTAACAAAATTAAGTTACGAATTTCTTTACACGTAATTAACCGGGTCTACTTTACGCAGGAGTTTATGTTTTTGTTTTTACCGTGACGACAGACATACACTTACATTCTATGCAGGCATATTCATGAAACTACAGGTCTTGACTTGTCACAATATAAACCTGTTAAAGGCTGAACAGATTAACAAGCACTAAAATTCATGTGCGTACTTGCATTTGGCGTCATACAATGATATTTCAAGTTATACAGACTATCATTGTATTAAATCACGTATCTTAAAATAATTAATTTTATGAAAATTAATGTTACATGAAATACAGTAACTGAGTGCATAGATCAGATAACGAGTGCAGAGAGTTATCTATTTTACTACGTAACAATTATTTTAATTATCAGAGTGACGTATCTTTGTTAGCGTCACGATGCTTACAACCTTTTTTTAACTCAAGGCAGAGTGTGGTCATTTTTGTGACACTCTGTACATGATCATTTCTTTAATAACAAAAGCAGAGTGGCGCATTTTTGTAACGTTTTGCCCACGTTACAAATCCAGGGAACCCATCATAATTGACACTAGCCAATTCTACGGGCTGCCTACGTTGTAACGAACTGAAATTAAACTCAACACAATTAACAATAATAATTAAGCTAAATATTAGGACACAAGGGAAGGTATTTCACTGATTTATGCACTCACTTCAATGTGTAATAAGATGACTTCTCTTTATTAACAAATGAAATGTTAGGATCCCATAACATAATTATTTATACTAAAATATTCAAAAGTGTTTTCTGGAAAACTAGGGATCATACTGATCATGTACTTTTACCTCGGATCCGAGTTTACTTTAAATATTGTAAAGACGTCTGAGTATTACCATGCTCATCTAGGAGCTTGCAAGATTACATTTACCATTTGATGAATGGTATTATATGCTAAAGGGATTATAATTAACATTTACATATTAACGTTACAACGTATGATTTTCAATATTACAGTCTACATCTATTTGGTTTCATTTATTGTTTAAAGAAAATTATAGTCTTTGAAAAGTCTCTTTCATTTATAAGTTATGTCTCAAATGTAATTAACTCTCGATAGTCAAGCTATCGAGTCACCTTTACAATAAGTTGTGCTGTCCTCGTCCTGGGGTGTCACACTTGGGAATTCTGGTAGTCGGCGTCGTCATCTGGGTCGTGTCTTCGGCGAATATTTTATAGCTGGTTCACTGAGGAGATTGAAGTAAAGCTGGTTAGAGTTGGGGTAGATCCACGTAGGTCCTGGTCAGCGTCGTAGGAGTCGTAGACGTCCATTATGTGCAGTTTATGCAGGTCACATATTCACATGTAAAGTTGTACTGGAGTTTACATCTTGAGTAGAGACGTCATCTTTCTTACGTGTTGGTAATTTTTCTTAACTTATTACATTTCTTAACAAAACCTTTCTACATTTTACATATTAAAAACTTGCTCCCCACGTTTTGTAGTGGTAGCTAACAGTTACGTTTAAATTTAATCAAAACATTTCTGAAGAGCTCTCGCTCGTAGGTGTGCACTGTCTGACGGCTGCATAGTAACTCTTAACTCGATTCGTCTGGCACATTACAACAAAAGCGGGGCGAGTACTCCGCGATAATATAGTTCCATCGTCTGGCACATTACAACAAAAGCGGGGCGAGTACTCCGCGATAATATAGTTCCTATTTTTATTTAAATTGACATTATTATAACAAGAAGAAACAAATTATTTATACTTATTTAATTTACGGGAATTATTTTAACTACTACTCGTGCCTTCAAATTACTAATTACAAACATTACGATTTTATACATTTCTAAGTTACAGACGGTTCGCAAAGCACGTTGAGTCCGGAATTAAACAGGTCACCGCATGATGACTTACAAAAGGGTTAACTGTGATATTAATAGCTTTTTACAATTCGATTTTTTTTATTAATTGTTTAGTTAAGAGTTTTCCATAAACATCTCATACTTATTCTGAGTTAGTACAGGGCATTAGGTTTAATAGTGCGATTTAAAAATACTTAATTGCTTTTTAATTTTTTTTTATTATTAAATATTTTATTATCAATTAAATCGTCACATACTCCGCCGCTTAAAATCCACATTAAGAATTTTAGTGAGGAGAACGCAAAATTGGGGACTTGGAGTATGCTTGGTGTCAATGTGTGGAAATTTAATTTAGTATACGGTTTATTTTCTCTATCTCTCTTTAAATGATCTTGTTCTCATCCGTGAAATTCCCTTTTTCTCGTTACTTACAATGCTAACTTATATTTTAATTCTTAATACTAATTTCCCTACCTTTCCGTAACTCACAATATCGTGGCCCGACTGACATCGGCTTACTCTAACTACACAAGTTAGCTTTCAGCACTCACTAACGATTACCTTGGCACACTCTAACTACACAAGTTAGCTTTCTGCACCATCATTACCCTTTTCAGTCGGCGCCGTTGTGACTATGTTACGTTACATTTATATAATCACTTCTTAATTACATCTAATATAACCTAAAGCGGATCCCATACTCCACTTTAGATTATTTCTAATCCTAATTGCTTACGCTACTGAGAGAAGCGGAATTTCACGAAGATAATTCTTATCCTCTCTTTAAAAGATCAGCTGTTATACATAAACAAACTATGCAGGAGGGGACAAACATTGGACGCATTGTATTTCACACGCGGGTGGTGTTCATTGTTTAGGGATGCTGCCATTTATAACAATAGAGGGAAGGGTGGCTGCTTACTACATATTTCTGGTACGAACGAGTTTGTCTCTTACTGGCAAGCGGGGGAATTATTTTGAACAGGCCACGACCGGGTGTTTACACTATTCAACTATACTTTTATTATTTTTTTTTCTCTTTTATTTACTGCTACACTTCACAAGTTAGTTTAAATTAAGATTTATTCAGCCTTATTATTTAAAGCAATTACTATACACTTATTATTTTCTTTTTGTTTTCTTTCTAAGAAACTTACCTTTTTCTTTATTTATTTATTATTTACTTTGGGGGAGATTTAAGAAACTTACTTAGAATTATTTCCTATTGAATTACCATATTTATTTAGGGCACTTTGTTTACTTTGTTTTCAGTTACGCTCAGTTTACAAGTTTACTGTTCTGGGGCATGGGGTTTAACACTTTATCTAACAAGGGAGGGTTAACTACGTCATTTATTCATTAGAAATTTAAGTCACTATAAGTACTTGCTCTACTATACTATACACAATTATTTCCTACACACTTTAGTACATGGTAAACATTTATTAACAGTGATTATTAAACATTTGCATTAGTTTCTATTTAAACGATCAGCTGTTACGCTGGAATGTAGGTCACCCTCGTATATTTAGTAAACAATGACAAAGTAGTTATATGCGTGGGAACGCGAGGATTACGCACACGTATTGTTCTCTACACAATGCCTCAGCCTATCTTTCTCGACCAGTTTTAACTGTACAGGCCAGTCGGAGTAAGGGGTGAATCTAATTCAACAAAACACGCTTTACAAGTTACAGGTATATTACGGCCATAACAGTCTGAGTTTAGTAATTAATTCTCTTGCTTTCCACCATTAAAATTTTTGTTTATTTAAATTTTGGTAACAAAATTAAGTTACGAATTTCTTTACACGTAATTAACCGGGTCTACTTTACGCAGGAGTTTATGTTTTTGTTTTTACCGTGACGACAGACATACACTTACATTCTATGCAGGCATATTCATGAAACTACAGGTCTTGACTTGTCACAATATAAACCTGTTAAAGGCTGAACAGATTAACAAGCACTAAAATTCATGTGCGTACTTGCATTTGGCGTCATACAATGATATTTCAAGTTATACAGACTATCATTGTATTAAATCACGTATCTTAAAATAATTAATTTTATGAAAATTAATGTTACATGAAATACAGTAACTGAGTGCATAGATCAGATAACGAGTGCAGAGAGTTATCTATTTTACTACGTAACAATTATTTTAATTATCAGAGTGACGTATCTTTGTTAGCGTCACGATGCTTACAACCTTTTTTTAACTCAAGGCAGAGTGTGGTCATTTTTGTGACACTCTGTACATGATCATTTCTTTAATAACAAAAGCAGAGTGGCGCATTTTTGTAACGTTTTGCCCACGTTACAAATCCAGGGAACCCATCATAATTGACACTAGCCAATTCTACGGGCTGCCTACGTTGTAACGAACTGAAATTAAACTCAACACAATTAACAATAATAATTAAGCTAAATATTAGGACACAAGGGAAGGTATTTCACTGATTTATGCACTCACTTCAATGTGTAATAAGATGACTTCTCTTTATTAACAAATGAAATGTTAGGATCCCATAACATAATTATTTATACTAAAATATTCAAAAGTGTTTTCTGGAAAACTAGGGATCATACTGATCATGTACTTTTACCTCGGATCCGAGTTTACTTTAAATATTGTAAAGACGTCTGAGTATTACCATGCTCATCTAGGAGCTTGCAAGATTACATTTACCATTTGATGAATGGTATTATATGCTAAAGGGATTATAATTAACATTTACATATTAACGTTACAACGTATGATTTTCAATATTACAGTCTACATCTATTTGGTTTCATTTATTGTTTAAAGAAAATTATAGTCTTTGAAAAGTCTCTTTCATTTATAAGTTATGTCTCAAATGTAATTAACTCTCGATAGTCAAGCTATCGAGTCACCTTTACAATAAGTTGTGCTGTCCTCGTCCTGGGGTGTCACACTTGGGAATTCTGGTAGTCGGCGTCGTCATCTGGGTCGTGTCTTCGGCGAATATTTTATAGCTGGTTCACTGAGGAGATTGAAGTAAAGCTGGTTAGAGTTGGGGTAGATCCACGTAGGTCCTGGTCAGCGTCGTAGGAGTCGTAGACGTCCATTATGTGCAGTTTATGCAGGTCACATATTCACATGTAAAGTTGTACTGGAGTTTACATCTTGAGTAGAGACGTCATCTTTCTTACGTGTTGGTAATTTTTCTTAACTTATTACATTTCTTAACAAAACCTTTCTACATTTTACATATTAAAAACTTGCTCCCCACGTTTTGTAGTGGTAGCTAACAGTTACATTTAAATTTAATCAAAACATTTCTGAAGAGCTCTCGCTCGTAGGTGTGCACTGTCTGACGGCTGCATAGTAACTCTTAACTCGATTCGTCTGGCACATTACAACAAAAGCGGGGCGAGTACTCCGCGATAATATAGTTCCATCGTCTGGCACATTACAACAAAAGCGGGGCGAGTACTCCGCGATAATATAGTTCCTATTTTTATTTAAATTGACATTATTATAACAAGAAGAAACAAATTATTTATACTTATTTAATTTACGGGAATTATTTTAACTACTACTCGTGCCTTCAAATTACTAATTACAAACATTACGATTTTATACATTTCTAAGTTACAGACGGTTCGCAAAGCACGTTGAGTCCGGAATTAAACAGGTCACCGCATGATGACTTACAAAAGTGTTAACTGTGATATTAATAGCTTTTTACAATTCGATTTTTTTTATTAATTGTTTAGTTAAGAGTTTTCCATAAACATCTCATACTTATTCTGAGTTAGTACAGGGCATTAGGTTTAATAGTGCGATTTAAAAATACTTAATTGCTTTTTAATTTTTTTTTATTATTAAATATTTTATTATCAATTAAATCGTCACATACTCCGCCGCTTAAAATCCACATTAAGAATTTTAGTGAGGAGAACGCAAAATTGGGGACTTGGAGTATGCTTGGTGTCAATGTGTGGAAATTTAATTTAGTATACGGTTTATTTTCTCTATCTCTCTTTAAATGATCTTGTTCTCATCCGTGAAATTCCCTTTTTCTCGTTACTTACAATGCTAACTTATATTTTAATTCTTAATACTAATTTCCCTACCTTTCCGTAACTCACAATATCGTGGCCCGACTGACATCGGCTTACTCTAACTACACAAGTTAGCTTTCAGCACTCACTAACGATTACCTTGGCACACTCTAACTACACAAGTTAGCTTTCTGCACCATCATTACCCTTTTCAGTCGGCGCCGTTGTGACTATGTTACGTTACATTTATATAATCACTTCTTAATTACATCTAATATAACCTAAAGCGGATCCCATACTCCACTTTAGATTATTTCTAATCCTAATTGCTTACGCTACTGAGAGAAGCGGAATTTCACGAAGATAATTCTTATCCTCTCTTTAAAAGATCAGCTGTTATACATAAACAAACTATGCAGGAGGGGACAAACATTGGACGCATTGTATTTCACACGCGGGTGGTGTTCATTGTTTAGGGATGCTGCCATTTATAACAATAGAGGGAAGGGTGGCTGCTTACTACATATTTCTGGTACGAACGAGTTTGTCTCTTACTGGCAAGCGGGGGAATTATTTTGAACAGGCCACGACCGGGTGTTTACACTATTCAACTATACTTTTATTATTTTTTTTTCTCTTTTATTTACTGCTACACTTCACAAGTTAGTTTAAATTAAGATTTATTCAGCCTTATTATTTAAAGCAATTACTATACACTTATTATTTTCTTTTTGTTTTCTTTCTAAGAAACTTACCTTTTTCTTTATTTATTTATTATTTACTTTGGGGGAGATTTAAGAAACTTACTTAGAATTATTTCCTATTGAATTACCATATTTATTTAGGGCACTTTGTTTACTTTGTTTTCAGTTACGCTCAGTTTACAAGTTTACTGTTCTGGGGCATGGGGTTTAACACTTTATCTAACAAGGGAGGGTTAACTACGTCATTTATTCATTAGAAATTTAAGTCACTATAAGTACTTGCTCTACTATACTATACACAATTATTTCCTACACACTTTAGTACATGGTAAACATTTATTAACAGTGATTATTAAACATTTGCATTAGTTTCTATTTAAACGATCAGCTGTTACGCTGGAATGTAGGTCACCCTCGTATATTTAGTAAACAATGACAAAGTAGTTATATGCGTGGGAACGCGAGGATTACGCACACGTATTGTTCTCTACACAATGCCTCAGCCTATCTTTCTCGACCAGTTTTAACTGTACAGGCCAGTCGGAGTAAGGGGTGAATCTAATTCAACAAAACACGCTTTACAAGTTACAGGTATATTACGGCCATAACAGTCGGAGTTTAGTAATTAATTCTCTTGCTTTCCACCATTAAAATTTTTGTTTATTTAAATTTTGGTAACAAAATTAAGTTACGAATTTCTTTACACGTAATTAACCGGGTCTACTTTACGCAGGAGTTTATGTTTTTGTTTTTACCGTGACGACAGACATACACTTACATTCTATGCAGGCATATTCATGAAACTACAGGTCTTGACTTGTCACAATATAAACCTGTTAAAGACTGAACAGATTAACAAGCACTAAAATTCATGTGCGTACTTGCATTTGGCGTCATACAATGATATTTCAAGTTATACAGACTATCATTGTATTAAATCACGTATCTTAAAATAATTAATTTTATGAAAATTAATGTTACATGAAATACAGTAACTGAGTGCATAGATCAGATAACGAGTGCAGAGAGTTATCTATTTTACTACGTAACAATTATTTTAATTATCAGAGTGACGTATCTTTGTTAGCGTCACGATGCTTACAACCTTTTTTTAACTCAAGGCAGAGTGTGGTCATTTTTGTGACACTCTGTACATGATCATTTCTTTAATAACAAAAGCAGAGTGGCGCATTTTTGTAACGTTTTGCCCACGTTACAAATCCAGGGAACCCATCATAATTGACACTAGCCAATTCTACGGGCTGCCTACGTTGTAACGAACTGAAATTAAACTCAACACAATTAACAATAATAATTAAGCTAAATATTAGGACACAAGGGAAGGTATTTCACTGATTTATGCACTCACTTCAATGTGTAATAAGATGACTTCTCTTTATTAACAAATGAAATGTTAGGATCCCATAACATAATTATTTATACTAAAATATTCAAAAGTGTTTTCTGGAAAACTAGGGATCATACTGATCATGTACTTTTACCTCGGATCCGAGTTTACTTTAAATATTGTAAAGACGTCTGAGTATTACCATGCTCATCTAGGAGCTTGCAAGATTACATTTACCATTTGATGAATGGTATTATATGCTAAAGGGATTATAATTAACATTTACATATTAACGTTACAACGTATGATTTTCAATATTACAGTCTACATCTATTTGGTTTCATTTATTGTTTAAAGAAAATTATAGTCTTTGAAAAGTCTCTTTCATTTATAAGTTATGTCTCAAATGTAATTAACTCTCGATAGTCAAGCTATCGAGTCACCTTTACAATAAGTTGTGCTGTCCTCGTCCTGGGGTGTCACACTTGGGAATTCTGGTAGTCGGCGTCGTCATCTGGGTCGTGTCTTCGGCGAATATTTTATAGCTGGTTCACTGAGGAGATTGAAGTAAAGCTGGTTAGAGTTGGGGTAGATCCACGTAGGTCCTGGTCAGCGTCGTAGGAGTCGTAGACGTCCATTATGTGCAGTTTATGCAGGTCACATATTCACATGTAAAGTTGTACTGGAGTTTACATCTTGAGTAGAGACGTCATCTTTCTTACGTGTTGGTAATTTTTCTTAACTTATTACATTTCTTAACAAAACCTTTCTACATTTTACATATTAAAAACTTGCTCCCCACGTTTTGTAGTGGTAGCTAACAGTTACATTTAAATTTAATCAAAACATTTCTGAAGAGCTCTCGCTCGTAGGTGTGCACTGTCTGACGGCTGCATAGTAACTCTTAACTCGATTCGTCTGGCACATTACAACAAAAGCGGGGCGAGTACTCCGCGATAATATAGTTCCTATTTTTATTTAAATTGACATTATTATAACAAGAAGAAACAAATTATTTATACTTATTTAATTTACGGGAATTATTTTAACTACTACTCGTGCCTTCAAATTACTAATTACAAACATTACGATTTTATACATTTCTAAGTTACAGACGGTTCGCAAAGCACGTTGAGTCCGGAATTAAACAGGTCACCGCATGATGACTTACAAAAGGGTTAACTGTGATATTAATAGCTTTTTACAATTCGATTTTTTTTATTAATTGTTTAGTTAAGAGTTTTCCATTAACATCTCATACTTATTCTGAGTTAGTACAGGGCATTAGGTTTAATAGTGCGATTTAAAAATACTTAATTGCTTTTTAATTTTTTTTTAATATTAAATATTTTATTATCAATTAAATCGTCACATACTCCGCCGCTTAAAATCCACATTAAGAATTTTAGTGAGGAGAACGCAAAATTGGGGACTTGGAGTATGCTTGGTGTCAATGTGTGGAAATTTAATTTAGTATACGGTTTATTTTCTCTATCTCTCTTTAAATGATCTTGTTCTCATCCGTGAAATTCCCTTTTTCTCGTTACTTACAATGCTAACTTATATTTTAATTCTTAATACTAATTTCCCTACCTTTCCGTAACTCACAATATCGTGGCCCGACTGACATCGGCTTACTCTAACTACACAAGTTAGCTTTCAGCACTCACTAACGATTACCTTGGCACACTCTAACTACGCAAGTTAGCTTTCTGCACCATCATTACCCTTTTCAGTCGGCGCCGTTGTGACTATGTTACGTTACATTTATATAATCACTTCTTAATTACATCTAATATAACCTAAAGCGGATCCCATACTCCACTTTAGATTATTTCTAATCCTAATTGCTTACGCTACTGAGAGAAGCGGAATTTCACGAAGATAATTCTTATCCTCTCTTTAAAAGATCAGCTGTTATACATAAACAAACTATGCAGGAGGGGACAAACATTGGACGCATTGTATTTCACACGCGGGTGGTGTTCATTGTTTAGGGATGCTGCCATTTATAACAATAGAGGGAAGGGTGGCTGCTTACTACATATTTCTGGTACGAACGAGTTTGTCTCTTACTGGCAAGCGGGGGAATTATTTTGAACAGGCCACGACCGGGTGTTTACACTATTCAACTATACTTTTATTATTTTTTTTTCTCTTTTATTTACTGCTACACTTCACAAGTTAGTTTAAATTAAGATTTATTCAGCCTTATTATTTAAAGCAATTACTATACACTTATTATTTTCTTTTTGTTTTCTTTCTAAGAAACTTACCTTTTTCTTTATTTATTTATTATTTACTTTGGGGGAGATTTAAGAAACTTACTTAGAATTATTTCCTATTGAATTACCATATTTATTTAGGGCACTTTGTTTACTTTGTTTTCAGTTACGCTCAGTTTACAAGTTTACTGTTCTGGGGCATGGGGTTTAACACTTTATCTAACAAGGGAGGGTTAACTACGTCATTTATTCATTAGAAATTTAAGTCACTATAAGTACTTGCTCTACTATACTATACACAATTATTTCCTACACACTTTAGTACATGGTAAACATTTATTAACAGTGATTATTAAACATTTGCATTAGTTTCTATTTAAACGATCAGCTGTTACGCTGGAATGTAGGTCACCCTCGTATATTTAGTAAACAATGACAAAGTAGTTATATGCGTGGGAACGCGAGGATTACGCACACGTATTGTTCTCTACACAATGCCTCAGCCTATCTTTCTCGACCAGTTTTAACTGTACAGGCCAGTCGGAGTAAGGGGTGAATCTAATTCAACAAAACACGCTTTACAAGTTACAGGTATATTACGGCCATAACAGTCGGAGTTTAGTAATTAATTCTCTTGCTTTCCACCATTAAAATTTTTGTTTATTTAAATTTTGGTAACAAAATTAAGTTACGAATTTCTTTACACGTAATTAACCGGGTCTACTTTACGCAGGAGTTTATGTTTTTGTTTTTACCGTGACGACAGACATACACTTACATTCTATGCAGGCATATTCATGAAACTACAGGTCTTGACTTGTCACAATATAAACCTGTTAAAGACTGAACAGATTAACAAGCACTAAAATTCATGTGCGTACTTGCATTTGGCGTCATACAATGATATTTCAAGTTATACAGACTATCATTGTATTAAATCACGTATCTTAAAATAATTAATTTTATGAAAATTAATGTTACATGAAATACAGTAACTGAGTGCATAGATCAGATAACGAGTGCAGAGAGTTATCTATTTTACTACGTAACAATTATTTTAATTATCAGAGTGACGTATCTTTGTTAGCGTCACGATGCTTACAACCTTTTTTTAACTCAAGGCAGAGTGTGGTCATTTTTGTGACACTCTGTACATGATCATTTCTTTAATAACAAAAGCAGAGTGGCGCATTTTTGTAACGTTTTGCCCACGTTACAAATCCAGGGAACCCATCATAATTGACACTAGCCAATTCTACGGGCTGCCTACGTTGTAACGAACTGAAATTAAACTCAACACAATTAACAATAATAATTAAGCTAAATATTAGGACACAAGGGAAGGTATTTCACTGATTTATGCACTCACTTCAATGTGTAATAAGATGACTTCTCTTTATTAACAAATGAAATGTTAGGATCCCATAACATAATTATTTATACTAAAATATTCAAAAGTGTTTTCTGGAAAACTAGGGATCATACTGATCATGTACTTTTACCTCGGATCCGAGTTTACTTTAAATATTGTAAAGACGTCTGAGTATTACCATGCTCATCTAGGAGCTTGCAAGATTACATTTACCATTTGATGAATGGTATTATATGCTAAAGGGATTATAATTAACATTTACATATTAACGTTACAACGTATGATTTTCAATATTACAGTCTACATCTATTTGGTTTCATTTATTGTTTAAAGAAAATTATAGTCTTTGAAAAGTCTCTTTCATTTATAAGTTATGTCTCAAATGTAATTAACTCTCGATAGTCAAGCTATCGAGTCACCTTTACAATAAGTTGTGCTGTCCTCGTCCTGGGGTGTCACACTTGGGAATTCTGGTAGTCGGCGTCGTCATCTGGGTCGTGTCTTCGGCGAATATTTTATAGCTGGTTCACTGAGGAGATTGAAGTAAAGCTGGTTAGAGTTGGGGTAGATCCACGTAGGTCCTGGTCAGCGTCGTAGGAGTCGTAGACGTCCATTATGTGCAGTTTATGCAGGTCACATATTCACATGTAAAGTTGTACTGGAGTTTACATCTTGAGTAGAGACGTCATCTTTCTTACGTGTTGGTAATTTTTCTTAACTTATTACATTTCTTAACAAAACCTTTCTACATTTTACATATTAAAAACTTGCTCCCCACGTTTTGTAGTGGTAGCTAACAGTTACATTTAAATTTAATCAAAACATTTCTGAAGAGCTCTCGCTCGTAGGTGTGCACTGTCTGACGGCTGCATAGTAACTCTTAACTCGATTCGTCTGGCACATTACAACAAAAGCGGGGCGAGTACTCCGCGATAATATAGTTCCTATTTTTATTTAAATTGACATTATTATAACAAGAAGAAACAAATTATTTATACTTATTTAATTTACGGGAATTATTTTAACTACTACTCGTGCCTTCAAATTACTAATTACAAACATTACGATTTTATACATTTCTAAGTTACAGACGGTTCGCAAAGCACGTTGAGTCCGGAATTAAACAGGTCACCGCATGATGACTTACAAAAGGGTTAACTGTGATATTAATAGCTTTTTACAATTCGATTTTTTTTATTAATTGTTTAGTTAAGAGTTTTCCATTAACATCTCATACTTATTCTGAGTTAGTACAGGGCATTAGGTTTAATAGTGCGATTTAAAAATACTTAATTGCTTTTTAATTTTTTTTTATTATTAAATATTTTATTATCAATTAAATCGTCACATACTCCGCCGCTTAAAATCCACATTAAGAATTTTAGTGAGGAGAACGCAAAATTGGGGACTTGGAGTATGCTTGGTGTCAATGTGTGGAAATTTAATTTAGTATACGGTTTATTTTCTCTATCTCTCTTTAAATGATCTTGTTCTCATCCGTGAAATTCCCTTTTTCTCGTTACTTACAATGCTAACTTATATTTTAATTCTTAATACTAATTTCCCTACCTTTCCGTAACTCACAATATCGTGGCCCGACTGACATCGGCTTACTCTAACTACACAAGTTAGCTTTCAGCACTCACTAATGATTACCTTGGCACACTCTAACTACACAAGTTAGCTTTCTGCACCATCATTACCCTTTTCAGTCGGCGCCGTTGTGACTATGTTACGTTACATTTATATAATCACTTCTTAATTACATCTAATATAACCTAAAGCGGATCCCATACTCCACTTTAGATTATTTCTAATCCTAATTGCTTACGCTACTGAGGGAAGCGGAATTTCACGAAGATAATTCTTATCCTCTCTTTAAAAGATCAGCTGTTATACATAAACAAACTATGCAGGAGGGGACAAACATTGGACGCATTGTATTTCACACGCGGGTGGTGTTCATTGTTTAGGGATGCTGCCATTTATAACAATAGAGGGAAGGGTGGCTGCTTACTACATATTTCTGGTACGAACGAGTTTGTCTCTTACTGGCAAGCGGGGGAATTATTTTGAACAGGCCACGACCGGGTGTTTACACTATTCAACTATACTTTTATTATTTTTTTTTCTCTTTTATTTACTGCTACACTTCACAAGTTAGTTTAAATTAAGATTTATTCAGCCTTATTATTTAAAGCAATTACTATACACTTATTATTTTCTTTTTGTTTTCTTTCTAAGAAACTTACCTTTTTCTTTATTTATTTATTATTTACTTTGGGGGAGATTTAAGAAACTTACTTAGAATTATTTCCTATTGAATTACCATATTTATTTAGGGCACTTTGTTTACTTTGTTTTCAGTTACGCTCAGTTTACAAGTTTACTGTTCTGGGGCATGGGGTTTAACACTTTATCTAACAAGGGAGGGTTAACTACGTCATTTATTCATTAGAAATTTAAGTCACTATAAGTACTTGCTCTACTATACTATACACAATTATTTCCTACACACTTTAGTACATGGTAAACATTTATTAACAGTGATTATTAAACATTTGCATTAGTTTCTATTTAAACGATCAGCTGTTACGCTGGAATGTAGGTCACCCTCGTATATTTAGTAAACAATGACAAAGTAGTTATATGCGTGGGAACGCGAGGATTACGCACACGTATTGTTCTCTACACAATGCCTCAGCCTATCTTTCTCGACCAGTTTTAACTGTACAGGCCAGTCGGAGTAAGGGGTGAATCTAATTCAACAAAACACGCTTTACAAGTTACAGGTATATTACGGCCATAACAGTCGGAGTTTAGTAATTAATTCTCTTGCTTTCCACCATTAAAATTTTTGTTTATTTAAATTTTGGTAACAAAATTAAGTTACGAATTTCTTTACACGTAATTAACCGGGTCTACTTTACGCAGGAGTTTATGTTTTTGTTTTTACCGTGACGACAGACATACACTTACATTCTATGCAGGCATATTCATGAAACTACAGGTCTTGACTTGTCACAATATAAACCTGTTAAAGACTGAACAGATTAACAAGCACTAAAATTCATGTGCGTACTTGCATTTGGCGTCATACAATGATATTTCAAGTTATACAGACTATCATTGTATTAAATCACGTATCTTAAAATAATTAATTTTATGAAAATTAATGTTACATGAAATACAGTAACTGAGTGCATAGATCAGATAACGAGTGCAGAGAGTTATCTATTTTACTACGTAACAATTATTTTAATTATCAGAGTGACGTATCTTTGTTAGCGTCACGATGCTTACAACCTTTTTTTAACTCAAGGCAGAGTGTGGTCATTTTTGTGACACTCTGTACATGATCATTTCTTTAATAACAAAAGCAGAGTGGCGCATTTTTGTAACGTTTTGCCCACGTTACAAATCCAGGGAACCCATCATAATTGACACTAGCCAATTCTACGGGCTGCCTACGTTGTAACGAACTGAAATTAAACTCAACACAATTAACAATAATAATTAAGCTAAATATTAGGACACAAGGGAAGGTATTTCACTGATTTATGCACTCACTTCAATGTGTAATAAGATGACTTCTCTTTATTAACAAATGAAATGTTAGGATCCCATAACATAATTATTTATACTAAAATATTCAAAAGTGTTTTCTGGAAAACTAGGGATCATACTGATCATGTACTTTTACCTCGGATCCGAGTTTACTTTAAATATTGTAAAGACGTCTGAGTATTACCATGCTCATCTAGGAGCTTGCAAGATTACATTTACCATTTGATGAATGGTATTATATGCTAAAGGGATTATAATTAACATTTACATATTAACGTTACAACGTATGATTTTCAATATTACAGTCTACATCTATTTGGTTTCATTTATTGTTTAAAGAAAATTATAGTCTTTGAAAAGTCTCTTTCATTTATAAGTTATGTCTCAAATGTAATTAACTCTCGATAGTCAAGCTATCGAGTCACCTTTACAATAAGTTGTGCTGTCCTCGTCCTGGGGTGTCACACTTGGGAATTCTGGTAGTCGGCGTCGTCATCTGGGTCGTGTCTTCGGCGAATATTTTATAGCTGGTTCACTGAGGAGATTGAAGTAAAGCTGGTTAGAGTTGGGGTAGATCCACGTAGGTCCTGGTCAGCGTCGTAGGAGTCGTAGACGTCCATTATGTGCAGTTTATGCAGGTCACATATTCACATGTAAAGTTGTACTGGAGTTTACATCTTGAGTAGAGACGTTATCTTTCTTACGTGTTGGTAATTTTTCTTAACTTATTACATTTCTTAACAAAACCTTTCTACATTTTACATATTAAAAACTTGCTCCCCACGTTTTGTAGTGGTAGCTAACAGTTACATTTAAATTTAATCAAAACATTTCTGAAGAGCTCTCGCTCGTAGGTGTGCACTGTCTGACGGCTGCATAGTAACTCTTAACTCGATTCGTCTGGCACATTACAACAAAAGCGGGGCGAGTACTCCGCGATAATATAGTTCCTATTTTTATTTAAATTGACATTATTATAACAAGAAGAAACAAATTATTTATACTTATTTAATTTACGGGAATTATTTTAACTACTACTCGTGCCTTCAAATTACTAATTACAAACATTACGATTTTATACATTTCTAAGTTACAGACGGTTCGCAAAGCACGTTGAGTCCGGAATTAAACAGGTCACCGCATGATGACTTACAAAAGGGTTAACTGTGATATTAATAGCTTTTTACAATTCGATTTTTTTTATTAATTGTTTAGTTAAGAGTTTTCCATTAACATCTCATACTTATTCTGAGTTAGTACAGGGCATTAGGTTTAATAGTGCGATTTAAAAATACTTAATTGCTTTTTAATTTTTTTTTATTATTAAATATTTTATTATCAATTAAATCGTCACATACTCCGCCGCTTAAAATCCACATTAAGAATTTTAGTGAGGAGAACGCAAAATTGGGGACTTGGAGTATGCTTGGTGTCAATGTGTGGAAATTTAATTTAGTATACGGTTTATTTTCTCTATCTCTCTTTAAATGATCTTGTTCTCATCCGTGAAATTCCCTTTTTCTCGTTACTTACAATGCTAACTTATATTTTAATTCTTAATACTAATTTCCCTACCTTTCCGTAACTCACAATATCGTGGCCCGACTGACATCGGCTTACTCTAACTACACAAGTTAGCTTTCAGCACTCACTAATGATTACCTTGGCACACTCTAACTACACAAGTTAGCTTTCTGCACCATCATTACCCTTTTCAGTCGGCGCCGTTGTGACTATGTTACGTTACATTTATATAATCACTTCTTAATTACATCTAATATAACCTAAAGCGGATCCCATACTCCACTTTAGATTATTTCTAATCCTAATTGCTTACGCTACTGAGGGAAGCGGAATTTCACGAAGATAATTCTTATCCTCTCTTTAAAAGATCAGCTGTTATACATAAACAAACTATGCAGGAGGGGACAAACATTGGACGCATTGTATTTCACACGCGGGTGGTGTTCATTGTTTAGGGATGCTGCCATTTATAACAATAGAGGGAAGGGTGGCTGCTTACTACATATTTCTGGTACGAACGAGTTTGTCTCTTACTGGCAAGCGGGGGAATTATTTTGAACAGGCCACGACCGGGTGTTTACACTATTCAACTATACTTTTATTATTTTTTTTTCTCTTTTATTTACTGCTACACTTCACAAGTTAGTTTAAATTAAGATTTATTCAGCCTTATTATTTAAAGCAATTACTATACACTTATTATTTTCTTTTTGTTTTCTTTCTAAGAAACTTACCTTTTTCTTTATTTATTTATTATTTACTTTGGGGGAGATTTAAGAAACTTACTTAGAATTATTTCCTATTGAATTACCATATTTATTTAGGGCACTTTGTTTACTTTGTTTTCAGTTACGCTCAGTTTACAAGTTTACTGTTCTGGGGCATGGGGTTTAACACTTTATCTAACAAGGGAGGGTTAACTACGTCATTTATTCATTAGAAATTTAAGTCACTATAAGTACTTGCTCTACTATACTATACACAATTATTTCCTACACACTTTAGTACATGGTAAACATTTATTAACAGTGATTATTAAACATTTGCATTAGTTTCTATTTAAACGATCAGCTGTTACGCTGGAATGTAGGTCACCCTCGTATATTTAGTAAACAATGACAAAGTAGTTATATGCGTGGGAACGCGAGGATTACGCACACGTATTGTTCTCTACACAATGCCTCAGCCTATCTTTCTCGACCAGTTTTAACTGTACAGGCCAGTCGGAGTAAGGGGTGAATCTAATTCAACAAAACACGCTTTACAAGTTACAGGTATATTACGGCCATAACAGTCGGAGTTTAGTAATTAATTCTCTTGCTTTCCACCATTAAAATTTTTGTTTATTTAAATTTTGGTAACAAAATTAAGTTACGAATTTCTTTACACGTAATTAACCGGGTCTACTTTACGCAGGAGTTTATGTTTTTGTTTTTACCGTGACGACAGACATACACTTACATTCTATGCAGGCATATTCATGAAACTACAGGTCTTGACTTGTCACAATATAAACCTGTTAAAGACTGAACAGATTAACAAGCACTAAAATTCATGTGCGTACTTGCATTTGGCGTCATACAATGATATTTCAAGTTATACAGACTATCATTGTATTAAATCACGTATCTTAAAATAATTAATTTTATGAAAATTAATGTTACATGAAATACAGTAACTGAGTGCATAGATCAGATAACGAGTGCAGAGAGTTATCTATTTTACTACGTAACAATTATTTTAATTATCAGAGTGACGTATCTTTGTTAGCGTCACGATGCTTACAACCTTTTTTTAACTCAAGGCAGAGTGTGGTCATTTTTGTGACACTCTGTACATGATCATTTCTTTAATAACAAAAGCAGAGTGGCGCATTTTTGTAACGTTTTGCCCACGTTACAAATCCAGGGAACCCATCATAATTGACACTAGCCAATTCTACGGGCTGCCTACGTTGTAACGAACTGAAATTAAACTCAACACAATTAACAATAATAATTAAGCTAAATATTAGGACACAAGGGAAGGTATTTCACTGATTTATGCACTCACTTCAATGTGTAATAAGATGACTTCTCTTTATTAACAAATGAAATGTTAGGATCCCATAACATAATTATTTATACTAAAATATTCAAAAGTGTTTTCTGGAAAACTAGGGATCATACTGATCATGTACTTTTACCTCGGATCCGAGTTTACTTTAAATATTGTAAAGACGTCTGAGTATTACCATGCTCATCTAGGAGCTTGCAAGATTACATTTACCATTTGATGAATGGTATTATATGCTAAAGGGATTATAATTAACATTTACATATTAACGTTACAACGTATGATTTTCAATATTACAGTCTACATCTATTTGGTTTCATTTATTGTTTAAAGAAAATTATAGTCTTTGAAAAGTCTCTTTCATTTATAAGTTATGTCTCAAATGTAATTAACTCTCGATAGTCAAGCTATCGAGTCACCTTTACAATAAGTTGTGCTGTCCTCGTCCTGGGGTGTCACACTTGGGAATTCTGGTAGTCGGCGTCGTCATCTGGGTCGTGTCTTCGGCGAATATTTTATAGCTGGTTCACTGAGGAGATTGAAGTAAAGCTGGTTAGAGTTGGGGTAGATCCACGTAGGTCCTGGTCAGCGTCGTAGGAGTCGTAGACGTCCATTATGTGCAGTTTATGCAGGTCACATATTCACATGTAAAGTTGTACTGGAGTTTACATCTTGAGTAGAGACGTTATCTTTCTTACGTGTTGGTAATTTTTCTTAACTTATTACATTTCTTAACAAAACCTTTCTACATTTTACATATTAAAAACTTGCTCCCCACGTTTTGTAGTGGTAGCTAACAGTTACATTTAAATTTAATCAAAACATTTCTGAAGAGCTCTCGCTCGTAGGTGTGCACTGTCTGACGGCTGCATAGTAACTCTTAACTCGATTCGTCTGGCACATTACAACAAAAGCGGGGCGAGTACTCCGCGATAATATAGTTCCTATTTTTATTTAAATTGACATTATTATAACAAGAAGAAACAAATTATTTATACTTATTTAATTTACGGGAATTATTTTAACTACTACTCGTGCCTTCAAATTACTAATTACAAACATTACGATTTTATACATTTCTAAGTTACAGACGGTTCGCAAAGCACGTTGAGTCCGGAATTAAACAGGTCACCGCATGATGACTTACAAAAGGGTTAACTGTGATATTAATAGCTTTTTACAATTCGATTTTTTTTATTAATTGTTTAGTTAAGAGTTTTCCATTAACATCTCATACTTATTCTGAGTTAGTACAGGGCATTAGGTTTAATAGTGCGATTTAAAAATACTTAATTGCTTTTTAATTTTTTTTTATTATTAAATATTTTATTATCAATTAAATCGTCACATACTCCGCCGCTTAAAATCCACATTAAGAATTTTAGTGAGGAGAACGCAAAATTGGGGACTTGGAGTATGCTTGGTGTCAATGTGTGGAAATTTAATTTAGTATACGGTTTATTTTCTCTATCTCTCTTTAAATGATCTTGTTCTCATCCGTGAAATTCCCTTTTTCTCGTTACTTACAATGCTAACTTATATTTTAATTCTTAATA
This sequence comes from Magicicada septendecula, assembly GCA_034769895.1. Taxonomy (NCBI): domain Eukaryota; kingdom Metazoa; phylum Arthropoda; class Insecta; order Hemiptera; family Cicadidae; genus Magicicada; species Magicicada septendecula. The sequence continues at coordinate 306,036,605 of CM068374.1, read as the reverse complement.
CTAATTTCCCTACCTTTCCGTAACTCACAATATCGTGGCCCGACTGACATCGGCTTACTCTAACTACACAAGTTAGCTTTCAGCACTCACTAATGATTACCTTGGCACACTCTAACTACACAAGTTAGCTTTCTGCACCATCATTACCCTTTTCAGTCGGCGCCGTTGTGACTATGTTACGTTACATTTATATAATCACTTCTTAATTACATCTAATATAACCTAAAGCGGATCCCATACTCCACTTTAGATTATTTCTAATCCTAATTGCTTACGCTACTGAGGGAAGCGGAATTTCACGAAGATAATTCTTATCTCTCTTTAAAAGATCAGCTGTTATACATAAACAAACTATGCAGGAGGGGACAAACATTGGACGCATTGTATTTCACACGCGGGTGGTGTTCATTGTTTAGGATGCTGCCATTTATAACAATAGAGGGAAGGGTGGCTGCTTACTACATATTTCTGGTACGAACGAGTTTGTCTCTTACTGGCAAGCGGGGGAATTATTTTGAACAGGCCACGACCGGGTGTTTACACTATTCAACTATACTTTTATTATTTTTTTTTCTCTTTTATTTACTGCTACACTTCACAAGTTAGTTTAAATTAAGATTTATTCAGCCTTATTATTTAAAGCAATTACTATACACTTATTATTTTCTTTTTGTTTTCTTTCTAAGAAACTTACCTTTTTCTTTATTTATTTATTATTTACTTTGGGGAGATTTAAGAAACTTACTTAGAATTATTTCCTATTGAATTACCATATTTATTTAGGGCACTTTGTTTACTTTGTTTTCAGTTACGCTCAGTTTACAAGTTTACTGTTCTGGGCATGGGGTTTAACACTTTATCTAACAAGGGAGGGTTAACTACGTCATTTATTCATTAGAAATTTAAGTCACTATAAGTACTTGCTCTACTATACTATACACAATTATTTCCTACACACTTTAGTACATGGTAAACATTTATTAACAGTGATTATTAAACATTTGCATTAGTTTCTATTTAAACGATCAGCTGTTACGCTGGAATGTAGGTCACCCTCGTATATTTAGTAAACAATGACAAAGTAGTTATATGCGTGGGAACGCGAGGATTACGCACACGTATTGTTCTCTACACAATGCCTCAGCCTATCTTTCTCGACCAGTTTTAACTGTACAGGCCAGTCGGAGTAAGGGTGAATCTAATTCAACAAAACACGCTTTACAAGTTACAGGTATATTACGGCCATAACAGTCGGAGTTTAGTAATTAATTCTCTTGCTTTCCACCATTAAAATTTTTGTTTATTTAAATTTTGGTAACAAAATTAAGTTACGAATTTCTTTACACGTAATTAACCGGGTCTACTTTACGCAGGAGTTTATGTTTTTGTTTTTACCGTGACGACAGACATACACTTACATTCTATGCAGGCATATTCATGAAACTACAGGTCTTGACTTGTCACAATATAAACCTGTTAAAGACTGAACAGATTAACAAGCACTAAAATTCATGTGCGTACTTGCATTTGGCGTCATACAATGATATTTCAAGTTATACAGACTATCATTGTATTAAATCACGTATCTTAAAATAATTAATTTATGAAAATTAATGTTACATGAAATACAGTAACTGAGTGCATAGATCAGATAACGAGTGCAGAGAGTTATCTATTTTACTACGTAACAATTATTTTATTATCAGAGTGACGTATCTTTGTTAGCGTCACGATGCTTACAACCTTTTTTTAACTCAAGGCAGAGTGTGGTCATTTTTGTGACACTCTGTACATGATCATTTCTTTAATAACAAAAGCAGAGTGGCGCATTTTTGTAACGTTTTGCCCACGTTACAAATCCAGGGAACCCATCATAATTGACACTAGCCAATTCTACGGGCTGCCTACGTTGTAACGAACTGAAATTAAACTCAACACAATTAACAATAATAATTAAGCTAAATATTAGGACACAAGGGAAGGTATTTCACTGATTTATGCACTCACTTCAATGTGTAATAAGATGACTTCTCTTTATTAACAAATGAAATGTTAGGATCCCATAACATAATTATTTATACTAAAATATTCAAAAGTGTTTTCTGGAAAACTAGGGATCATACTGATCATGTACTTTTACCTCGGATCCGAGTTTACTTTAAATATTGTAAAGACGTCTGAGTATTACCATGCTCATCTAGGAGCTTGCAAGATTACATTTACCATTTGATGAATGGTATATTATATGCTAAAGGGATTATAATTAACATTTACATATTAACGTTACAACGTATGATTTTCAATATTACAGTCTACATCTATTTGGTTTCATTTATTGTTTAAAGAAAATTATAGTCTTTGAAAAGTCTCTTTCATTTATAAGTTATGTCTCAAATGTAATTAACTCTCGATAGTCAAGCTATCGAGTCACCTTTACAATAAGTTGTGCTGTCCTCGTCCTGGGGTGTCACACTTGGAATTCTGGTAGTCGGCGTCGTCATCTGGGTCGTGTCTTCGGCGAATATTTTATAGCTGGTTCACTGAGGAGATTGAAGTAAAGCTGGTTAGAGTTGGGGTAGATCCACGTAGGTCCTGTCAGCGTCGTAGGAGTCGTAGACGTCCATTATGTGCAGTTTATGCAGGTCACATATTCACATGTAAAGTTGTACTGGAGTTTACATCTTGAGTAGAGACGTCATCTTTCTTACGTGTTGGTAATTTTTCTTAACTTATTACATTTCTTAACAAAACCTTTCTACATTTTACATATTAAAAACTTGCTCCCACGTTTTGTAGTGGTAGCTAACAGTTACATTTAAATTTAATCAAAACATTCTGAAGAGCTCTCGCTCGTAGGTGTGCACTGTCTGACGGCTGCATAGTAACTCTTAACTCGATTCGTCTGGCACATTACAACAAAAGCGGGGCGAGTACTCCGCGATAATATAGTTCCTATTTTTATTTAAATTGACATTATTATAACAAGAAGAAACAAATTATTTATACTTATTTAATTTACGGGAATTATTTTAACTACTACTCGTGCCTTCAAATTACTAATTACAAACATTACGATTTTATACATTTCTAAGTTACAGACGGTTCGCAAAGCACGTTGAGTCCGGAATTAAACAGGTCACCGCATGATGACTTACAAAAGGGTTAACTGTGATATTAATAGCTTTTTACAATTCGATTTTTTTTATTAATTGTTTAGTTAGAGTTTTCATTAACATCTCATACTTATTCTGAGTTAGTACAGGGCATTAGGTTTAATAGTGCGATTTAAAAATACTTAATTGCTTTTAATTTTTTTTTATTATTAAATATTTTATTATCAATTAAATCGTCACATACTCCGCCGCTTAAAATCCACATTAAGAATTTTAGTGAGGAGAACGCAAAATTGGGACTTGGAGTATGCTTGGTGTCAATGTGTGAAATTTAATTTAGTATACGGTTT